>OZ005744.1:113324895-113378616 GCA_963930735.1 Dioctria linearis | reverse complement strand
GGATGTCGACCAAAGAGCAGGAATATGGCGAGCACTTAGATGACTCATGCACGGACGTTGCTGATGGCGAAGCCGATCTCGCTCAGAAAGTTCGTCCCAATTTCGGTGGTCTGTACCGACATAGGCGCGGATCCCTGTCAAGACCGGCAGGTTATCACGCTCTGAGGGCGTTTAACTGACGGGAGTAAGCTGGTGAGAAGATGTGTCTCACCCGTAAACGATCTAATAGTTGAGCGAATATTTTTGCAATACAACTGAGTAAACATTGTCTGAGTGTTACCATTTTCCGGAACCCCAACCATTAAGAAGACTTTTTTCTCCAGAAAATTTGACGACCCCGCGAGGCTGTGGGCTCTCGCATAGCTTCCAACAGCTTGAACTTGGATTAGTGGTCCAGGACGATGAAGATGTACCTATTACCACCTCGACTGCGCGGATAAGGACCTAGAAAAATCACAGAAGATACGTTTCAAAGAAAGATCGGTAGAGCGTATCATACCCAGAGGTGGTCTTGAAGACACATTGGTCGGCTTGATCAGTTTACACGTTTCGCAGGCGTTTATAAACTGTCGTACCTCTGAAGCCATGCTCGGCCAGTAGTACTGACGACGTAGTTTTCCCTAAGGTTTCCGTGAAACCTAAGTGTGCAGCCGTAGGAGGGCTATGTTCTGATTTGATCAAATTGCTTGTGAGACCATCAGGAACACATGGCTTCCTCTGAAACCTTCTCCCCTGAGACGTTGTTTATTTGGGAACGAGAATGAGATAATATACTTTTACTGTCGCTAATTCGTAAGTTCAGAATACCGCTGGGATTAGAGGTGATGCGCTGGATTCTCTCAACGTACGTTTTTTTCCTGGAATGCGGGGATCTCAGGTCGAGCGAGCTGATTTGAGCTGGATAAACAAGCTCGTCAGTGTGCTGTTCTACTGCCTCATCAGCAAATGGCCCTTGAAAGAGCATCGGCCCACAACAATGTCTTTGCCTTTTCGGTATTCGTTATGAAATTTGAAGGCCTGGAGTTTGAAGCTCCAACGAGCCAGCCTGCCACATAGATCCCTTTGATCCAAGAGCCATTTGAGGCTTGCGTGGTCAGTAATGACCGTAAACACTACTCCTTCCACATACGGCCTAAACACTTTTATACTCAATACGGCGGCCAGACACTCTAACTCAGTTATGCAGTAGTTGCGCTGAGCAGCGTTCAGCTTCTTTGACATGTAAGCGATGGGATGCTCATCCACAGAACGCTGAAACAAGACGCTTCCAACTCTTGTAGTCGCACTGGATGAAAAAAAGGCTTGGAGAAGTCCGGATTCACGAGCACTGGTGCGGTCCATCAGGACACTGTTTTTAGCTGTTTGGAATGCCAGTTCAGCTTGTGCGTTCCACTCAAATTTGATGTTTTTCTTTAGAAAATCCGTCAGAGGACTATCGATGGTAGCGAAATGTGGGATGAACCTCCTATATCAGCCGCATACTCCGACGAAGCTACGTATTTTCTTGACATTTTTTGGACTTGGCAAGCTCTGAATAATTTTGTCCTTTTCGGGATCAGATCGCAAGGACCCATCCCCAACTACGAAGCCAAGATATCTGACCTCTCTTCATACAAAACGTTGATCGTCAGGCCGGCAGCGCGAAGCAACGACCCGACTTCCGCCAGAAGCCTTAGGTGTTCGTCGAACGTGGAGGAAGTGATGAGTAGGTCGTCAAGATACACAGATACTCGGTCATGCAGTTGGTGAGGGATGACTTTCCACATCAGCTTGCACATTTTTTGGCGAGTATTGCACAGGCCAAACGAAAGCACCTTGAACTGTTTATAAGGATCTTCCCGGTACGGCGGAAAGCAGTTTTATCACTTGATCCGACAGCGAGGGGGATTTGCCAGAACGAATCCTTCAAATCTATGGCAGATATGAACTTCGTTTCCCTGGAGGTCTACTGAGGAGGCCCAAGATCTTTTGCCGCCGCCCATCAGCGGTCGAAACTGAAGACGGCATCGAGTGGAACGAAATCCCCCATCGTACCCAGGAACCTCGCTGCTCCAGCCCCGAGCACGCTCACATTTGCAGCGCTATCCAATATGCCTCGTATCTTTTGTTGCGTGGGATGTTCCGATGGGAATTCGCTGATACAAAACGATGCGTCCTGTTTAGTCCACATATATAGTCCCGCGATGAGTCCCTTGGTTCATCCCAGATATATACCTAAAAAGATAAAAAACAAAACACGGAGAATCTTATCTTAAAATAATTTAAACAAAAAATACTTATCTGAGGCTAGGGAACTTCCTCCCTTCTATTCAAAGCCATCCTCAAACTTCCTCCACTAGTTTTACACCTGAAAATAAACGAAAACTCTTATAAATAACTATTAAATAGAAGAAATATAACAAACTTACCAAAAAACTCCTACCTCCTTACTCATTGACATATCAAAAATGTCACATATCAACATATGTTTCTCGCCTTCGCCGCAGTCAGAGTTCAGTGCAGCGTTAATGGTCCCACAATGACGTCAATGTGTGACGGCCGCCGCCGTCAAAGTTTAACAAACCTTGAAAAACGAACCATGCCAAGGCAACCCATCATGAAGCCAAAACGTAGCGGTTTCGCTGCGGCTATAAAAAGGCGACGAGCTGCAGCAGAAGCACCCATTCCCCAATTCAGAATTTGATCCTGAAAACATCAGAATTTACTTTGATTTTTCCAAATTATCCAAACCAAATCTTGTTTTCATCCCACACCTAAGTAGGGAATTTACTCCTACTGCAAGAAATTTAGTTCTGCTAATTCCATCCCACACCTAAGTAGGAATTTACTCCTACTGCAGGAATTTAATTCTGATAATTCCATCCCACACCTAAGTTGGAATTTACTCCCTACTGCAGAAATTTAATTCTGCTTATTTTTCATCTCCCACCTGTGTAGGAATTTACTCCTACTTGCAGATATTTACTTCTTGCATTAATCTCTATCAGACATCTCAGTAGGAATTTACTCCTACTTATTACTATCCAAGTAGGAATCTACTCTTGCTGCAGTAATATGCTTCCGCCGAATTATAATTATTTTTATCATTACTGCTACCGTGCTTATACGTGTAGCACACAACTCCTATTGAATTAACAGTGGATTTTCTTCCAATCTCTGTGGCAGCATTTTTTGTGAATTTTATTGAACTCTTATTATTGAAATTAATTTAACTTAGGATAGTATAAGTGTTGAATTTTTATTTGAAGTATATATTATAGTAGTAGGTTAAGAAAATTGAGTTTGTGATAATATTTTGTAAGTAATATATTGAATAAAAAAAATTTATGTTTGAATTTATATAAAGTTGAGTTATCTTTCACAACAGGCACCCCCCTCTAGCTTGAGCACAGATTTCCACACATCCTCTATATCATGGATACTGAAGTGTTTTCATCCGAAAAGGTGCAACTACAGCTTTCTGAAGGGCAGGGTTCCGAGTAGGTGGTAAAGTTTGACGCGCTTCGCGTGCTGGAATTATGTTTGAGTGGAAAAGTTAGACAAGTTTACTTTAAGACTGTTAGCCGGTTTTAAAATCCTAGCTGGGTTCAGAAGTTTTGTGTTTTGGAAGCGCTGCAGCATCGCTGGCAGCTCTAAGCCGTGGAATTAGCGGTAGCCGTCGGGCTAGGTGTTGGTAAGCCGCTTCTTCTGCCGTTCGCCTGAAGGTTTGGCTTGGAGTCAAACGGCCCTGTCCACCTACAAAATTTTGACTCCGGCCTCTGTTTCCCAACAAGCAGGCTCCACATTGCGTTTTAATTACCGCCACTGCACCATTGGTAGCAGATGACTCTATGTGGGCCTGGTGGACAGTTTAATGTAGATGTGGCCTTCAGCCGAGCAATTCCAACATGGCACTCGAGATCTGGCAGGTCTGTGCATGTCTCGTGGGACACTATTTTGAACACCTCGTGGTGGAACTTTCAATGGCGTTCAATTTGACTAGACAAAGCGTGATTCAAATACGGCGTATCTGAATAAATTTCATGCACTGCTCGTCGCCATGCGACCCGCCTGCGGAGAGCCTATATGAGACCAAAATTTTTCAAATCGATTACATAGGTCCCTCAAATCCAGCACGTTGTCAGTCTGATAGAGTAGTAACGCTTCCTGTAAAGCCGGTTTCATCTTAACGTCGCAATAATTTCCACAAGCTCTGCTTCGGGAATCGGTAAGCTCATTTTGGGACACTAACGAATGAACCGCTAATCGAAAGTCACTGAAGGACACGTTAACTCCTTGCATCCTTGACTCAACAAGCTTGCGAATTTCGTTGTCAGTTTCCTGGCTGTGGAAATCGCGTAGGAGGGCGGGATTTAACCCTTGCCAAGAGGACCCAGGGTGGGTAACCTTGTAGACGAGCGGAGGTTTCCCCAAGCTAGGTCCCTGGCAAGCCCAACGCAGCGCCTTCCGTTCTCAAACCCGTTTTCGACTTAGCACCTGCCAGCGTATTTGACCTTCGACTGTTTCTGCTACTCGCAGGAACTGTGAGCGTTAAGCCTCCAGCGCTCTCGGACACAGACACTGGCACAAGCTGAGAAGAAGGACTAGATTCGATTCCACTCAAGATATCTTCCAAGGTCTGATCATAAGCCTGCGCATCAGACTGGACAGAGGGAGGACGTATTATACAGCCGCCGGACTCTATGGAGTTACGTGGAGCACCTGACTGATATAACGCGACCGATCTGCGTTGGGTTCGGATAGGATCCAAACTTAAGTCCCAATTCAAAGACTGAAACTCGACTGGTGATGGAGTCTAATTTAAGCGATGGGGTTTTTATGAGCGTGAGACCTAAAGGGCATTCTGCTGGTTTCTGATTTCTCGGGCCTCCCAACTTTTACATGAGCTCGCGATGAGCATTAACGTCGTCTGATCTGAGGTTGCAAACAGCGCGTTCGACCTCAAGCTCATCCGGGGATAAAAAGGAGAAGTTCATATTTGTATGAATCTCTATGACAAAAAAAAAATGCGAGCGAATGCTCTGTTGTGAATATCAGAAGGACAATCCACCGAAAATTATACCGAATATTTTTATAAAAGGGACGCGTGTATAATAATGTCAACAATAGCTCAACTGAAGATTGTACGAAATACGATAAGGAAACAATGATGTGAATATTCACGATAATTCAACCGAAAATTCCGCCAAGTATAATAAACAAAAAAACCAAAGTGCGTTTAACGAATTTCGAAGATACTGCAGCCGGGAAATTGTGCCAAAAGAAACTCTGTTTATGCTAATGCTGAAGATAATTCAGCCGAAAATTGTACCAGGTATATATAATAAAAAAATGCGTTTATAATAATGACAAAAGTAATGCCTAGGGAAATTGTGCCAATACGATTAAAAGAAAAACACTGCTCTGATTTGAAAATTATACATTCTCCGTGTCCTACACAAGCAATTTATTTTATACTATGTGCAATTTATTTATACTATGTGTATTACTAACGTTCTTCATTTAAGAAAGGGATTTCGGCGTGAAGTGCGTTTAAGGAATATCGAAGGTACTTGCAGCCGAAAATTGTACCAGGTATATATATTGTAACAAGTTTACTTACCAACATCCTAATTAGAGAACTTGAAAAATGTTGACACTTAAATTATGCAGGAATTATTTCGCAAAAGCTAGATTTGTCCTTCCACTCAAATAAAAACAAAAGAAAGAAAAGCTGTCATCACTTTCGAGTAAATTTTCGTTTATTTACATACGTCGAGAAAATAAAACAGACGAGACAACGAAAACGACATACAATGTGACAGCTTCCTCTGTCTAAAGAAAGGCACTGAACCATAGCAAAATCAGAAACCCCCGTCCTTACAGTTCCCGCGCGACACCTACTTCATCCCAAATAAATTTCTCAAGTCAACTACACCCGGGGCGTAGGACGCTGCAGTCCCCTTCACGTTAGATTCCTAATCACTGAGAAGTAGTAGCACGCTCCGACGTGCGCATCGGCTCCTCCAAGCTTTGCGATCGCGGACGCGCCGCGGAAGCAGAATGAATATTCGTCACCTCGCAAGCAACAGTAGGAGCGAGATTGCTTAAGGTTTGAAATGAACTCCGTCACAAGAAATACAAAAATAAACGCGAATCACGGGAATGTCAAAACTCAAGTCGACATTCATACCATCTGACAGACTCCCTGTCAGAAGATAGACCTCGAAACCATAGCAGAAACCTTAAACCCAAAGTAAAAACTCATTTCCATTCCAACTCCTAGCTGTCACCGCAATTCATTAGCTCTAGCCCGATGCCGGGGACCACCACAGTCTAAGTTAAAAAGGGGTGAACCCACACGTAGCAGCGCGAAGACGAACCATTCTGCTGAAATTGTGCTTAGACATAAAATCGTGATAATATCGAAATAAACTATTTTCGACATCTCTCGCTTAGGAAGTTAATAATTGCCACCCAAGAAGGGTCAATAATTTTAAAAATGATCTATTTTGACTAGAAAATCAATATTGCTCACCCCAAAAGTAAGGTAAATAAGGGGATTTCAATAAGTTCGAAAGTAAGCTACGTTGACATAACATGCAATAGAAAATGAATTCCTCTAACCTAAAAGTGTAAACAAGCAAACAGTGATAACATCTAGTGGGAACTGATTCATCCAAAGACGTAAGGTAGACATGTTTGGCATGTATTAAATGAAATTGGAGAGCCAATGAAATGTAAACATGGACTAAAATTGAAAGTAGAAATTTCGACATGTAGGAAAAAGAATTTTGAAGTCAATAAATCTAAACATGTACTAAAAAATTGAAGTAGAAATTTTGGCATGTAGTAAATGAATCTGGGAGTCAATAAGAGGTAAACAAGTACTAAAACTGAAGGTAGAAATTTCGACATGTAATAAAGAGAATTTTGAAGTCACTAAACCTAAACATGTATTAAAAAATTAAGGTAGAAATTTTGGCATGTATTAAATGAATTTGAGAGCCAATAAAATGTAAACATGGACTAAAATTGAGAGTAGAAATTTCGACATGTAGTAAAAAGAATTTTGAAGTCACTAAACCTAAACATGTATTAAAAAATTAAGGCAGAAATTTTGGCAGGTATTAAATGAATTTGAGAGCCAATAAAATGTAAACATGGACTAAAATTGAGAGTAGAAATTTCGACATGTAGTAAAAAGAATTTTGAAGTCACTAAATCCAAACATGTATTAAAAAATTGAAGTAGAAATTTTGGCCTGTATTAAATGAATTTGAGAGTCAATAAAATGTAAACATGTTTTAAAAATGAAGGTAGACATTTTGAGGTGTAATAGAAAGGATTTGAAAGTCATAACAAATAACTTGCACATGTAAAGATAGAGGTCAGTCCATGTAAAATTTGTAAAAGAATAAAGAAAAAATAGTAATAGGGTAGGTCACGTAGGCCCCGCCAAAAAGGAAGGGGAGAGAGTTTTGGTCAGCCATGAGTTCTTGACTTGTCTTTTTGTTGTTCTTGCTGTTCAAAAAATTTGGTTTTCTGCTCTTTAAAATAAAAAGGAATAGTTTTGTTAAAAAGGAAAAAATAAATAGATTCTTAACTACAAACACAAATACAAAAGTATTTCATTGAGATTTATTAGATCACAGTCAGGGAAGTGCTGTTCTTTGGTTAAATCTCCGAAATAAAGGAAATCTCAAATCTGAAGGCAGCGAGTAAAACGCTGGGATCTTCTCTGACCCAACTAGCGACCGCTCGGCCAGGGGATCAGATAGCGGAGTCCAACCTGAAGGCAGTAGGCAACTATTGCGGCAGCAGAACACGGTTTAAATATTGCCGTTAACAGTGAACGGCAACGAGGAGAATTCCTCCAAAGCATCACATTTAAGGCTCAACCGAAACAAGGTAGACCTATTTAGTTTATAATCGTCGGGAACATAGAAGGAGAAAGAAAAAATATAACGATATAAAAAAAAATGTGTTTATAATGACAAAAGTAATTCCTATGAAAATTGTGCCAATACGATTAAAAGAAAACACTGCTCTGATTTGAGATTATACATTCTGAGTTTCCTACACAAGCAATTTATTTATACTATGTGCAATTTATTTATACTATCTTTATTACTAACGTTCTTCAATTAAGAAAGGGATTTCGACATGACGGATCACCGCGGAAGGATCACTTCTTCCACACAACAACACAAAAAAAAATCCTATTCTCCAACCCAGCTGGACAAAAAAAAAATCTCTCTTTCTCTCTGTCTTCGCCGCGGAATATTGTTCATCGATGCACTTCGGTCAGTCCATACTGTGGGCTAACAATTGTAGAAGAAACTAAAATTGTGGAACCGGAGCCTGATGGGCTACCATCCCATGTTAGGGTGATTAGGACGAACACTCTTTTACCAAGGATCAAATCAGAAAAGGATGGACAACGTCCATCAATTTGGCAGGGGAGTGAAGCTGAGATCAAAGGCGGATGCGAGTTGTCAGTAATTCAGTGGCTGCCAGTACTCAGGAGAGAAGCAGTAGCTGATAGTATTGTAGTAGTATCTCAAAATAATTACCGAGAAGCAACAAAAATGAATGCTCATGCATGCCAATTGTGACAATACAGGCCTCAAAACAGCCTTACGAAACCCAAAACTAAAGTGGCTTGAAGCCCGAAACAACATCGAAATTTAATGTTATACTGTCTTCTCCCTGGAACCAGCAGATGTAAGCGGAATTAATTTCAAAAACGTATGCATCGCATACAACGCTGACTGACCACTGCAAACTGAAAACTCACACTTCCACTAGGGAGCATCAAGAGGTATTATAGAATTTTATAAAAAGGGAAGAAGGGTTTGGAAAAAAAATAACTGGTGCTAGGTTACACACTGGAGCCAGTAGACCAAATTCAATGCCCAGACAAGGACAAGAATCTCAAGATGAACATCGTTCAACAACCTGCCAGGTGTGGGTTAGCTTACCAGCTCATCATGCAGCTAAACTGTCAACTGGTCGTCATCTCGGTGTCCACGAGCCGAGCTTGGCTTCAAATGAGGTACGCTCCGTGCACAAGACTCACTTGCTGCCGAGGAGATGAACACTTAGACAAAAGGAACATTGGGATGAAATTAATTTGGACTTGACCAAAGGGAATTTGCCATCACACATGCAGCCGAGGGACCCAGCCGCGATACAAAGGTCGAGCCTAATGCGAGCCAAAAAGGAGCTATCATGAAAGTAACGCACTTTACAGAAGCAAAGAAAAACTCTGCGTAGACTAAGAACCTTGAATCCCGCCCGGCAACCCATGTCCGGTCACACACTACTGCCAACAAAAGTAGCATGAGTTCCGCGACAAACCAGTTTGAATTAAACGAAATCGCTTGCGTCAGCTTAAAATATACTGAGGACTTACATATCAAAGGAAAGGTCTGATAATTGTAATAAAAGTAAGAAAATATCATTGAACTAGTAATTGCACTTTAATCAAGAGAAGCTTGAATAAAGGCCGGAAAGAGTAACCTAGTTCGGGCGCCATTTGTAACACAAGTGGGCGACCACAAAAATCAAGAATTAAATGTGAAATGGTACTTGTACTTTAGCCAAGTGAAGCCTGACTAGAGACCGAAAAAAAACCATTTGGGCGCCATTTGTAACGAAGAGTTTGTCAGGCGCCATATCCTACATCCACTCTATATCCAGATGGATACTGCATCCGACACCTCTTTGCTATAAAATCATCGTGGAATTAGCGTGGGTGGGCGCACAGCTTGGGGTGGTTGTTGCCACCGACTTCCCTTGATGTGGCTTTACTCCTCCTGGTGAAACCTAAACAAAAAAAAAGCCTGGAAAGAAGAAGCTTATTTAATTCAAGACTCCAACGGAACAAAAGGATTTCAAAAATTGAAAACCGCAGCAACGCCGAACAATTCTCCAACCTCCTGAAGAGTGCTGCAACGCCGGCGAGAGGATAGAATGAGAGAGAGAGAGAGAGAGAGAGAGAGAGAGAGAAAGCAGAGGAAGCTCCAGATGAAGTGGGAACTCCAGCTTTCGGGATTGTTTGGGCCAAATTGCCCCCATCCAACCTGAATAAGCCTCCAAAGCCTTGATAATATGCTTAGCCCCCATGTCGGTGTGTGTGCACTTACACCTTCTCAACTATCCGCCATGCCGGTTCCCCTGATCTGCCTACTCCATCCAGGCGCATCTATGCCAGCGAGAAGAAAGCATCAAGACCACAACCACAAAAGTACTAAACAAGGCCAGAATGAGCCCAGTCCTAAAATATGAGGCCCTGATGGTTGACTCCAGAAAAGGAACGTTTACTAGGAACTTCAACTTCTACACAAACGACGCTTTTCGTGAATTGATGTTTTAATGACACAAAAAAAAAACAATATATATTTAATTGGGATTTCTAGATACAATACACTTTGTTAAAGCAAACTCTTTTGTTTGCCTGTTAAAATTGGTAGGCTGAAGTGATTCACCTCAACCTTGTTGCTGTGCATTCGGTGGTTCACCGATTACACGAAATTCATAAATCTGAAAGGCAAAAAGTTGTTAATATCCCGGGCTACTCGGTTCTTGTACCGGCAGCAATAGCGACTAACAAATATTTTAAATAAAACGCAGCTATTGTCCAAAAACGAATGACAAATTTTATTAAATTCAATATCACTTATATACAAGTTAAAATCTAAGCACCTGTACTTCATAAAAGGTGCTGACTCAATTCGCACTACATAACTTTCCCAGCAAATTCTAGCAAGCTTGCTACCCAGGAAAAGTTTTGATAATTTACCTGGGATCATGTTGCGTCTGGCGATCGGTGAGAAAATTATGTGGCACAACTTGAGTAATGCATTTACGAATAAATTCTAAATTTTACACCTAAAGAAATTCGGGATTTTTAATGCAGTTTGCAGTTTTATACATTCCTTCCGCCTTGAGCTCTGGCTCAAAACAATAATCTTATGATCTATGTATCAATTTATTCGAACTGAACTACTTAGATTGTTACTTAAGCCTATACGAAAATTTCAAATGTTGGTTGCGATACCGCTCTGGCTAATGGGTTACATTCTGTTTGCTTGGTGAATAGTGTTCTCTTCTTAGGTACAGGTATTTCTTGTTGGGTTTGACGACCTTTAGCAGAATTGCTTTTGATCCGCTTGATTAACCAGTAGCCTCCCGCTATGATGATGATGATTAGGCCAGTATATGCAACTGTATATTGATGAACGTCATGACTGGTGGTATGGGGTGGCAGCGTAGCATTTATGTTGAAACTCTTGATTCTCTCTCGTAGGTCTTCGATGTCTTTACTTATGTTTTTTACTGGTGTTGTTTGGTACGTTATGGGAGAAGGTGTAGTATTCAAATGGATGAAGTCGATAAGTTTCATTAGTGGCGTAAATCCACCCTTTAAATTATTGGAAAAGACATTGTGTCCATGAATAGTGGTGTGTTCATCCCTTATTACACAATTTGACTGTAGTGTTATAATTCCAGATCCCTGTATGGTTTTCTGTTCGACATTACCCTTACAAATGATGTTGATTGTGGCAGGAGTAGGTCTCACATATATCCATTTGTTGACAGTTAACAGTTGAATCCACCGTGGTGTCTTACTAATAGCGGTGGCGGAATAAGCGATCTCGAATGGTCCATGACTGAGAACACTGAGTTCACAGGAGCTAGCGTTTGCTCCCTTATTGTAAATGGGGTGTTGTTGTTTACAAATGAATGCCCCGTCGTACGTAACGCAGCCCCTTAAATCATTCTCGCATAAGGGATAGTACTGATCCCGATGTAGACTAATGATTAGGAATTTTTTTATTGATCCTATCATCATGAGCTCGTTGTTTGCCAAAAATGGGATTGGTATTATATGTAGTAGCTCGAAATCGTCGTGTGAAAGCAGCGGGAGTTTTATACGGGATATCATCTGATCCACGCTTATTCGACTTTCGACACTCATCAAGCTGTATATCTTTAACAGGTTGTCTGGCCGTGACGGTAATCGAAGGGTAGTAGGGATATTTTCTTGTATTAATGTGAGTTGTTCCAATAGTTGTTTTTGGCTTAATAACTGTGGATTTATTTTGCCATGATGGGTATCTATAATCACATCTAACAAGTTAGATTGAATCCTCTGGTATTTGTTTAGAACTAGCGTCAATTGCAGTGCTAATGCCATAAACGATTGTGTTGCTCTTTGTTGATGCAACTTGGTGTTAATGTTATGCAATTGGGCAATGGATTGATTAAGGTACTTGTCGAAGTGCCTTAGTTGAGCCACCGTAGCCTCTTGTGATCGTTGTACGAGGTTGACTGTTGAATCTAATTTTGAGGTATGATTCTTCATCAGCGCCATAAGGTGCACATCATTTTCCTTCAGATCCTCTATGATTTGTGACATGTGGTTAGCATATTCGGAATCCAACACTCCGAATAATGCATTAGCTACGTTACCCACAATATTCAAAGCACCTCCCTTAGTTCGTGGCCTACTCTGGTGTAAGAGTAACTCAATGTTACTTGTGATTTCCTCTAATGCGGCTTTAAATTGTTCCATGATGGGGCCACACTGATCGCATTCCTTCATCAAGTTACAACCTTCTTGGAGCCTTTCTACACCTCGGCTAATAGTATTTAACTCGGCCCATAATGTGCTAGTATTGTAGTAGATCACCAAGTCCCATTCATTTGATACGAGTTGAGTATTCCCCAAATTTTCAAAACATAAGCCTGGCGGCGCATCGAACGGTTTGATCTGAATTTGTCCCATGATTGGCAAGATTAAACATGTAAGTAGGGTCAGACCCATGGCTGTACCACCACGCAACGGTCTTTTAATTGCAGTTGAGGTGTCCGAATTCGTTTGATTGTTGCGCTTACTTGGGGATGTCGTCGACATATCATCTTCTTTCAATCTTTTTGTTGCTGTAGATTCTGCGAAGTCTGTCTCAGATTCTAGAGGTAAGGGAGCCAACTTATGTATGGGTCTTCTTATAACTCCCTTGGATGTTTTGATATCCGCAACTCGTACCAAACCATCTTCACCCTTGATGACGCTTTCAATTCTTCCTAAATGCCATGCTGCAGGAGGGATATTGTCGTCCTTCACTATCACCATCATTCCGGGTTGTGCGTTTGTGCATTGTTGCCTCCACTTATAGCGATGCTGTCGTTCGCTGAGGTACTCTCTGGACCATCTATACCAGAACTGATTTTCAAGTGGTTTACCAGTTTCCCCTCTGGTGCAGCCGTAGGTTTAGCGGCCGTGCTTGGGGGTCGGTAATTGCCGTCGTCGGTTCTCCAATCAGAAAGTGACCTGGTGTAAGTCCCGCAAAGTCATCTGGGTAGGATGACATTGGTGTTAAAGGACGTGAATTTAGAATTGCTTCGATCTCAACCATTAGCGTTTCTAATTCTTCGTAGTTTAAGTTGGCGGCTTCGAGGTATGGTCGCAGTAGATGCTTGGCTGATTTAACAGCAGCTTCCCACAAGCCTCCAAAGTGTAGCGCTCTGGGCGGTATGAAATGAAACTCAATAGCCCTAGTACTGCAAAAACCCTGTATCTGCTCTTGTGATTTTTGATCATAGATGCTGGTGTTCAATTCCTGGAGCTTGTTTTTGGCACCGACGAAATTCGTAGCATTGTCACAGTATAAATTACGACAATTACCCCTTCTACCTATGAAACGTTTAAGCGCTCCTATGAAGGCTTGTGTAGTTAAATCTGTTACTATCTCAAAATGAATAGCCTTTGTCGCGAAGCAGCAGAACACAGCAACATAAGACTTTTATGGTCGTTTTCCTCGAAGTTTGTAGTGCGTCCAACAGGGTCCAAAAAAGTCCACTCCGAAATTTATAAACGGTCGCGCTGGCTGTACCCGATGTTCAGGTAGTTTTCCCATAAATTGTGATAACATTTTCGGCTTAGCCCGCGCGCAGCGCACGCACCTCTGAGCTATGGCTCGTGCGATACCTTTGCTCTTAATGGGTCAAAATCTTTGGCGGGTTATAGCTAGCAGTGCTTGTGGCGCGACAGGAAGGTGGTTAACATGAAGATTGGTCATCAGTAGACGCGTGACGTTATGAGCGTATGGTAATAAAATCGGATGCTTAGCATCATATGACAAATTCGCGGCCTCCAGTCTTCCTCAAACGCGTAACAATCCGGCTTCATCTGAAAATGGGCTGAGGCTACTTAATGGGCTGCTGGTGCTAATGTGGCCTGAATGTTCTAGTTCCTTTTGGTCAGTTGGAAATTGTTCGTCTTGTGCCTTTTTTATCATTACAGTAAGCGCCTCATCTGATTCTATAGTGGTAGGTTTGCGATTTAGGCATCGATTTTCCTTTTTCTTGCGAGTGTTTGAGATGAATCTCGGAATATATGCGATTATCCTCTGCCATCTATCCAATGTATTTTGATGATCTATCAAATCCATAAAATGTGTGGTATCACTAACTGTTGCCACTATCGCCTTGATTTCCCTTTGCTCTAAGCTCGTCTGCGTGCGTTTGTAGGGTGCTGGCCATCCGTCTTCTGCGCCATGTAGAAACAGTGGGCCGTAGTACCATAATGAGTTGGACGCTAGCTTTTCTGGTCGGACTCCTCTCGAAACGATGTCCGCTGGGTTGTGCCTTGACCCTACATGTCTCCATTGCTCTTGTGTGGTTAATTCTTGTATTGTCGCAATTCTGTTGGCTACAAAGGTATGGTACGAGGCTGCTTCCGAGTTAATCCATGCAAGTACAATTTCTGAATCGGTCCAATAAAAATTTTTTACTTCCGGTAACTGCAGATCTCGAAGAATCCGGTGAACCAGTTCAGCCATTAGTTTTACTGCACATAACTCAAGTCTGGGGACAGTAAGTGTCTTTAATGGTGCGACTCTAGATTTGGCGCATAGGAGATTGACTCGTATTACCCCACCACTACCGATCGATCGTAAATAGACTGCGGTTCCGTAAGCCTTCTCTGAGGCGTCCGCAAAGGCATGTAATTGTATGGATTTTGCTAGTTCACCTTTGAACATGTGTCTCGGGATTCTTATAACATCAAGGGCCTCGAGGTTATTCCGAAATTGCATCCATTTCGTATGCAGCTCCATTGGAAGGGCTGCGTCCCAATCTAGCTTTATTTGCCATAATTGTTGTAGGAAGATTTTTGCCATTACAACCACAGGACTCATAAAGCCCAGTGGATCAAATAAATGCGCAATATCGGACAGTACTGTTCTTTTGGTTACCTTGTCACTCTCCTGCCAATGGCCTTTAACTCGTAACTCGTCCATTTGCGGTACCCAACTCAGTCCTAATGTATTAATCTTCTCATCACTATTGTCGAAAAGATCCAGTTGGATTGCGCGATCTTCTGAAGGGATGGTTTTCAGAAGTTCCTTGTGATTGGAGCACCACTTTCTCAGCTTAAAGCCTGCCGTTTGAAGGAGGGCGTTTAATTGACCTTGCGCTACTAATGCTTCATGAAGTCTATCCCATCCCGTCATTAAGTCATCCATTTAAAAATCTCGCCTTAATATCGTTGCTCCCAGAGGCCACTGCTCCATTCCTGGTTCGGCGAGACGTTGTAGACATTTGGTTGCTAAGTATGGAAGTCGTACCATAAGTAACTGTGTTCAGCTGATAGGATCTGATTGGTTCCTTAGGACTTTCTCTCCAAAGCACTAATTGGTATTTCCGATTTTCTTCAGACACCAAGATTTGCCGGTACATCTTCTCAATGTCTGCCGTGAACACGTATTGTGGTAAGCGAAATCTTAATAGGATGGTGAACAGGTCATCCTGAATGGTGGGACCGTTGGTTAGCAGGTCGTTTAATGACACATTAGATGATGTCTTGGTAGAGGCATCAAAGACTACCCTTAGTTTAGTCGTCGTGCTGTTGGGTTTTAAGATGTAGTGATGCAGCAGAAAGTAATTGGGCTTTGACGATTCAGCAGGGTCCACCTCACTCATGTGGTTCAAATGTAAATACTCCTTCATAAATTCGACATAGTGCGACTGGAATTCGGGATTCCTCGCAAGTCTTCGATCTATGGCTAGAAGGCGACAAATTGCAATATCACTCGATTCCCCCAATCTGCTGGGCCTTTCTTGGAATGGTAGTCTAACCATAAATCGACCCTCTGCATTTCTTTTAACTGTCTGATTAAAAAACGATTCGCATTTCATCTCTTGTTGTGATAAATCTGATCGTGTTGAGTCGACTTCCTCTATTTTCCAGAACCTTTCGGCTGTCTTATTGAGATCTTCTTCTTCTGAACATATGCCGCAAGCAGCAATTGGGGAGTAGATTTGAGTCGTCCTTCCTGATACAATCCAGCCCAATAGGGTATTTTCCAGCGTGGGTAAATTTGGACCCAGCTTTATTTGTCCTATGGCCAATAATTGAAAGAAGAACTCTGCTCCAATAAGTAGATCAATTCTGTCTGGTCGATTGATCCCAGGATCAGCTAATTGGATGTTGTGTGGTATGGTCCATCTCGACACATCCAGTAACTGGCTTGGCTGATACGATATGATACGGTCGAGCACAAATGCCTCTACTCTGGTTGAGAACCCATTGACCCTTGAGTGTAGCTGAATGTTGACTCGTCTTTTACTCTGCTGCTGACCCTTACCAATGCCTTGAATTCCTAAGGAAGCAGGGAAGGTCGCCTTCCCGAGTTTCTTGACTACCTTCTCCGTGATCAGGTTTACTTGTTAGCCGGAGTCAAGAAAAGCTCGACATTCCACTACTTTTCCATTTTCGTCTATAAGCTCAACTAGTGCAGTACCAAGCAGGACATATCCCTTGGATTGAGGTTCCACCAAGGCCGTTAGACTCAATGGGGCTTCCGTAGCCATCTTACTGGGTGGAGACCAGCTGGATTCTGCTAGTCTGGTAGTCGACGTTTTTTCCAATACATTCTCTTGTCTGATAGTAGGATCTATGTGAACCAACGTGTTATGCCTTTTGGTACGCTTATTACAGCCCTTCAATGTGCATCGAGAAACATGGTGGCCTTTTTTTAAGCAATTCTGGCATATGCTGTGCGCATTTATTAACAACAACCGATTATTCGGTGTCATCTTTAAAAAGGTCTAGCACCGGAAGAATGGGTGACTGGCCTTGCAGGCTACACAACCTTGGCTTGGAGTAATCATCGATGTTAAGGTTGATGTTTTGAACAAGACTGGTTTTCTAGTTCCTTCTTCCGCTCCTCTGCCCTTATTGCTCAAGGCCTCTAGCGACTGAAAACGCATCTCTAGGAAAGCTAGGAAATTCTTCATGGTCTGTAATTCCTTAGGGTTCAATAGACCTTGTTCGTAAAGCGAGTGTGTAGTCCGATCCAGCTTTTTGTACAAAATGTGTAGTAGAAGTGGGTCCCAATGTGTTGTTTCTAGACCCAAGTTTTCTAACCCAAGTAAACACTCCTTGGTGGTGTCATGCATTGTTTTTAAGAATGTGGCTGACGGGGCCTCAGTTGCACGTGACGGTTGATGCAGCAGTTTATTAATTAGTTATGCAGTCAATAGCCTGGGGTTTTCGTACCTTTCCTTCAGCATCTTCCATGCCGCAAGATAATTGTCTTCGGATAAGGTGAAATGTCGTAACAATTTCTCGGTCTCTCCTATTAAGTACGTCTTGAGGTACCACATCTTTTGGCAACTGGCTATAGGTTGATTGTGGACCATTTGTGTGAATAAATCGACGAATTGGCGCCACTTGGAATAATCTCCATCGAACTTGGGGTAGAATTATCTTCGGTAATTTCAGCATTGTAGTTGGGTTAGCAGCCACCATGGTCTGTGATTGCGCGGAACTGCTAACTGGTTGATGTAGCTCTTCTAGCTTGATTGAGAGCCGCATAATTAATTCCTGTACCCTCTCTTATAATTGTATATATTCTTCCAGGCTATACTCCATTAAGGTAGGGTCAGTTGCAAATTCCCACAAGTCATGGTTGTAGTTTTCAATTTGAGCCCAGTATTTATTTACTGCTTTTATCTTGATCTCATAAAATGTTTTTGTCTCATCAGCGAAGTCGGTTTGCTCCAGGTTATCAAGGAGTCGTAGCAATGTTTCAGTTACCGCTTGTTGTTTTTTCCAAATTCTGACACCTTCGGAATCATTGGCCTTTGATAATACCGGAGGGCTTTTGGATTCATATGTTTTGGGTATGGCCCCTTTAGTGGTATCTGTTTTATCTGAATATGACTTGCTAGCCCTTGCGCCAACTGGCCGATCTTTCGATGATATTTCTTCATTCGATTTAGACTGCTGATGTTGATTGACTGTACTAGTGTTATTTGGCTCACTAATATTCGTAGTGCTTAGTGGTACTGGTACCCTCCCAGCATCGACTTGTTGAGCTGCCCCATTTAGGTCATCGGCTTCCTGGAATTGTTTTATTCTTGTAGATAAATATGGCCTGAACTCTTCGTAGACTCCTTCTATCTTGTGGTAGAAATCCGTAGTAAAATATGCATGGTCTAGCGGCGGTGAAGGTAAGCCTCGGATCTCTTGGTCAGTAGCTTCAAAGCGTGACCATGCTGCATCCAGACGTGCGAGTCTTTCTTCGCAGTAGCTATACGTTTTCCTGTCCACAGGATCCTTCCTATAGTTGGCTAGAATGTTTTGGATCTCCTTGCCCTGAATACCTTGGGTCGCAGCCAAAGGGTCCATTGCCTTTGCAATCTTCGGTGGCATCCTTCTTTGTATAATGGCTCAGTAAAATGCGCTTTGCTTATATGTCTTCTATTGAGCGTGATTGAGCGTGCTGTATCACGTCGGGGTCACCAAATGTTAAAGTAAACTCTTTTGTTTGCCTGTTAAAATTGGTAGGCTGAAGTGATTCACCTCAACCTTGTTGCTGTGCATTCGGTGGTTCACCGATTACACGAAATTCATAAATCTGAAAGGCAAAAAGTTGTTAATATCCCGGGCTACTCGGTTCTTTTACCGGCAGCAATAACGACTAACAAATATTTTAAATAAAACGCAGCCATTGTCCAAAAACGAACGACAAATTTCATTAAATTTAATATCACTTATATACAAGTTAAAATCTAAGCACCTGTACTTCAAAAAAGTGCTGACTCAATTCATACTACATAACTTTCCCAGCAAATTCTAGCAAGCTTGCTACCCAGGAAAAACTTTCATAATTTACCTGGGATCATGTTGCGTCTGGCGATCGGTGAGAAAATTATGTGGCACAACTTGAGTAATGCATTTACGAATAAATTCTAAATTTTACACCTAAGGAAATTCGGGATTTTTAATGCAGTTTGCAGTTTTATACATTCCTCCCGCCTTGAGATTGTCATTTCATATATTGTACTGTCCGTTAGTAGAACGTACACGCAAATTTGAACTTAGTGAAACTGAAATCGATGCACTGGTAAATTTGGATCAAAGTCAGTGATCGAATCTGTTATCAAAATAAACACTGTTCACTACGTTTTAACTTCCAATAGATTTTCACACTTTTTTTCTTAAGATTACCCACTAATTATATTAAGATCCGATTGTGTGAGAGATCAACACACACTAGAAAATGCTTATTATCACAGATTTAGAATATACGATTATCAAAAAAAGTTGTATTGGGATGAAACTCAATATATAAGTTTTAGGTCAGAGAATTTTGTAACACACTGAAAACACGTACTGTCAGAATAGTTGCAATATAAAATCGCCAAGTGCGTAATACATATAAATATATATATATATGTTAAATTAATATAGAATCAAGGTAAGATATGATATTTAATAAATATGCTCAAGAAATGTAGAATATGTGAATATATCTATGAGTAAATATATAATAAAATAGATGTATGATTAAATATCCATTTGTTACAAGTGACTGGTACTCACCGATCTACAACTTGACGCATGAGGGTTAGCTTTAAGCTAATGTTAAGACCCTTTGCTCTAACCATTGGTTAGAACAATTCTTTATTCCCGTCGAGACCAGAAATAAAGTGTTAATGCTAGTAAGATACTATCTCAGTCGAGACCCGAGATAATATTCTTTAAGTCAGTCGAGACCCGGCTTAAAATGTTATCTTATCTTCAGTCGAGACCCGAAATAAGATGCGTTTATTTCCGTCGAGACCAGAAATGATGGTTATTAAAATCTTATCTTCCGTCGAGACCCGAAATAAAATGCGTTTGTTTCCGTCGAGACCAGAAATGATTGTTAGTAAAAATCTTATATTCAGTCGAGACCCGAAATAAGATGCGTTTATTTCCGTCGAGACCAGAAATGATTGTTAATTGGTAAAAAATGAAATATCAGTCGATACCCGATATAAATTATAGTCCCTACACAGCCAACTTACCCCAAGCGATGCCAAGCACAAAAAGAGATCGAGATCAGTCAGCTTGTCGTTTATATAGCCCTTGCTTGCACACGACACCACTGGTAGAGTAGAAGCGGCGCATGATTATAAGAATTGGCAATGCAGCTGTGCTCTTACGGTACTAGCGATAAAATTTGCTTAGCAACGAACAAAAATGCATAGCAACAAGGAATTTAGAGCAATACATTTTTATTTTTTTATTTTATTAAGCCAAGGTCACGGGATACCATATGATCCAAAGCACAGCATGGCAGGAAGGAGACTGGGAAAGGATTACGGGATATGAGGAGAGTGGCGGAGGTGCCGATGTATGTCGCCCTTAAACTTCCGCAGATTGTCTGCCGGGGGAAAAACAAAAGATGGTAAGCTGTTCCACATTCGCACTGTTCCGGATAAAAAAAGCATCACGGAATTTTACTGTACGGCCGAAAGTAATTTGAAGGGTTAAAGGATGTGCGCGGTTTGCAGCGCGAGTATTGCGTGCAGGAATCATTCTACAAGGGATTAGCCTAGATATTTCATCAGAACATTGACCATGCATATAGCGATAAAGGAGCGAAAGGCATCCAAAATTGCGGCGGTGCTGGATTGAGTCGATATGACAAGTTATTGCCAAATCGCGAATGAGCTTGAAGGCTCTCTTTTGGACAATATCCAATGAAGCTAAGGCTGTGCGACCAGCCCCGGCCCATATAAGGGAGTTGTATTCCATTCTAGGTCTAATGTAGGACTTGTAGAGGAGCGCTAGATTTGACGGGCTGAAATATTTCTTACACCTTTTCAGAAATCCAAGACATTTCGATGCTTCTTTGGCAACAGAGAAGATGTGAGCTGTCCAGTTTAACTTATTGGAAATATTAATGCCAAGAATGCTTAGTGACGGTGAATCAGAAATTAATGCTCCATCAGAAGAAACGGGTGTGGTTAAGTTATGATCTTGTTTTAACAGACAGCTTTCGGTCTTTGATGCATTGAATTCGACACGATTCGCTTTGCCCCAAGCGAGGATATTGTTAAGATCGTTATTCAATGATCTAGTCATGCAATCTCGTTTAACACATGGGGCATTCCCCCAGGATTCAGCAAGAGTGTCAAAGGAGTAAGCGAAATCAAGAGTACTGTCATCTGCGAAACTATGGATGGGATTGAAAGTAAGGGAAAGCAGATCATTAATGAAAATTAAAAAGGGAGTTGGAGAGATAACAGAGCCTTGAGGTACACAGGCATTTATGGGATGCGGTTCAGATGTAACGCCATCTAATACAACACGTATTTGGCGACTAGATAGGAAACCTTCAATCCATAATAGAAGAGGAGGGGAGAGACCAAGTGCTTTAAGTTTGGCTAAAAGGGCTGGATGCCAGACTCTATCAAAGGCTTTTGAAATATCTAGGGCAACGATTTTAGGCTCACCAAAATTGTGAAGACTACGGTTCCAACGTTCCGTAAGAAATGTCAGCAAGTCTTCAGATGAGCGTCTAGCTCGGAAGCCATATTGGCGATCGTTGATGAGATGGATAGTTTCTAGATACTTCATTAATTTTGAGTTAATGATAGATTCAAAAACCTTTGAAAGAATCGAAGTTATCGCAATTGGTCGATAATTTGAGGGATCGCTACCATCTCCTTTCTTGGGAATAGGCTGACCGTGAGCTATTTTCCAAGCAGTTGGAAATTTGCCTGTCGAATAAGACAAGTAGAATAGTTTGCACAGAGGTTTAGCCAAGCTTTTAATTAACAGGGGCGAAAAACCATCAGGACCTGCGGCTTTGGAGACGTTGATCCCCTTAAGAACCCTGAACACATCCCTCGTACGAACGTGTATTGGCTCCTGTAAAAATGCACACGGGCGATGTAAAACAGGTGTTTGTGAAGTGGGTGGAAGACAAGAATTTGAAGCGGATCTAGCAGATAAAATATTAGCTTTATCCAGGGTGTCAACAATCACTGCTCCATTATTAAGTAGTGAAAGTATAGAGGAACTGGTGAAGTTGTTCCTGATGGTTTTGACCAGGGCCAGAAAACTTTGCTACCCTTGCGGCTTGCCAAGATTCTTTGTCTTCTATTCTGGTCAAAAAGAAATTTTTCTCTCTGGATAATGGACTTGGAGGTGTTCCGTGCAGTCTTGTATACTTGTTTCATTTCCGGACATGGATGCAATTGATAGGCGCGAAAAGCAGTCGCTTTCGCTTTTATAGCTTGTCTGCACTTATCGTTAAACCAGGAGCGATCATGCTGTTGTTGAGATCTGCTGTAAGAATACGGAATGTATTCATGCATGCCTAGATTTATTATGTTACTAAATTCTAATATGCATTCATCATCATCCCTCGAAGCAAAACAGACCGACCAATCAATTTCTCTAAGATACTTATTGAGACTTTCCCTATCAGCATTCTTATAGTGCCAAAGAAGCCTACTTGTAGGTGGAGAAGTAGCGCGGCACAGGTCTGAGTTGGTAAATTGAGCCGTGATTAAGCAATGGTCTGAATTTCCGAGAGGGGAACAGACTGAGATGGAATATTTGTCCGGATGAGATGTTAGAAACAAGTCGAGTAAATTAGCTTTATCTCCAGGTGTATCAGGAATTCGCACTGTTGTAAATTAAATGATTCACAGAACAGCTTAACGAAACGGCCCACAGGACCTGTAGTAGAAGAATGTCTGAGCCACGGTATATTATGAACATTAAAATCGCCTGCCAGGACGATTTCGGAAGAGGGGGAGACAGAAAGCAAATGATAAATATTGTTGGAGATAATGTCAAATACGGATACCGTATCGTCTTCAGACACATTTGGGCTGCGATAAAGGAAACAGAAGTATATGATGTGCTTGTGAAGTTTGAACCTAATCCAGATGTAATTAAACTCTGGATTGGCAGAAGGAAAATCTTGAAGAATAGTAAAGGCAACATCATTCCGAATATATACTGCGATCCTTCTATGCTGAGAAAAAATAGGCACGAAGCTGTAACCAGGGACGTAATACTGATTAATATCAGCATCAGAAACGACCTTGGTTTCACTTAGGGCAAGAATTGCCGGAATTTTTGAGTTAAGGTGGCAGTACACCGAAAACCGATTTGCTCTTAATCCGCGAATGTTGCAGAAATCTAAAATAAAATTCTGTATGCTGAAGGCAAAAACAAAAAAGCAAAAGAGAAAAAACGCGACACACAACACAAATATTTGGGCGCCAGCAGCAGTAGTCAACGACACAGCTAGGTAAAAAAAAAACAGCAATAGTGTTATACATATTTGCTGTTTTCAATAACTCAGACTGCGCAGTTCATTGACCACAGCTGGGTGCACCCGGATTGCTGATCAGTGACAAGTGCTAATGCATTTGCACTGATCACAGATGAAGAGAAGGAAAGGAGACGTTACCGTGCTGCTGGCTTCTTGTTTGTTGATAGGGCATAGAAGAGCCCTTCACTTGGCGAATAAAAATTATTTTGATTAACTATTATTTAGCGGTCGCGTCGGATTTTAAATAATTATAATTATCGATTTAGATGATGATTTAGATGCTGTTGTGTTAAATTAAATTATATATGCAAAAATTTTATTTCGTATCACGTAAAGAAGAAATTCCCGTTCGATGGTACTTATAATGATGATAATGCTAGAGTTGCAAATTGATCTGCTTGATCTGATTGTATTTGTGCCATGCATTGTATGTTACATGACAACACATGCTTCTGATAGATGTTGTACCTATTTTTGGGAAAATTGTAATTAGATCTTATGCTAAAACTGGCCCTACTACCTATCCTTACTGACTATGGAAACGAAGCAGTAAACTAAAAAAAAAAAACTTAAAAACTTATATGCTAAACAATGTTATCATAACATATTTACATGTATACCTTAAGGTTCATGCTAAGTAATGATAATATGAGCAGATAGATATTAACAAAACATGATTAATTATAGAGAAATGAATATATAAATCAAGAACACTATTAAACCTGTGTCCTCCCTCGCGAACGGGTAGGAGGCATAGAGAGGCCCTCGCTGACAACTGCTGATGCTGGTGGAGTGCAGTCCTTCGGAGAATTATATGGTGACGTCTTAGGATCTTTTGGGTGGGTACATTGACCTTTTTTTTATATTCTTTTCATCTCTGTGTATGCTTTCGAATATTACATATATACAAACATTTTTTTTTCTTTATTTCTTTTAAATTGGAAACTTATTGCTACTAACAACGATGGGTAGCGGGAACAGCCACTGCTGGGAAAGTAACGTTGAAGGCGCAAATAGATATATGTGAAATACAATCCATTCAATTCATATCGTGTCTATCCTGTTATCAAATTCATGAGAGTGTCCGTCTTGTAGAGAAATTCACTAATACGCAACAGGTATGCAAATGTCACTAATTGTTATAGCACAGCTCTGCGCCGAGCACAGGTAGGTAAAACCAAAACCAGTGTATGATCGTTAGCAGCCACTAAATATACGTGATTATACACTTTTATTTCATGTGGCTCACTAAATTGTCCAATTATCACACTCTTCTGTGCTGAGCACAGCTAAATAAAATACAAAACTAATATACCTTAATACGCAGTCATTGAATACTAATAATTATAAACTTTCAAACCAGCTGACACACTAAAGTTCTCGACTGTGGCACTCTTTTGCGTTGGGCACAGGTAAATAAAACTATAGAACTAATATATATTCATACGCAGTCATTAAATATTCCTAACTATAAACTTTTGTTGCAGCTGACGCACTAAACTACTCGACTGTGGCACTCTTCTGCGCTGAGCACAGGTAAAAAGAAAATATCAAACTAGTATACCTTTGTAAATAGTCATTAAATTCTCATAATTATGGACTTTTATTCCAGCTGACACACTACACTTCGCGACTGTGGCACTCTTTTGTGTCGAGCACAGGTAAATAATATATAACACTAATATATAATCATAAGCAGTTACTAAATATTCAGAAACGTAACGTTCTATTCCAGATGACGCACTAGATTTCTCGTCTAGGGTACCTTCGGCACTGAGCACCGGTAAACATAATATGAAAATAATATATAATCGTAAACGGACACTAATTATTCAGAAATGTATTCCTTTATTCCAGCTGACACACTAGAGTTCTCGTCGATGGCACCTTCTGCGCTGAGCACATGTAAATAATATATAACACTGATATATGATCGTAAGCAGTCATTAAACATTCCTAACTATTACTTTTTATTCCAGCTGACGCAGTAAACTTCTCGACTGTAGCACTCTTCTGTGCTGAGCACAGGTAAATAAAATATAAAACTAATATATATTCATAAGCAATCATTAAATATTCATAACTATTAATTTTTATTCCAGCTGACGCACTAAATTTCTCGTGGATGGTACTCTTCTGCACGGAGCTCATGTAAGTAAAACTATAGAGCTATTATATAATTTTCTACGCGGTCATTAAATTATAAAATTTTATTCCAGCTGATGCACTAAATTCCTCAACTGTGGCACACTTCTGCGCTGAGCACAGGTAAGTAAAACTATAAAAATAATGTATATACATTTGTACGCAGTCATTAAATTATAAACTTTTATTCCAGCTGATGCACTAAATTCCTCAACTGTGGCACACTTCTGCGCTGACCACAGATAAGTAAAACTATAAAACTAATATATATATATAGATTTTTATGTAGTCATTAAATTATAAACTTTTATTCCAGCTGATGCACTAATTTACTCAACCGTGGCACACTTCTGCGCTGAGCACAGGTAAGTAAAATATGAACTATTATATACATTTGTACGCAGTCATTAAATTATAAACTGTTATTGCAGCTGATGTACTTAGTTTCTCAACCGTGGCACACTTCTGCGCTGAGCACAGGTAAGTAAAACTATTGAACTAATATATATGTTTGTACGCATACGTTAAACTATAAACGTTTATTTCAGCTGATGGACTAAGTTTCTCAACCGTGGCACACTTCTGCGCTGAGCACAGGTAAGTAAAACTATAGAACTAATATATATATTTGTATGCATTCGTTAAAATACAAACTTTTATTCCAGCTGATGCACTAAATTCCTCAACTGTGCCACACTTCTGCGCCGAGCACAGGTAAGTAAAACTATAGAACTAATATATATTTTTGTACGCATTCGTTAAACTATAAACTTTTATTCCAGCTGATGCACTAAGTTTCTCAACCGTGGCACACTTCTGCGCTGAGCACAGGTAAATAGCATATCAAACTGAGAATTCAATCGGGTACTGTTCGAAAAATAGTTTTTTTTTCTTTTCATAGATTTTCGTATGTGGCACGCATGATAAGTATGATTCGTCTCTTTCTTTGTTCAATTGCACTTCGTTGAAAATTTATGTTTAAGAAGAAAAAAACCGATAACAAAATTTCAGAAAGATCCACTTATTCAAAGAAGACAAAAAAGCTCCGTTTCAACTGTGCGGTTCGTGCAAATCCTCTTAAGACTCGAGTTGATAACACCGCGAAAATTCGCATTAACCCTCTTTCGCGGAAAAACCTTTTTCTACCCGCCGACAATTTTAGTAATTCTTAATAATTCCTCACAGATAATAAAAAAAAAACTGTTCTTAACCCGACGCTTAATCCGCAGTACTGTCTTCGATCACCGCCAGAAGCCAACTCCCCGAATTTTGTGCCATATGCCTACATTGTCCCCTATCAGCAATGTTCGTGTCTCTTGTTGCCACCGCAAGGCGAACGTTTCTCGTTTCTCCGGAAGTTTTTTGATGATCGCTCGTACTTGTGCTCCTGCCGGAGTGTGCATGTGTGTGTATGACATGTCTGCACTCTGGTAGCAACCAAAATATATGCTGTGTGCACAAATTCCTTCTCGGAATTTTCGAAGGGCTTGCTGTGATGCATTGTATGGTGGTATCGTACGATGCATTACAGCTAGGCGAGTTCCCGTTTATCATTTCTGGAAAGTTTGTTTTACACGAGAATTTGTAGTTTGCATTATGCGCAAATTACAATTTTTCGTATGAAATATTATATATATTATTTTTTTTTTTTTCAGTTTTCGTACGAAAGATTTCGACTTGTGAGCGTTCTGCATAAGTTCAAATTTCGTTCGAAATAAAAAAAAATGCATTTTCTTTTCAGGCTTTCGGTTTTGGCTTCTTCTTTGATTTTGCAAGAAAGATTTCTATTTGTGCGCGTTCTGCACGAATCGGGATTTTTCTTCTTAAAATGATTTATTATTTTTCTGTTCTAGGTTTTTTTTATTTGTACGGAGAAGTAGCATAGGGTTACTTCTCGAAAATTTGGACCTTTTTTTCACCCCTTTTCAGGTACACTGCGAGAAAAAGGATGGAGAACGAGGAAGGGAAGGAAAAGGGTAGCGTACGGGGAATACGCTACAGTCTCTAGTCTGTATAGCTGAGTTGGAAGTCAACTCACAGTGGACGGAAAAACAACAAGATTTTCGAGGTCATATCGTCATAGGGACAATAAGAGCGCACCACAGTCTTCTGGATTTACTAAAGACCATTCACCCGAGTAGTCGCCTCCTATAGGATAACTTCCTTAGACTGTAATAGGTACAGTTCTACGCATTCATTGATGACAGGCAATTAACATTCATCGCCGGCGCTAACTGTCCTAGGGACGCTCAGCCCGATACTGATGTAAGTACAGAACGATTATACTACTGCCTTGAACTGTAGTAGCGCGAACCATCTAGCACACTCAAGATTGAAGATTCCTCATACTGCTTATCCAATTAATAACAATTGGTACCATCAGCTAATCATCTTATACACAGTTTTGAAGATTCCTCAATCAACTTACCCAATTGATGGCAATTGGTAACGACAATCAACTATAGTGCAAACAACCTTAGGTAATCAGTAACCCAAACTGATTACACTAAATTGACAAGAGTCGCACCTTTATCAACGTTGGAAGAAAATTTTACAAAAAGGTTAGATGGTGTAGCAGTTCATTAAATAATTTAAGTATTAATTTATTATTTTTTTTTTCAATTATTACACATAACTATTAACATTTCTTTTTGTTTATATATATACATCCCATATAAGTGTGCGTTTTGCATCAAGGTGTGAGCACCTCAACTACTGTTTAGTTTAGACACTGTGTTAACTGTCTGTATTCAGCAACGTCTTACTAGCATTTCTCAGATTTTCAGTAAAAATTGTCTTGCCTAATTCGGCTTTATTCTCTACAGTCTCTTACAATTAGTGGTTTAATCCGCATTTGTCAAAATTTGCCCACTTTTTATGGTGCAATAACATCTTGGTAATTTTAATAGTTCTTTTTATTTTTGTACAACCCAGTCTACGTTAGGAAATTACTGAACCAACCAAACAGACAAACGTCAGTATGGACCCTGATAAGAGTAGTAATCAGAACAAGTCCAGTGCTACCTTGCAAGCCAATTCAATTCCTTCAGCGGTGTTGGGGGCAGTGTCTGTTAAGACAAACCCTCTTTGGAAAAATTACCCTGATCTGTGGTTCCCCCAGCTTAACGCTCAGTTCAGTTTGGGCGGTATTAATCAGGCCACTGCGAAGTTTTACCACGTCGTTGGGGCACTTGACGCAGACGTCGGTCGCCTTGTAAGTGACATTCTGCGTACACCACCGGAACTAGACAAATACAGTACAATTAAAGAGACGTTAATTTCTAAACTCTCTGGAAGTACTAACCAAAAGTTGAAACAGCTCCTTACTGAGCTTACATTGGGTGACGCACAAGCCTCACAACTACTGCGTGAGATGCGGGCACTCAATAATGGCCAACTCAATGAGAAGATTCTGAAGTCGCTTTGGCTTCAGCGATTGCTAACAAATATGCAGGCGATTCTGTCCTGCAATCCAGGAGCACTTGAAGTGTTGGCATCATGTGCAGATAAGATAGCCGAGGCGAGTTCCAAAGCAGAAATATTCTCAGTAGATTCTCCCCCAGGCAACGCTCAAAGGTCACTGGGCGATTTAAAAAAAAAAAATTAAGCAACCTTGTCAGCATGTTTGAGAAATCCCTCACACGCCGCAATCCTGTTAGACAAGGCCTTTCAAGAAGTGGGTCTAGGAATCGAGCATCTTCGCAGCATTCTTCTATCGACACAGGTCATAATTTCTGCTGGTATCACCGTAAACTCGGAACCAGAGCAAAGAAATGTATCGCTCCTTGCAAGTTCAAAGGGAGTAGTCTCAAAACATGTTGGCATGTAATGAAGACCCAAACGAATATGCCCTCTACCATTAACGACGGGTGGAGCCGGCGTTCAAAGAAGTTGTCTTTATATTTTCGACAGGTCTTCGAAAAAGAGTTTTCAGATCTACTATGGGGCCGACGTTTCCGTCATTCCAAAAACATCTTTCCATCTTTTTCCAAATTCAAATTTGCAGTTGGTAGCGCCGAATTCCTCTCCTATCAGTAAGTTTGGTAGAATATTGCTGTCATTGGACTTGGGTCTGCGAAGGTCTTTTCCAATTGTGATAGCGAATAACCCTAGGCCCATACTGGGCGCAGATTTTTGTGCTACTATGGACTCTTAGTGGACATACAAAGAAGTACTTATATATCCACTTACATTTTTATCATCATCTGCTCAACGTGTCAATTGTCAAGATGCTAGTCTTTCCGTATTGATTAACTCCGCAATCGATCCGAAAATCCAGAGTCTTCGTAAAAAATTCCGTGAGATCACCGTCGAAACGAGTTTCACAAAACAGGTAGTACGCACAGTTACGCATCGAATAATCACCAAAGGCGCTCCCATTTCGTCCAAAGTTCGTCGGCTTTCTCCTGAAAAATTGTTAGTGGCCAAGAAGGAGTTTGAATTCCTTTTGAATCAGGGAATCTGTCGACCGTCCAACAGTGCTTGGTCGTCACTATTGCACCTGGTTCAAAAGAAATATGGGGAGTGGAGACCATGCGGGGACTACAGGCGGCTAAATTCTAGTATAGTGCCAGACCGTTACTCGGTCCCACTAATTCATGACTTTGTCTATCAGTTAGAAAATTGTTCTTTATTTTCAACCCTGGACTTAGATAAAGCATATCATCAGATTCCGATCGAACCCGAGGATGACTTTCGGATTATGCAACGCTGTTCAGTCTTTCCAAAGGTTCATCCACATGGTTCTGCAAAAATGTTCGTTCTGCTTTGTTTATGTGGATGATATCTTAATCGCTTCTAAATCTCAAAGTGAATACTGCTCACATTTACAGCAAATTTTCAAACGCCTTCAGGAGTATGGCCTCATATTAAGTGTTAAAAATGCGTCTTTTTGCTGACGCAGATCAAATTTTTGGGTCTTTTGGTTACACCATAAGGCATCAAACCAGCTCCCGATCGCGTGGAAGCAATTTCCAAATTTAAAATTCCGGGAAATGTAAAGCAATTACGGCGCTTTCTGGGTATGATAAATTTCTATCGCCGTTTCTTTCCCAGAATTTCATGCTAGCTTATACAGCCATCTGTCTTGCTCAAAAAAGAATGGCGCTGCGCATTGATTGGTCCAACGAGGCAAAGGAATCTTTCGAAGCAGCTAAGGCTCAACTGGCCCAAACGGCACTTCTCGCTTTTCCAATGGTATCAGCGGAATTATTATTATGGGTAGACGCTTCGGATACTGCCATTGGTGCTGCGATTCAACAGAAGGTGGATAATAACTGGCAAACTTTAGGATTTTACTCCGTTAAGCTGAACAACGCTCAGCAAAAGTACAGCACTTATGACATGGAGTTACTAGCGGCTTACAGAAGCATAAAATATTTCAAGTACTTAATTGAGGGTCGTACGTTCATGCTTTACACGGACCGCAAACCCTTGCAATATGCTTTCCATCAAAATCTAGAGCAGGATTCGCCTCGACAATTAAGTCATTTGAACGTCATAGGTCAGTTTACTACTGATATCAGACATGTGTCAGGAAAAGATAATGTCGTGGCCGATGCTCTGTCGAGAGTCGATGAATTTCAGCTCACTAGCGCAATCGATTTCGAAGCTATGGCTGAAGCGCAATCTAAAAATACGGAATTTCAGCAAATTCTTCAAAATTCCCAATATAAATTTGAAAAATTCCCGATTTTTGGCTCAAACGTTATACTGCGAAGTCTCAGAAACAAGAATCCAACCATTTATCCCTACCGCCTTCAGAACTCAAGTGTTCAAAACCGTGCATAATTTATCCCATCCGAGCATCCGTGGAACCAAGAAAATGGTCACGTCCATAAATAAGGATGTCAACTCCTGGGCACGGTCCTGCTTAGCTTGTCAGCGTAGCAAGGTTTCCAGACACGGCAGAAGCCCTTTGGGTTCACTCCACGACTGTTCTGAACGTTTTGGAAATATTCACATAGACATTGTTGGTCCTATACCACCTGCGCAAAATTTCAGATATTGCCTAACAGTCATCGACAGGTTTACTAGATGGCCAGAAGCCATTCCCATCGTTGACATGAGTGCTGAGACAGTCGCAACCGCACTCTGTCAAGTTTGGATACGGCGCTTTGGTGTTCCCAGAGCTATCGTTACAGATCAAGGTGCACAGTTCGCATCCTCGCTATTTGCAGAGTTTTCAAAATTATTAGGCTTCCGTCGTAATCGCACTACTGCCTATCATCCTCAGGCTAATGAATTTTTGGAAAGATGGCATCGGACACTCAAAGCTTGTTTAATGGCATACCAGGAGAAGACTTGGACAAAGATGTTACCATTTGTATTTCTAGGTTTGCGAACCACGTTTACCCCTGCGGAGGTCGTTTATGGCGAAAGCTTGCGCATCCCTGGCGATTTTCTCCAAAATTCGCAGTATCGACCTCAAAATCAATTCATTGTTTCACTTCGTAACATCTTCACTGTCATCAGACCTGTTCCAGCGTCAGTTCACGCGCGACAATCCATCTTCAAATTTAAGGAACTTGATAAGTGTTCCCACGTATTCCTGACAACTAACGCAGTAAGATCATCACTGAAAGCACCTTATGAAGGGCCTTTCGAAATTGTTAAGCGCGCGAAGCATTTCTTCACCCTCAGGGTCAAAAACAGACAGGTTATTATCTCTCTACATCGGTTGAAACCCTGCTTTACAGCTCACGAAGCGTGTGAAGAAGATCAAATGCTGCAATCAAAACTAGACATAAGACGTGACATTTCGTCAAGCAACGGACCACTTCAGTCAACTTCTGAAGGTTCTCCGGTGCACCAGCATCGGGAAACACGTCGTCAACCTGTGTTGGAAGACTTTAGTGGTACAACAGCATTACAAGATGCGGCCGCATCTGCGTCGAACACACCTTCACGGCATATCAGGTTCTCACCAGACGTTCCAACAAATATATCTGTGCGAAACACTTGGGGTGGACGAATCACAAGACCGCACCGACGTTTTTGTACCGCTAAACTCTAAGGTTTTGCTGGCAGGGGAGTATATGTGGCGACGCGTCTGATCGGTTTCTATTATTTCCAAACTTCGGTTAAGCCATCGTATAAACCTGGTAAAATATTTTTTTTTTAATTCGAGCTAGTAATACCTTGTTGAACACAGACAGCCGTAACTAGGTAGAAGATTCCTCAATCGACTTACCCAATTGATGGCAACTGGTAACGACAATCAACTATAGTGCAAACAACATTAGGTAATCAGTAACCCAAACTGATTACACTAAATATGTACTAAGTTTGGCATTCCTTTTGTAATGTACTGAAATAATGATGGTAGAGCAAAATTGATTGGACACCCAAGTATAATATTAAAAGTCATTTTGATTTTTGCAAGTACGTCCATTTCTCCGTCATACCGTCCGTCTACCCGTCCGTATGTACGGCCGCACGATACATCGAGTACCCATTCAATTAGAGGGCTAAAATTTTGCACAGGGAATTTCTTAAGAAAAACGTGAATGTAAGTTCCAAAATGGAATCGGGCAAAACTTTTGTAGAGTTTCCATACAAAAATGTCATTTTTTGCTATATATTTGAACACTGTCTGCGAATGCATCTGTGTGGAGATCAGAAATTTTGAGCAATAGTAAATAAAATTTCAAAAATGGACTAACTCGAGCAACCCCTTCTTGGTGTTATCAAATAAAAATTTAGGTTTCTTACGCAGACTGTAAACACGATCAGTCCTAGATGTTTTTATTGTATTCTTCTTCAGAATAAGAAATCCTATGAAATTGGTTAGAATAATTTTTCTGTCCGATGAACCGTTCTAGAAATATTTGTGAAAAACCAAAATCAAACTTGCATAGATGGGTGACCATAAGAAATTACATACGGGCATTCATCGCGGGTATCATAAGAATACGTTTTAGACCAAAGCCAACTTTTCTTTTTTCTTTGTTTTGTATATTTTGAAATTTTCAACGATTCTTACTTGTTTAATCGAGCAATCATATGCAAATTTTGTTGTTGCTTCTCTTTAATTCATTTCATTATCGCTAAGTTGATGTTGCATAAATGAAAATGGTTTTGCTCCAAGTGATTCCACAAAGTTACTTATATCAGAAATTTTCTTATACAGCAATTAATGAAGTTTTGCAGTCGATGTGCTATGGATGGTGTGAAATTCTATGCCTTCCAACCATATATGAGCACTGTTACAGATCAAATATCCAAGGTTTTGCAACTCAAGAAAAGTTTGTACTCTCCACTACGGACTAACATTATTTTTGAAATATAAAGCAGAACAAGGACCATCTTTTTAATGGCTACTTTAAACTATTGCCATCTCTACACTTTTATTGAAAAATCCATAGGACTTCGCATCAGTTAGAAGAAGGAGAGAATGTGAACTTCACTAGACTATATCCACTGACTCTCCGCCAAACGATAAAATATGAATGGGTGCTATCGATGTTGGGAGGTTTGCTGTTTTAAAATCTTTAGTTGAATTCCTGATTTTCCTTTTCTTTACATCGATTTATTTTTAATCTTTGATTTCTATTCTTTCTTGATTTTCTCTCGTATATATGGGAGAAATAAAAGATTTGTTTTAATTATTTTGTTACGCTTTGAAAAATGATAATAATTATATATATATATATGTATATAAGAGCGTAGAAAATAATAAGTCTTTTATTAATTCTTTATTTTAAATAATATTTTTATTTATTTTGGTACTATCTCTTTAAAAACTTTTTAAAAGGAAAATACATCAAATTATTCAGATGTGTATTTGTGATGAAGTTCTGAATACTACTAATTATTTCTATTGACATTTTTGTATCTATACACTTCTATGTATACTAAGTTTTTTTTGATGCCTTTGTGTTTTCTATACAAATTTATTTTTACAAAGTATATGTACACTTGATTAATTTTTGTTTGTTTTTGTCTACAGTTATTCTTTATGTCGTTTCTAAATTTTATATTCAAAGCTTTTCCAAAATTTTCTATTATTTTAACTTGACTTTTTTTTTTATTGTTATTTTCACTTACAAACTTATGTATACACACATACATGTAAGTATGTAGTACCCTACAGGTGCTAATAAAATGGAAAAGTTTACTATTTTTCTATCCACAAAATTGTTAAATTTCTCATGGAAATTCCATTTAACTAGAAGTAGCAATCGAAATACTTCAACAAAATTGAGTAGAAAATTACTGCATTTTATAAATCGTCTTTTCAAAAAATGTTCACCATTTCCAGTGGAAAATCAATATAATTTTACAGTTAAACGCTGATAAATTTTATAGGTAGGCACCGACAGATAACTATGGATATGATAAAGAAAAAGCGTAAAAACGTAAAAAATTTATACTTTAAAACTAAGCTTTTAGGCTTCTTGAATCTAATATAAAAAACTGTTGTTGGTGAAGTACTTTTTCATAACAATGGCAGTTAAATAAATTAAAATTCAGAAATTTTAAATTTGTTTAACCATAACTTAAAACAAAGAAGAGGAAAGGATAATATTTTACACCATTGGGAGGCTCCAGCGATTATTCATCCAACGCACAGGGTGTTTATGTGCAGAACGTAGAGAATAATCTATAAATATAAACACAAATATCTCTTAGTCCCGTTATCCCGGAAACTGGTTTGCTTGTCAAAACGTGATCCATCCATAGGTTTTTGGTGTAAAAGAGGTCCTATCTTAACAGAATTTCAATCTTAATCTCGATTTTGTATATAGAATATAGGAAACATCTTACACGGAGCATCTTGACAATTGAAATAGAAACTTTGTATATAGAATGAGGTATAATAAAAATTTCAAATATTATCGATAAGATTGGATTTGTGTATCACCCGAATATTAATAAACATCGCAGTCCGTTCACAATTAGGCTTCAGTCTTGTAATTGTTTCTGATAAATTGGCGTAGACTTTGTCCTTAGCAAATAAATCCCAAAAGAGAAAATCTTTAAATCACATGATTTAGGCAGCCAATTGACGTCGTCATATAAAAATATTACTCGACCCGGAAACTTGTCTTGCAATAAGACCATTGCTTCTCTGCTTGAGTGGCACATAACGTAGCCATAGCAGAAATAATCTTTGTCTAGATCCATAGCATTTAATTTCATATGGCAGTCGGAGTCCATTCATAGTAACCGCGTTACTGGTTTTTTTTCGAGAATGCAAATAATACCCAAAACCCCTACAGCTTTTGAAAAAACTATGTCACTCTCAGTGTATTGAAGAGGCGCCTCAAATATCATTCTTGGACTTTTGGAGACCCAAATGTGATAGTTATGTATGTACACGTTACATAAGTATATCATCCTAGGTTATAATGAACCTTTTCGATGAGGAAGATTTGGTTTTTTACAAAATTTGGGCATCCTTTCTGTGTTTTCAACACTTAATTTGCAAATGTACGAATGTGCGTGTGATCCGCAGGCTTTAATTCTATTGGGTTAACTTGACTGTTTACGGCTTTGGATAAGATTATTATGCAGTAGGTATATGGCTAAACCTGAATCCTTCGTAAAATATCCCTTAACGACTACAATTTTTTCTCTAGATCTAGTTGATCAAGCCCATGCTCATAATTTCTAAATGGAGTAGGATACATTACGATGACCAAAATCAGTCAGAACTTCAGAGAAATTCAGGGTAATTTAAAATGACATCTCTTAATGAAAAGTCCTATACTTAGCCCTTCGACATAACTGCTATTTTTCACCTTTCGATAACTACATTGAGATTCCTTAAATTTCAGTTGAATAATGTCAAGTTAACACGTGTTGTTTTATTTCATATTATCATACCATTCATAGTAAAAAAAAATGATGTGACTTCATCTAGGGTATAAACGCACTCTCTAATACTTAGTTTTGAACAAAATAATGGTAATTGATGCACCAAAAATGCCAAAAGTAAAAAATCACTTAGTAAATTACTAACGAAGTGTTAAAATTTTAAGAAATATTGTCTTCAGCAATATATTACTGTCGTGATTGGGCGAATAAGAAGTTTGGGACAATTATATTTGATTTTATTTTTATTACTTTGTTCGAATATATTAAATTAACAGTAATATGCATAGCGAAAATTAACTCATTCTGAGGAATATTAGACAATACTCAAATCAAAGCTTTTAGAACTTCTCTGCTTCACTACCTTAGCAAAACTGAAAAAGAAATTTGGTATTAACCCTGGAATACTAACCCGTTTCAATATTCGCTTATTGGCAACCCTGAGTAAATATTACTCACACACCAATAAATTATAAACAAAAGAGCTGAAATATTTTAGCGGAATACAATAACAGAAAAATGAAAGAATAGCATTTCCGAACGAATAATTTAAAATTTATATAAAGAAATTTTAATTAATAAAGTAAGGATAATTAGAAATGAAAGAATCATATTTTGTACACCTTGTAATTTTTTTTTGTTTTTAATAGATTTTATACTACAATTTTGGGTTACAGGCCAATGAGGAGCATGAGGAATGAGGGGCTGACCTGCTGGGAACGCTCTTCCTCCCTTAAACTAACAATCACGCTTCAGGCAAAGCACTTAAGAAGTGGGGACGCTGTGGTCATATGTCGTAAAGAGCAGTGCAGCCTTCAAGCAGAAAAGGAGTAAAATTTACTCACGGGTAGCATTCCAGGGTTAAGATAGACAGAACATTTTTAATTGAAAAAATAAAAAATCCCTAGCAGAACATGTTGGCGTTGTTGCCAAATGTACATTTAATAGAGAATCTGTTAGGATCTAAAAAATGTAATTGTGAGGTGCATTGATAACGCATGATAAGTTTTTGCATTATCAAACTAAAAAACACTCTGGACTTCTGAGTATATTATTATATTGAAATTATATTGAAATATGGCAACATTAATAAATACTGAATGTACAGCAATCTTGTACATTTTTTTTTTTTTAGAATTAAGAAGGCTGTTGATTCTAAAGTAACGAGGATCGGCATAAGGATAAAATTGTTACCATTGATAGTATTTTGACTCAAGTACCTTTTCTCCCGAATCTCAACCATTATAGTCAATACATCAATATACTGTCATTTTAAAATTTCAATTTTAATTTAAAATGTATTTAAAAATGCACTCCGATGTTATAAAAAAAATGGAATTCAGCATAAATTGCATTTTATATCAGACACACATTCTACTCACATGGTATGTACATACAGTTTCTTCTTCTTCTTTTCCGTACGTACACTGTGTATACGTACATTACCTAATTCTTTAAATCTAGTTCCATGTACATACATATATCTAATTACTCTCGTCCCTCTTAAAATTAATATTTCAACACGGGATGATAACCGTACACAGATTTCATTTTCTACTTAATGCATATACCTTGCACCAAAACTTTTCTGCATTTTCTCATTTTTAGACGTTGTTAGAAAGTAACAAAGTAACAAAAGGAATAAAAGCTTTTGAAGCTTTCACGGGTACCTGGGTGAAATATCGCCGATCCTCGAGGATTCTTTTTTTTTCTTCTCTAAAACCGCTGAGGGGGAATACGCGCAATAACGCTCCTTTTTCTTAAAAATACGAGAAACATACTAGTGATAAAAGATATATAAAATAATATACATAATACTTCGCCTGTTCATACTAGTCAATTAAATATTGTGCAGAGATTCACTAAATAATAAATGTAATACTTCGCCTGTTCATATTAATTTAGTTAAGATTTAGCGCAGTTCTACAAAAGATATTTATAATACTACGCCTGTTCATATTAACAAAATATTGTATTTTATTTCGATATAGTTGTATAAATATGAATATATTCTCGCCTATCTGGATTATGAGAACTTGTTCGTTTTATTTGCGTGCCTAATAAAATAAACAAACAACCTAAAAAATAGACTTTCTCTCAAGCGCTGTACCCCCATTCTTCTCCCCAAAGCTTTAGTCATCTTCTGGAGGAAGAGAAAACTAGCTATGCATTCTCCCCACTCACTCCCGGAGCGTGTTCCAAGTTTATAGCAATAGAATACATTTCTACATGTAGTGCGTAAACTTTTCTTAATTCATCAAGTAGGTAGGTACTCGTAATACCACCTTATGGTTGACTTCCTTCCGTAACCTATATATTTCTGTATTTTCCCAGAACTATGTCTGGATAACTTTAAAAAGATATGGTATCAGGATTTATCAATAAAAGAATATAATAGATTAAACATATGCCCACTTAGTCCCGTTTATTTTTAATTAAACTTACTAAAGCTCCGCGGACACAGCACAAAAGGTGGCTGAGTGATAGTACGTCGGGTACGACTACTATGTTTCTTTGCAATTACAGTTGTTTGCGTTTGTCATTCTAAACTGGATTAATAATGGATCATAATGATTAATTCGAATCCTATAAATGATATCTGTTTAGATTTATGGAATATTCCAATGCATTTCGAGTAAAGTTTGATGTAATTTAATTTCATTTCATTTTTCCGGGATAGCACTTTTTCACTCATCGTGGTTAATTTCGCACGACAAACAAAAAGGTTTTCGTGCAAAAATATTTTCTCACACTAGCCGCGTATCGCAAAATTTCATGGTCACCAAGTGAAATTCGGCGTTATATGGACACTGTGAATTATGAATTTTAAAATGAGTCTATGTACGATTTCCGTGGGAGTTGCACAATGAGTGAAAGGGCACAATCACAACAACTTGTTTAATGTGGTATAAATAAGATGCGGAAAATTAAATGAATATTATTGTGTTTTCGAAAATCGAAAAGTTAGGTGTTTTATTTATTCAATTCCCTTTCAGCAATCACCGCTTTTATTCTTCGTGTATAGGTACAAGCATCTGATACACTTACATCGACATCCAAAATACAAGAACCTTGACTGGCCTACACGACACTAGGCAAAGGGGCATAAAATTTTGGTGACCCCGACATGATCTTGTGAAATACATACTTGTTCAAGTTCATCCTGCCACAAGGAGCCGCACCATGGAGGAATTGGCTCAGGCGCAAAAGAAGAACGGAGAAGACATTGAACTGGTCGTCTCGAACTATGGAAAAGATCCACCAACCAGAAAATCTCTGTCTTACCTAGAAGAGAGACGTTTAACCAATCTCTGAGATGAATTCGAATCTAGGGACAATATCATACGAATCACTCATCCTGAAGAACAATGCCATTTATACTACACTAAGGACAACTATAACGGCAGTAGAGTGTCTATGAAAGATTATAAAATTGACATTTCGAATTCTCTGCCTGCTGCAAGTATTGAGCAGTTAGAGATAGCGAATGAGTAACTATATGTTAGGATCGATAATACCATTATATCATCTCCAAAGAAAATGTGTATGCAAGAAGGAGTGCTAGACCAATCAATTTAAGTCACAACCAGAAAGGAGTCACATCGAAACTAGCACTTGTTAACTTCCACTAGTACAGCCGTGCGTTCAGTTGCACGCAGAATGTCAGATAATGTCACATTTTTACACACCCGGTGCACTTTGTAGTTTTGACGTTTAGCGTAGTTTTATTCTTAAAGAACTTTCAACATTGACATTTCGAATCGAAGCGCACACCAACCATTCAAGTGCTATCCCTACTTTATCAATGATGAGATGTGCGCACCGATGTGCTGAAAAGCATATCAGTGTATACACCTGAGTGCACGGCAGGTGTATGTCACAAGGAGAATGATAGTCACAACAATGTACATGTTCTTCCTGCTAATCCAATGGAGAGGAGAGAGCGAGTTGCACCAGCTGCCGACTATAATTTTTGTCCACAATCCGCTTACGCAGACAATTGTCTATGTAAATCCATCGCGAGATAAGGGGTGAGGTTCGAACCCTTGTGTCACCTGCTTCAAGGAATTCAAGCCAATGAACAGCCACATTCTATACAGTACTTCAAATATAATATAATTTGTTGCTACTTTTATGGAAAATATAATTACGATTAGAATTTCTTCAGAATTTATATATTTAACACAGCCTTTGTTACAATGAATTATCCCGATTAGTTGGTTTACAGGCTAATCGTATTATAAATTAACGATTTAACGAAATATCAAAATTAAAATTACAACATAACATTAATTCAAAAATCATTACAATTATTAAATTACAACCTAAGATTAATTCATAAGCTTTTATATTTTCTATTAGCGCAATAGCTTCCCATAACTCACAGACACAGCTGTTCAACAATTGTTTTTTCCTAATTCACGGCTCTCCTTTTTTACAAAGCATTTTATCGGCCTGCTTGACCTGGCCCCTTTCGGAATACGCAAAGTATTTCGAAGTCCTGAGTGACAATGCAAAGGGATACCGCCACAATACTCCCCTACCAGCGACAATTTAGTTTCAGCGATGCTTAAAAGAAACGAGGAGGACTTGCGATTCGTCTATTTTGTGTAATACGTTGGGGAATACATATATTACCGTCCATGAGAAATCTTATTCTACCCGATGGAGCCGTGTCGGGATAGTCTGTGGGGAGAGTTAGTGGGTCTGGTTGGTTTTGTGAACTGAGAGGGTTCTATATTACCCAAATGGCCTGGTGTTGATTCGGGATTTCCAAGCACTGGCTGCGAACATCTCAGTGAGTTGCTTGAGCTGGGTAAAGTGTGTAAGTCCGGTGAGGTGTCTGCGCTTAACTCACTTTGCCGGTTCTCGGTGGAGTCTTCGAACTCTTCAAAACAGGACTTCTCCAGTTTTAATTTTTACGCTGAAAGAATTGGGATATAGTTTAATAACTTCAAAAGGGCTTTCGTACGAGGGTTGTAAGGAAGTTAGAATTGCATCGGTTCTGAAAAAAAACGTGTGAGTATTTATCCAGCTCCTTGAATTTAAAAAATGTTTGGCGCGAACTGTTTGAGGCTGAGATTGGTCTAATCTAGGAAAAATGTTTGTGTAGTAAATAACGAACTTGCTTTGTGATCAAAATGAATGTTTAAAGGAAATCACCAGGAAGACGTAAGCGTTCACCATGGACTAACACTGCGCGAGTTGCTAAGCACTCTTCTCTAAAGGTTGTCCGTAGGCCTAATAGCAAGAAAGGTGAACCTTTAGACTAAGATTTCTTTTGGTGCCATAAGGGTCACTTTTAATGTTTGGTGCCATCCTTCCAGAAAGCCATTATATTGAGGGTGGTTGGTTGTAGTACCGTTACACTGAAATCCTAGTAATTTGGTAAGCTCTGAAAAAAGCTGGGTCTCGAACTGTGTTCCTTGGCCAGTAATTATAAACTAAAATACTTCGAACCGACATATCCAGACGCAACAGAGGTCTTCTGCAACTGTCTCGGCGTTAATGTCCATTAGGGGTATAACCTCAGGCCATCGATGGCAGTGAGGCAGTATCGAAAAGCTTGTGAGGGTGGCAACGAGCCGATGAGATCGATGTGTATCGTTTGGACGCAATTGGAGTAAGCCGGAAAAATTTCAAGTGAATTTACGTTAAGCCCAGATACTTTGCGTTGTTGGCAAGATAGGCAAGAACGAGCCTACATCCTGATGTTTTTGTTCATAGAAGGCCAAAAGAATCTAGTACTTGGGGGTGTGAATACGTGAATGAGATAAATCGTGAATTATTTTAGATATTGATTTTCTAAAACTGGGTGGAGTATATGGTCTCTCTCCGGCTTCAGAAACTTCAACACACAACTCTTTAACTGAACCGAAGATTGGGATTGATTTGTAAATTGTACTGAGAATTTTGCAGCAGTCGTTGAAATTCAACGTATTTAATTTAAGCATCGGCAACCAATTCGCAATTAATTGAGCTCGGCGTGTAGTTCATCTATTCGTGAGAGAGTATCATCTACTACGTTAACTTTACCCGGAACATACTGTGTGTCTGTGGTGAACTATCCGACGAAATCCAAATGCCGTAGTTGTTAAGGTCACGGAATTTTGAAGAAAGGCAAAGGTAATGGGTTTGTGGTCGGTGAAGAGCGTAAAGGTACGACCTTCTAACAAGTATCGAATATATTTGATAACGGTATATGCTGCCAAAACTAGCTGCCAATACTAGCTTTGCACAGTGTTAGGCTTTACCGAATAGCAGCCTAGAGGTTGCCAGTTCTCATATACCGTTTGTTGAATAGCGGCCCCGATGGCCGTGTCAGAAACATCTACCTACATCGCCTATTTAGCTTAAGGGAGAGGAAAAGGTAGATGAGTGGTAGTTTGGTATTTGGCGGCGTAAAGAAGGAAATGGCGATAAACATTCAGCATCCCTAGAAAGCGACGTAGTTCTTTGATAGTTACAGGAAGCTCTTAATTTATAATTACTTTTGTTTGTTCGAGAGAGTGTTTGCCTCCATCCGGAGATATGAGATGACCTTGAAATTTTAACTGTGGTTTTGAGAAATTGCATTACTCCAAATTTATAATAAGCCCGTATTCGCTGATACGTTTAAAACTTTGTTCCGAGTTGTTTAACAGAACTACAATGACAACATATGTCAATTCTTATAATTGACATATATTGGCCTGCATTCATAAATCACACCTCAATGGGCAATGTCAATTCCAATAATTGACGTTCGCTGAGGTGCGTTTATAAATCAAGATTTGCACTGAAATAAAAATGATGGTGGGTAGTGTGGCGATTAAAAAGATATCGTTTGGTTATCATTATAATTCTCAGATTTCAATACCTTAATATCGTTAACTAATCCAATACTTAAAATTAAATCTAGCACAACTCCAATTTTATTTATTTCAATGAATGCAAAAAAAATACTCAAATACTCAATACTTACGTTTCACTTAATTACACATACCCGTGCGTTTTTTAATTCAAAGCTTATCTATTTAACTATGTATTTCAAGACAATTAATTATTACTTACACAATTAATTATTTCACTTAATGGATTTATTCTAATAAAAGTTTTATTGTTTCAGCATGATTTGCAGAAGATACCATGTAGGCATTTTTTTTTACAAAATGTCAAAAACAATAAAATTACAATTCAATGTATGTATTTATGAAAATTTCTTCTGAAAAGGAAGGAATTTTATTAGTTACTAATGATCAATTTGCTTAGGTTAAGGGGGTTACCACTGAAATCTCAATAAACTCGAAAAGTTAATACAACTTTGCGTCAAATTTGTGCGTATTATCATGACCAAAATTGCAACATAGTTTGAGAAAAAATAAAGATTTCGGGGTTTTATATATATGTATGTAATTAGCGTTAGAAAACTGTCAAATTCATGAAATTTGAAAAGTTTGGTACAAAACAAAGTAATAATGGTACATAAAGTAGATAAATTTGTACTTGCTTATGGAAGATCTTAAAGTCGGAAAGGAAGTGACGAAGAGAAAACTAGTAAAAAATGTTTTGTTACTAATTTATATTCGTTTGAAATTTGCTATTTTAAGAGAAGCATTACTATCAAAATTATGACATTATTATTAAGAAAGTTCAATTTGTAACAGATATCGAACCTTTTTTTGTTAATTTTAAAAAACTCAAATTGTTTAGTGCAATGATAAAGGAAATAAAGTCAATAATGATAACCATGGTAACGACAAAAATTACTTGTTTTTATATATTCTGCCTACACTTTGTCGTTTTTAATTCCTTTCATCACCGTCAGATGGATTGGTGTGCTTTCGGAAAGCATTGTGGGCTGTAGTTCGCACGCTTGTAAAGTGTATGCCACCATTTTCAGCATATCTGTGTAGATTTCACGGGATATTTTAAGTTTTATCATTGGTAATTTCTTATTTTTGTTTGGGAGGCGAAAAATGTTGTTGGTGGTTCTATTTATATTCTATTTGTTTTTAATTGTGAGTAGCTTTTATTTAATCATGGGATGTGTTAGTAAAATCTGGTCCAATAATATGTATTGTGGAATAAAGAAGAGAAAGCTGAATATTTCTAGGTATGCAAATTTGTGTATATGAAAAGGAAATAATCCTATAATGCCGTTACACAGAAAATCGATCAATTTTGTATAATTTTGTAGATGGACTATCTTACATTTTAGTGGAATTTTGGAAATATTAAAAAAAATAGTAATTTTTTATTGGGATCTATTTATGACAAAGATACGGTATTTTGATATTTGAAAAATGTGGCAAATTTTGCTTAGTAGATGTTACTTTAAAAATTTATATCTCAGAATGTACTCATCGCATCTCCATGAAATAAACGTTATTTATTTTGGGATGCTTTGAGATTTGCAAAAATAATTAATCAAGTTAATTTTTCTGAAAATTTCGATATTGCGGTTATCCTTAAATAATTCAAAATGTACAATCCCAATTTTTTTTTACTTTTTTTTTTTTTTTGTAACCCTATTGGATTTTGGTGGACCTGTAGAATGGCGAATATGAAACTGCTCAAAGTTTGAATGGAGTTATTTTTTTTTAAATATATGTACGTAATATAGAAAACTGTGAACGAAAATTGATTAGGTGTGGTGAGTTGTCAGATTATATACAGTGAGCTCGGTAAATAAATAGGATGAAGTATGCCAATATATTCCTTGGAGTGTCCAGATAAAACTTTTCTAGAAACTTGTCGCGCTAAATTCACTGCTTTCCTCTCAAATTTCATTTCTTTCTTCTTTTTTTTCATTTTTTCATTTGTTTTTTCAAATCACTCAATTTCGCTATTTTGAACCTGTTGATGAGTCAAACCAGGACTTGTAACTTGTCACCAAAAATTAATGAGTTGTGTGATGAAATAGCAAATTAGAACATTTTTTAGCTTTTGCTATATACCGGAGAATCCCAAAAAATTCTTTCTTGAACAATACACTAAAATTGAATTGGAAAATCTACCAGACATATCTCAACCTGGAATTTCTGTTGGTCAATTCAAATCTATCTCTCGAATGTAGTTCTTTGGTTATCTAGTTAGTAAAATGGTAAAACTAATAAAGTCTGAACATTGCCAAAATTATATGGTACAGTACAGCTCAGAATTCTCGGAAGAGTTTCATTATTTCATGACCGGCTTCAGTAAAATAAATTTTCCCCAAGCAATAAATAGTGCCAGACAAATTACAACGAAAAGTGCCTGGACAACAGCACAGAGCGCATACATTCCGTTCACCACTTGCCTGTGTTCACGCAGAAACATTTTATAAGTTCCAAGAAAATTCTATGAAAACTTCTACAGACAAATCTAAAATCTCGCCATGCCTATGCGATCCTACTGCTGTGCAGATGCTCGAAATACTTTGGAGTACAATTCAGACGAAAACTACAGCGCGACATATAGCTTTGCATGTATATATAGTGATTTGTTTCAATATTCAAATTCCATACTTCTATGCGTTTATGTCTCCTTGTGCTTTGGAAAACAGAAATCGTGAGCTTTTTTTTTTTTTTTATATCCCCCCTTAAGGCAGGCCGCACACTGCACCATCACCGACTGTAGTGGGTGACAAAAAAGTCAGTTGACTTTTCTCGTTACACGCCACAGCGTGTGGTACCGCAAACTGTTCTATTTTACGTCAGTCAGCAATTAAACGTCAGAACGGAGTTGAAGACTGGCAACTGAATCGAACCTTAATATCAATCTGTTGATTGTTGTTGATTGCTGCCGTCACAAGTAAAGGTTTTTCTTTTGTTAAATCGTAATAAAGGAGTTAAAAGGGGTCATTAAAAAGGGGTTTACATTCAATGTTTACGGGGTGATATCTTATTGCTTTTCTGAAGAGAACCTCCTTAAAATTGAAAGTGGAAAAAAATCGTATTATTTGTGAATTTCCTCGAAGCCGCCAGCAATTTAGGAATCTTACAGCTTTGATGAAATTTTCAACTTTTAAGTAAAGTTCGGTTTATTTTATTACATTTTAAAAACATGTATATCTAAGCAATTGTGCTTATGCTCAGAAACGATGGATGGATTTTACCACATCCTTTTTCTTGAAATCTTTCTCCTTCTTCTCCTTCTCCTCAACCACTAGTAAATTACTACAGGGTTTGTGGTCTTATTGCAATTTTTAAATCAGTTCCCTGGTATTTAACAACGCTGTGAAATTTTAACGAAAATCGAAATACCACTCAAACACATCGTTTTTGGCTGGATTACTAAGCTGGCAGAAGACGATGCAATATGCGCACATGCTACATTGGTCAATCAACACCGATTAAAAATCAATCAGTCGGTGTCTAGTCAACAGACCACTCGGTGACAAGTCAAAAGACCAGTCGCTGACTGGACAATCACTTAACTCAGCAGTGTGCGGTGTCCTTAATTTGTGACCAGTAATTATACCCTTGTGGCATGCGATTACATATGTCCCATAACCTCAAATTGGCTGAAAATCAATAAAAAATATACCTTCTTTGCAAATATTTGTGAAATAAATTTCCTAAAATTCTGGAAACTTGCTGCTGATCCTTAACGAAATCCCGAAAATTGCAGCGAAATTTGGTGACAGATTTGTTCGACGAACCTAGAAGAAAAAGAAAAAAATATACCGTGTTCAAACAAGAAGTAAATACAAAATCTTACCTACACCTGGAATGTGCCAAAGGTGTGAAGGTCCCTCGAGGACATGAAAAGAAAGAAGAAAATGAATTAAAAACAAATGAAGTAAACAAACAAGGACAAACTAACTAATAAGACTAGCAAAGTTTCAAACTAATTAAACACATAAGAGTTTTATGCCACACATACCATAACCTAATAAACAACATAGAACATAGGAAATTAACAATGATTTCCTTGCTACAACATGACAAATACATAAACTACAATTACCAATAATATTACAAGGTGCATGCTGAAGGTTAGTGGATATTTCAGCTGAGAAAACACCCAAAACAAACTCACCTGTACAGGTGACCAACAACCTCAAAAAGAACAATAAACCAAAATAAATTCAACAAATATTTTACATTACCTGAAGATTATAGTATCCAGCGATGCAAAAACAGCATACACCACACAAAAACACTATTAAATTAAGAAAAGCTACTAAAAACACTTCGCGCGCGTTTGACATTACGATTAATTATTTACAGCGAAACTTCAACCTCCCATGATATTTGACATATCATATTGGGGTAAAATCGTCGCGCGATTTTAATGGTCGCGTTCGTTTCGCGATATTTTTCGCGCGGCTCGCGTAATTCGCAATTTTTATAAAGTCCATTTACACTAACGAGTGGGAAAGAGAAATACTGTGCGAGCAAGACAAAACAACTGGAGGAATTTATTAGAATGAATCAAAAAATGGCGTCTCTGTAAGGCAGATGAAATATACAGAAAAATCAATTAAAATTAATGAAAATAATAATAAATCTTTACGGGAAGGATGCCAAAAAATGTGAAATGCATTTTGGCATTTACAAACAATTATTACAAACTCTAATGAATTCATAAAAGGGTTATATTTTAAAAATTTCACTTTATGAAATCGGGACAAAATATTCTGTATAAAGCGCGTATTCCTTCAGTCGCTCTCTTATTTTTCATCGAGTTGTCATATAGAAAACACATGCCAAGCATAGTTTTCTATTCATGCAATCTAATCAGCAAGGTCTCAGAAATTTTTCTTTAAGTTTTGTTTTTGCTACGGTTTGGACTTCGAATTTTTACAAGGATTTTGAGTGCTCAAATTTGGACAATCTGTCAGTAAATGTCGTGCAAACTTTTGGGATTTTATTACGAAATAGTAGTAAGCTACAGCATCTAAATTTTTGTTTGGAAAGTTATTTTACAAATATTCACAAAAGGTATATATTTTCAGTTTCAATCAATTTGAGGATATGGGACATATGTAATAGCATGCCACAAGGGTATAATTACTGGTCACAAATTAACCTAAGCAAATTGACTATTAATAATTAATAAATTTCCTTCCTTTTCAGAATAAAGTTTTATAAATATATACATTAAATTGTATTTTTATTATTTTTTGACATTTTGTGAAAATATGCCTGCATGGCATCTTTTGCAAATCATGCTCAAGCAATAAAACTTTATTAGGAGAAATTCTGTAAGTGACATGATTAATTGTAAATAATAATTAAATAGTTAAGCAAATAAAGTTTCGATTAAAACAAAAAGGGAAAACCTAAAGCGGATTTAAAAAAAAAAAAGGGAAGCGGACTGACTACTCAGAGTGAATTCAAAAAAACTGACTTGTCAGTAAACTAGTAATATATTTTAGTAATTTATATTTCTTTTGTTGCATTTATTGAAGAAAATAATTCGAATTGTTCTAAATATAATTTTAAGTGTAGAATTAGTGAAATTTGTTAGATTAATGAATTCAAAGATTAAAGGTGAATGATAACCGAATGATATCTCTTTCAATCGCATTTCAGAACACCACAAATGTCAATTAGTGGAATTTATTAAATTGTGATTTGTAAACGCAGGCTACCATATGTCAATTATAGGAATTGACATGTGTTAAACTTACAGCAGCGTATACAGATTTGTTCTTCCAAAATTTAGAGCTTGAACCGATGAAAAATTGTATGGAAAATTATAAGTCCAAAAAACCGAAGAAACAAAAAATACTCTTAGACCTTGATGACATATTCGCATGAAATAGGAAACTATGCTTGGCATGTGTTTTCTATATGACAACTCGAATGAAAATAAGAGAGCGCGTGAATGTTTGTCCTGATTACATTATCCATAAAGTGAAATCTTCGAAATATGACTTTTTTTTTACTTTAGTAGGATTTTAGATTATTATTTGTATATGCCAAAATGCATTTTACATTTTTTGGCATCCTTCCTATAAAGATTTATTATAAATTATAAAAGATTTTTTCGTAAATTTGATCTACTTTGTCTACACGCCATTTTTCGGTTCATTTATTATTAATTATAACCGATTTTTTCGTATATATGATCTACTTTGTCTACACGCCATTTTGTGGTTCATGCCAGTAAATTCCTCTCATGAATTTCGCTGTTTTGTCTTGCTCGGACCTTGCCTCTCTTTCACACTCATTGGTGTCTATTTGAATTATAAATGTTTTTTTAAGATTGGTGGACACCTGTGCGGGTGGGCTTTGTTTTGGGTGTTTTCTCGTCTGAAATGTCCACCAATCTTCTGCATGTACCTTTATTTGCATGGTTGATTGTCCTTTTGTATGTTTAATTGGATATGTGCATGTTATGGGATGGAAATTACACATAATTTTCTGCCTTCTATGTTGTTTGTTTTGATTGTTTGCATGTACAAAAAATGCTTTTCATGTTTAATAGCTTTTTTTTCATTGTTAAATTCAGTGGGTTATATTCATTTTCTATTTATATTTCATTTACTTTTCATTTATTTCATATGTGTTAATTCATCTCCTTTTCTCGTTTCATGTGATCGAGGGACTTTCGCACCTTTGGCACACGCCAGGTGCAGGTTAGATAATTTGGATTATTTTCATTTTAAATTATTTAAAAATCGTCGAACATCCCCCCGCCGTTGAGCACCCATGTTCAACCGTTGCCTTATTGCTTTGATTCCTCTTTTGTGGTACTTAAAGGATCTCAGTGTTCCATAAGCAAGTACCCGTAGATGCACTTGATACGGATTATGTAGATTAATAATCTTCGCTCTATTTCCTGGTGTTTGAATATCTTTAAAATCGATTTTTTTAATGAAGATGTACACTCCTTCGCGAGTGACGAATCGTTGGAAGGAGTTTTCGGCATGCATTTTGACTTCCTTAATGCTGAAAGTAGCCTTAAGTTTTTGCAAGTCAGTGACTTGAGCTCCGTTTATTATGGCAGGTTCAGTTAGTGTTGGCGCCGTTTGGAAGCTCTTCGTCTGCAGCAGGCTTGATGGCTGAACTTTTGTTGATATAACGGTTGTAGATCTCTTGGGAGGCTTCTTTTAAATAGCAGTATATGGACCAGGAGCCTTCTCTCGCTGTGATTCTGAAGTAGCCTGTGTAATATAAGATAACAGCTTGCTGATATCGACATCTTTGTTGATTGGATTACCAGGCAGCGAAAAGTTAAAATTCTGGTCATCGTATATGTCTAGAAGGTCCTGATCGATCTATTGACTTGTTGATGGCACCGGGCCTGTTGACTCCGTCGCATTTGTTTTGCTGACCTGTCAAGACGTCACATCCTTATTCCACATACCAGCTCTCGCATCAAGAGGGCTGCCTGGAAGAACCAAATCCAAATCGAAGTTAAAATCATAAATCAGCTCCAATATGTCTTCATTTAATTTGTAATCAGACATTTGTAAAAATAAATGTATTAGTACTATGTTTTGTTTTTTATTGGACAACACAACATTTAACATATGCATTGGGACAACACATGTTTGTTAATTAACTCTCAATAACTTGGAAGATGACAAATTTTTATTACCGGTCTTGTGAAACTGCTCCTCTGAATTTTCATTTGTGCTACTCTTACTAACCCATCGGATCCAGGACACACTTCTTCTACAATGCCCTAGGGCCATAAAGTTGCTGCTGTGTTGTCAAACTTTAATAGTACTACTTCTCCTTTTTTAAGATTGGATTCTGCTTTAAACCATTTGGGCTGATTTTGTAGCTGATTAAGATAGGATTTGGACCAATGATTCCAGAATTGCTGAACTATCTGTTGTATGTTTTTCCATTTAGTGGAATAATCTGGTTTAGCAATCGTGCAATCTGATTTTGGTATTGAGTCCAAAGACTGTCCAATTATAACATGTCCAGGAGTTAGTATTAATTGTTCGTTTGAATCGTTGTTCACCCGACATAATGCTAGCAGCGTAGCATATTCACCATAGGTTAGAGTTGCATTTCCAATGAATCTGCGCAAATGATACTTGGCGTATTTAACACCGCCTTCCCATAATCCTCCGTAGTGAGGAGCCGCAGGTTGGTGCATATGCCAATTAATGGATTGTAGCATATTCCCTATATGCTACTTATACCCTGCTCTCATTTTACCTGATCGAATACGATCCCCGCAGTGGAAGGTAAATTTTCTCTACAAAAAAAAAAAAAAAAAAAAAAATTGCAGGAAAGCACCTGAGGGAGAAAAGAAGAGGGAGAGCAAGAGGAAAGCTGAGTTCGTTATTGCTACACACAAATTGGAAATTCTGCACTGTCCCGTTTGCCACTAAATATTCCAAGAAGAAAACGGAACCCAGTGCCGTAATTGCTGAGCCTGACAATGCCTTACAGTTTGTCGGAAAATATTCCAATTTTCAAACTATAACTATCAGCTCACAAATCATAAAAATCTGCCTTCATTTGCTTTACTCTGCACAACACCAAAGTATTCATAATTAAATGCGTATAAACACATACATATGTAATACCTACAAATAACTGAATGCCATCGCATATGAAAACCTAAATTCTATTCTACGAATTCGATTTCATGGCCATCTGTGACTTAGCGCATTCGCCTAGGCAATAGTAGCACACACAGATAGGAGGAACACAATAAAAACGCAACGGGGACTTGAACTTGACCGCTGGCGGATGGATGGCGATTCGAGAGAAGCAGTCAGTTTTTGGACAAAGCTCAAAGCTCAAGTAGAAAAGTTCATACGGCTTCTTCGAGAAAGAAACTTTTTTTTATTTCTGTTCCACGCGCTGCAGTAATAACAAGTGTTAACGAAACTAAAGAAAGCCTCGCGAAGAAAAGGAAAAATAAATAAATTTTTCGAGCGAAAAGCTCTAACATAGTGAGAAAAAAAAACATTCCGTTTTTTTTTTTTTTTTTTAGGAAATAGGTTCCCTCTATCTAGTGCTATTTAGTGCTATCGAGTGTGCTAGAACGGAAAATTTGAAAAAAAGCGAAATATTTCCTGCAGGGAAAATAAAAAGTCAGGAACAGAAGAAAGAAGTGCACTTAAACTATCTCTGCAGCAGTGACCAACTCGCACAGTATAGGAAATAATATAAAAAAAAAAAAAAAAAAAAAATTCTTTTTGGTAAAATTGCCAAACTCCTTTGATTCTTCTTCTCTCGCATATGGTGCATATACTGAATTCTCCGTGAAACCGACGAGCATGTGTTAGTGTCTGTGCAGAACTAAGTTCCAGGAATGCATTGGATTGCATTGGAATCTATTTTTTGTTCTTTCTCTCCTCTTTGTCATCGATGATTTTTTAATCAGCCGCTTCCAACTTTATTGAGTGTTACAATTTGTGAAGAAAAAGAAAAAAAAATAACAAAATAAAGAAATTCGAGGTGGAGCTTTCTATCAATAGGCTGTGCGAGGCCGGCTGAAGCTGCATAAAAACAATAGTATGTGTAGTACATCGTGAAACCCATAAATAATATAAAATCTTAAAATTACATGGTACAGTGCAATTTTGATCGAACGAATTTCTCAGTGAAATTAAGAAGGTAGATCAATTTCATTCCCGTGGTATGGAAAGCAAGACGTGGAGCAATGTCTTAAGTATTTTACGTCCTAAACTGATAACGAAGGAGGAGGAAAAGGAAGAAAATTGAAGATAAACTAAGAATCAGATAACATTTGAGAAATAAAAAGTAATATGGTCCAATAAAAAGTGAAGTAATAAGAAGTAACGCTTTGTTTCAAACTGCGTTGCTCGTTCTCCGGGTGAACCAAATTATATGTACGGCGTTGACAATGTTGTTGACAATGTTTCTCCTCATTCTATTTTCAGGTATTGGGAAGTAACAGCGATTTTTTTTTACAGATTTTTAGGTTACCAAATGAAGCAGCATGGTCCATCAAATTTTTTTTTTATTTTTTTTTGTCTGTCCGACCGTCGGCAGCCTCCACTTCATTTGCAGCTCTCGAGTCACCTGTCCGTCTGGTCATATATTTCGTTGCACAGCTGTCTAGCATCGAGGGGATGTGGGTGGCAAGAACCACCCCTCGCCGACTGATAGCTAGCGGCAAGATGCTGTACCGCCATCCACATAGGTCCCCAAGATGATTTTTGCATTCAGAGGACATAGGCTAGTAGTTTACTCATTTGCCCAACAGATCCGTAGACAGGCGGCTG
>OZ005744.1:113277395-113319895 GCA_963930735.1 Dioctria linearis | reverse complement strand
AACGAATTCGAATAAATGCTCGCCCAGTGTAGGAAAACAACATGTTGGCACTCAAGTACAAAATGCCAACGCCTCCACTAACTCCGACCCATGGGATGTTAATAACTGTGTCTGTCCCTCTTCTGACAGCTGCCCGTCAGTCGTCACCAACTGATCGCATAATAAATCTTTTCATAATGTCTCACAGCCCAGCGTGAAACAACTAACCTCACGAAAGATCCAGCGTACTCGCAAATACCACCGATTGCGTAGAAGACTGAAGGCCTCCATAGCAGATGCTGCTTCTGAACACAGCAGACCCTCGACCATATGCGGATGTCTTTATTAAAGGACAGCGAGTTCGAGGTTTGTTGGACAGTGGAGCAAGCGTTAGGTTTCGGAGCCGAAAACTTCCTGGGGAAGATCGAAATAGCTTTCTATTCTATGCCATCAAAAATTTGCACCGCAGATGGGCAACAATAGCAGGTGCTGGGTCACATCCGAGTGCTGGTAAAGTTTGGTCAAAAATCTCGTATGATGCGTCTGCACATCATTCCTTCTTTGCAGCAGCCGCTATACCTAGATATTGATTTCTGGAAGGCCTTTGGGTTGGCACCAGTTATGGTCAGTGAGCTACATTCATTACCGAGACCACCTCCAATATGTACGAGACAGCACGAGCTGTCCGAATCCGATGGCAAACAATTGCAGTTAGTGATAGAACCATTTCCTTCATTCAGCAAGCATGGTTTGGGATGCACAAAGCTGATAGAACATGAAATTGACGTCGGATCTGCTAAGCCGATCAAGCAGCGTTTGTACGCCGTATCACCGATTGTACAGGAGCCCTCTACACTGAGTTCGATATAATGCTAGAGCTGGGGGTTATTGAAGAAAACCGAAGCTCTTGGTCATCCCCCGTGACATTAGTAAAGGAATCCAACGGCAACGTCAGACTATGCCTGGATGCACGTAAGATAAATTCCGTAACGGTCCCCGTTGCATTCCCTCTGCCGCTTATTGATGAACCACTCAGTAAATTACAAGAAACACGTTTCATCTCAGCTATCGACTTGAAGGATGCATTTTGGCAGATCCCCTTAAGTAAATTTTCAAGAGATAAAACGGTTTTTGCAGTACCAGGTAGACCCCTGTACCACTTCACAGTACTACCTTTCGGTCTTTGTAATGCACCACAGACTATGTGTCGCTTGATGTGCAAGATTATACCTTATCAGCTGCATGACCAGGTGTCTGTCTACCTAGATGACCTGCTTATTACCTCCTCCACGTTTGACGAACATCTCAGGCTGTTGACTACTGTGCCTCATTGCTGCGGGATGCCGGCCTAACGATCAACGTGGAGAAGAGTAAGTTTTGCATGAGGGAGGTCAGATACCTTGGTTTTGTGGTGGGCGATGGTTGCATGCGCACAGATCCTGAGAAAGTTACTGCCATCTCTAGTTTTCCAAGACCAAATACTGCGAAGAAGGTGCGAAATTTCTGGGAATCTGCGGATGGTACAGGCGCTTCATCCCCAATTTTTCCGCTTTCGCTAGTCCTCTCACGGATCTCTTAAAGAAGAACGCGAAATTTATCTGGAATGAAGATGCTGAGCAATCCTTCAATAAACTTAAAGAATCTTTAACTACTGCACCGGTGCTTGCAAATCCAGACTTCAAGCGACCATTTTATATTCAATGCGACACAAGTATTACGGGAGTGGGAAGCGTCTTGTTTCAGCGTTCGGCTGACGGGGGAGAGCACCCAATTGCGTTCATATCGCTGAAGCTCAACAGCGCTCAGCGCAACTACAGTATTACAGAGCTCGAATGTTTCGCTGCGGTACAGAGCGTTAAGCGGTTTCGGCCATACATCGAGGGCCTGGAGCTCACGATTATCACCGATCATGCTAGCCTTAAATGGCTCATGGACCAGAAGGATCTATGTGGCAGGTTAGCACGGTGGAGTCTTAAACTCCAAGCCTTCCAATTTAAAATCGAGTACCGCAAAGAACGTGTAGACGTAGTCGCAGATGGTCTTTCGCGAGTTTTCACTAATGATGCGAGCAGTTCCCCCCTGACGCCGTCGCCACCACAACCGTCAACGAATCCCTCACCATAGAGGAACCTGCTTTTCATGAAAAAACCTACGTTGAAAGAATACAGCGTGTGAATGGAAATCGGAACCCTTTTCCCAACCTACGAGTTAATAATGGCAGAGTCTACAATAGTTTCTCTTCACCTAAGAATCGTACAACCATACGTGAAGCTCACTGGAAGTTGTGGGTACCGGAAGGAGTAACTACCAGTTTGATCGCACAGGAACATTATCCACCAACATCCGCACACTTCGGGGTGGCTAAGACACTAGAAAAATTACGATGTTCTTATTACTGGCCGAGTATGGTTTCCGATGTGCAGAAGTATATCCGTGCATGCGAGATTTGTAAGATGGTCAGGCCAGTTAACTACACACCCAGACCACCTTTGGGTGCGCAGCGACAAACTGACCTACCGTGGCAGCGCGTGTTCTGCGACTATTTAGGCCCCTACCCCAGGAGTCGTAACGGAAACAAGTATATATTCATTTTACTCGACCATATCACTAAATTTGTCCTGCTGAAAGCGATGCCCGAAGCCACTGCCGCGAGAGTTGCTAAATTTTTGGAGCAAGAGGTCTATCACGTTTTTGGAGTCCCTGAAGACTTCCATTCCGACAATGGCAGTCAGTTCGCTTCTCGGTTGCTTGCTGAGTTGCTGGAGAAATATGGAGTAACGCACACCTTCTCTCCACACTATTCTCCTCAATCCAACGCTTCTGAGTAAGTGAACCAATCGATCCTCGCAGACATACGAGGTTATGATGGGAATGAACACCGAAACTGGGATGAGCATCTGAGGGCAATTGCTTTCGCCATACAAAACGTCGTCCATGAGTCGACGAAGTTCTCGCCACACTTCCTATTATTTGGAAGGCATCCTGAAATGTATGGGGACTCCTATAAGCTCATGCGAGAGTTAACAACAGACCTGGATGGTGCACCGCAAATATTGCCCACCAACCAAAGACTTCACTTGCTACGGGAGCGTGTCAAACTACATCTGTCTGAAGCATACAAGAGTTACTCTGCCAGTTATAATCTACGAACACGTGAAAGACCCTTCATACACGGGCAGACGGTTTACGTTAGGAACTTTGTGCATAGTAGTGCAGTGGTTCATTTCGCCGCTAAACTAGCACCTAAATTCCTCAAAGCTATTGTCGTCGAACGCATAGGTCGAGTGTGATACCGTTTAAAGAATAACAAGGGACTCCCAATGGGAGTTTACCATGCTCAAGATATAAAGTCCTGAACAAACTAGTTTAGTTCTCGATAGCCCTAAGAAGGCATCCGGCAAGCTTCACTTGCGAACCACGGGTTAGCGCAAGCCCTCCTATTGCCTTCTCAATGGTGGGTGATAAACCTCGTTTGTGCCTAATCCCTTCTAGGTTAGCAGTCGTTAAAAGGATTCTATTTCCACGTCTCTTCTTAAAGTATCTTCCTATTGTGATTTGTCATCCCGAGTCCGCCGTGTTTGAGATAGACCATCCATCAGTCCCTGCACAATAAAAGTTCTTTTGATTCCCCGTCTCGTCACTCAGAGCCCGGCTTGAGACTCCTATCTCTGTGGGTCGTCCCCACGCTGTAGCATATTCCCTATATGCTACTTATATCCTGCTTTAATTTTACCTGATCGAATACGATCCCCGCAGTGGAAGGTAAATTTTCTCTGAAAAAAAAAAAAAAATAAAATAAAAAAATTGAAGGAAAGCACCTGAGGGAGAAAAGAAGAGGAAGAGCAAGAGGAAAGCTGAGTTCGTTATTGCTACAACCAAATTGTAAATTTTGCACTGTCCCGTTTGCCACTAAATATTCCAAGAAGAAAACGGAACCCAGTGCCGAAATTCCTGAGCCTGACAATGCCTTACAGTTTGTCAGCAAATATTCTAATTTTCAAACTGTAACTATCAGCTTACAAATCATAAAAATCCGCCTTCATTTGCTTTACTCTGCACAGCACCAAAGTATCCATAAATAAATGCGTATAAACACATACATATGTAATACCTACAAATATCTGAATGCCATCGCATATGAAAATCTAAATTCTATTCTACGAATTCGATTTCATTGCCATCTGTGACTTAGCGCATTCGCCTAGGCATATAGTAGCATTACACATGCACAGATAGGAGGAACACAATAAAAACGCAACGGGGACTTGAACTTGACTGCTGGCGGATGGATGGCGATTCGAGAGAAGCAGTCAGTTTTTAGACAAACCTCAGTTCACGCGGCTTCTTCAAGAAAGAATTTTTTTTTTATTTCTTTTGCAGTAATAACAAGTGTTAGCGAAACTAAAGAGAGCCTCGCGAAGAAAAGGATAAATAAATAACTTTTTCGAGCGGAAAGCTCTAACATCGTGAAAAGAAAAAAAAAACATTGGGTTTTTTCTTTTTTTTTTTTAGGAGATAGGTTACCTCTATCTAGTGCTATTCAGTGCTATCGAGTGTGCTAAAAAAGAAAATTTGAAAAAAAAGCGAAATATTTCCTGCAGGGAAAATGGAAATTCAGGAACAGAAGAAATAAATGCACTTAAGCTATCTCTGCAGCAGTGATGAACTCGCACAATATAGGAAATAATATAATAAAAAAAAAATTCTTTTTGATAAAATTTCCAAACTTCTTTGTTTCTTTTTCTCTCGCATATGGTGCATATACTGAATTCTCCGTGAAACCGACGAGCATGTGTTACTGTCTGTGCAGAACTCCGTTCTAGGAATGCAGAGTGAAGCCGGATAGGAAATTGGTAAACGGGATGAGTTTCCAAGATAATTGCATTGGAACCTATTTTTTGTTCTTTCTCTCCTCTTTGTCATCGATGATTTTTTAATCAGCCGCTTCCAACTTTATTGAGTGTTACAATTTGTGAAGAAAAAGAAAAAAAAAGAAAAAAATAAAGAAATTCGAGGTGGAGCTTTCTATCAATAGGCTGTGCTAGGCCGGCTGAAGCTGCATCAAAACAATAGTATGTGTAGTGCATCGTGAAAACCCATAAATAATATAAATTCCTAAAATTACATGGTACAGTGCAATTTTGATCGAACGAATTTCCCAGTGAAATTAAGAAGGTAGATCAATTTCATTCCCGTGGTATGGAAAGCAAGACGTGGAGCAATGTCTTAAGTATTTTACGTCCTAAACTGATAACGAAGGAGGAGGAAAAGGAAGAAAATTGAAGATAAACTAAGAATCAGATAACATTTGAGAAATAAAAAGTAATATGGTCCAATAAAAAGTGACGTAATAAGAAGTAAACAAAGCGTTAAGGAATAAATCTGAAAAATAATAATTAAACAAAGTTTTGAGAAATAAAGAGGAATTAAAAGATTTAGATAACCTTTAGAAAATAAAAGTTTAATAAAATAATAACCAAATCAAATGTCTATTAAATCAAATTTGAGAAGTTAGTAGTAAATTAAATATGTGAATAAAAGGAGCAACAAATATTTCTGTTAAAGTCCATTAAAGTGAGAAAACGTCTAAGGCCAAATAAATGAGGTCCAATGACATAATTGTGACCGAATACACGTCCTATTAATGCTTGCGAACAGGAAAACTAGAGGTGATTCTTACTACCGTGGAATTTTTGTCACTGGCGAGTTATAGATATTATGAAGAAGAAAGAAAAAAAAAGTGAATTTTTCTGCCCCGAGTAAGGAATATGTTGTAAGTAAGTAAGTAAGTGGTTAATTTTATCTATTCTTTTCTCTAGTGATGTATATGGGTACCCATAGGGCAAACATTTGGTAATTTAACCATTTAAGCCGTATTCAAATAGGATCGAACTTGCAGTGAAATCACATACAAATTTTTTGTTTTGTTTTAGAATTGTTGTCGAATTTAATCATCTACTAGTAAATACCTTAGCAGTCTTAGAACTAAGTTTTGTTTTCCGGTAAAATGACGAGAGTAGGGTAGGAAATTAATTGAATATTAGTTAATCTATCAATCGCATAACTCTGCATTGTATGTATACGAATTGAATTGATATAAAGTTTTTTTTTGTATAAGGGTAACGCAAGTCTTTTGATTTTTTTCTTCTTCTCTAGTTTGTTTGAGTTTTTTTTTTTGCTCAAAAGAAAAAGAAATTTTTTTTTTTGGGTTTGTTGCTGGCGCTTATTCACCGAGCCGGTATTTCTTCTGCTGTTTTTCTTTCTTTCCTACGATTTTTTTTTATATATTTTTTTTCTGGTTTTTTTTTTTTTTTGTTTCAGTGAGTATGATCGGTTAGCGCCCTAAGGACGAGGCACTGACTCCATCGATGTAGCACACACACACGCGCACACACACGCCCAGCCAGCAGCACTGGGGCTAAGCATACTTTTCTTGCTTTGGAAGCTTGGCCAGGGAGGTTGGGAGCGATTGGGCTCAATTATCGCCAAAGCTGGGACTCCACTAAGACCACGAGTCCCCTCTATCTCTCTCTCTCTCGGTCTTTCAAACTGCGGTGCTCGTTCTCCGGGTGAACCAAATTATATGTACGGCGTTGACAATGTTTCTCCTCAGTATATTGTCAGGTTTTGGGAACTAACAGGGATTTTTTTTTAACAGATTTTTAGGTTACCAAATGAAGCAACATGGTCCATCAAAATTTTTTTTTAATTTTTTTTGTCTGTCCGTCCGTCCGCGGCCTCCATTTCATTTGCAGCTCTCGAGTCTAGCAACTGTCTAGCATCGAGGGGATGTGGGTGGCAAGAACCACCCCACGCCGACTGATGGCTAGCGGCAAGATGCTGTGCCGTCACCCACATAGGTCCCCAAGATGAATTTTGCAGCCAGAGGACATAGGCTAGCCGTCTACTCATTTGCCCAACAGATCCGTAGACTGGCGGCTGACATCCTCCACTACAGGATGTCTATGTTAAATAGTCCGCAGCGTATGGCCATGATTCTTTGATTGCTTTTTGTAATTCTTTATCTAGAATAGCTTTTCCACCAAAGAATTTGGTGCCACAATTTGAATAAATATCATTGCACAGACCTCTCCTTCCGATGTCAGGTCAGCCACTAACTCAAGATGTATGGCCTTTGTGGCCATGCAAACGAACAGGCAGAACTATGCCTTCTGTAGTTTAGCATTTCTTAAAACTGATGCATTGAGGATTATCTGTCCCGCATACTGAATTCCGACCTTGCTGTTGGTAGTTTGCCCATCAATTATGTCGTCGCTGTTTGTCGTTGTATAAAGCGTTGGACGCACTTATGCAATTTTGTTGTAATGCAACGTCTTCCATCTAAGATCCAGACTGAGTTGTGAGTAGTATTTAGCACTAGAGCAATGTTTGCATTTAACGTCCCTAAATGTAGTTCATCAATAAGAATTAGTCTTACATGATGATCGCGTGTTAAAATTTTCGGGTGTTTCCAACTATAAGGTAGCAGCGCGTTATCTAACCGGCCGCCGACTCTCATTAGTCCATCCTTGTCCAGTATTGGATTGAGCCTTAACATCCTGCTACTCTTAGATATGGTTTTTTGATGTGATAGATTTTGATATTCCTCTGGAAAGGCAGTAAATTGAACCAGTTCGAATATGGTGCTTTCTGCATGTTTACAATCATCGTTAGTGAGAGGCTGCATTATCTTGATTTTGGGATTCTTGCTATTGTAGAAAAATCGTAGTATTATTGCTGTAATACGCACTAATAACTTTGCAGAATGTTGTCTTCGATATTTGTCGAAAACTAGTTACTGTCGTTGCCTTTTGTTCTAGTGTTGTTGAATGTGTGATTTGATTGCACTTTGGCCACTTGTTTTGTTCTTGTGTGAGTTAACTTGGACCGTGCCACCACAATTTGTTGGTGACCAAGAGTTTGGATAATATACCTCGTGAAGCTATACCTGCTGGATTTTGGTCGGACGAAGTATGTCGCCAATGATCGTATTTTATTGTGTCTTGTATTTCTATGTCCCTGTTGGCAACGTAAATTTTCCATTTCGAGGGATGCTCCTTGATCCATTGCATCTCGATTGTAGAGTCTGTCCAAGCAACTATTGGGATGATTTGAAAATAAATGCCTTGTACTACTGTATTTGTTGGCTTCACTAGTAGTAACGCACCACTCAACTAAAGTCTAGGTATTATTGTGGGTTTAATACGTGCCACCTTAGTTTTGCAGTTAGTAAGTGTGACACTATTTCACCGTTCTCTTGCTCTACTCGTAAGTATACTGCTGCAGCATAGGCCTTAGATGAAGCGTCACAAAATCCTTGGATTTGCATCTGTGCTCCAGGAGAATACTGTATCCATCTTTGGATTTGCACTTGTTCTAGCTTTGAAAATTGCTTGCAAAGATTCTCCATTGTTGCCCTATTATGTCTGTTACAGGGTCATCCCATGATGTTCCTATGATCCATATTTTCTCCATTGGTATTTTGGCTTATATCACAATCGGGGCTAACCATCCTAGTGGATCATATAGTCCGGCAATTCAGAATAATATGCTTCTTTTCGTCAAAACTTCAGGTTTACACAATGGTTTGATTCCGAAGGAGAAGTAGTCCAATACCATTTAATCCCTAATATCATTATCATATAACTGAGTAATGTCTAGCGAGTAGGTCGTGTAATATTTTGCTCCTAAATTTTTTTTTAAGTTTTCGGTGTTCTTACCATTTGCTTTTATACCGCAGTAATCATAAGCCAGTTTCATAATTTGCATTTATCGGTTATTGATCTTAAGTCTTGTGGAATTTTGTTTTTGATTGCAATATTTTAAAATTTCTTTGTTAACTCTTCATAATGGCTACAAATATCAGCAGCGGTACGGGTAAGCAATCGAAACAACATGTTAGAGCGAGAGATGGATCCAACTCGGACAGTGTATCCCCTGCAATTACACGCAGCACAACCAACACTAACAAGTGTATTGATAAGGCCGTTCTATCGGCAAATGCAGCTGCTGGTGGCCTAACGTTGGCTGAATCCCAGCTTCTTGTGAATTTTGAGTGCTTACTGGCCCAGCTTGAAGGGAAAATTTCTTTAAAAAATTGATAATGCAATAATGAATTTTAATGTACTTCTAACAGCCTGTGAAACTGTGGTGCATGACGTACAAGCGGCATCCAATGAGATTACCACTGATCTTAATGCTAAACTTGCGTATCTACAGTCAGGGCATGGTTCTATCATTGATGAGATTGAGGAACTTCGCCGATCTTCACGGGCATGTGACATAATTATCCGTGGAATCCCCGTCTTGGACAAGGAAATCCCTCTTAGTATCGTAAAAAATATTGCCGATATTGTGAAACACCAGTGCTCACCTTTTGTTGACGCTTTTCGTCTTAATGCCAAGTCGCCGGATGCTCCTATTGTAATAAAATTTTCATGTCCAGCAGAACGTAAGTCATTCTTCGCTTCCTTAAAACGCCATGGCAGGCTAAAGCTGAATCAGTTAAAAGGATTTTCATCGGAAGCCGTCATTTATTTCAGTGAAAGCCTAACTCCTCTAAGTTCGAAGTTATTTCGGGATGCACAGGCGCTTCGTCCATCTGGTAAACTTCATACTGTGGGCACCTTGAATGGATTTGTTTGTGTTAGATGGGGTAAGGATGACAAGCTATGTAGGATCACCACCGCCGAACAACTGAAAACAGGCATTTCTGTGCATTAACCTATTTTTGGGAGTTTCTTCTATGAAGTGTTTACGTTTGCCTTGCTTTGCATTATATTAAATATTAGTTTTAGTTTTCTAGTTTTCTAATTTTCCCAGCTTTTTGTTCTTTGTTTAACTTTAATTTTTTTTTTTTTTTTTTATCTTTCATTAACATTAAGATGATACTTTTGAACTTGGAATCTTCCAGTTTTTTACCTTCCCTTGTAAAGTCTTGCACAGTCTCTCAATTTCTTGTATTAGGCTATAGTTTCTTGTGTTTGCTTTTGATCGTTGGCAGCGGTATGCTGCTCAATGAGTTCGGCTAATACTTTTTGTGAATTAGACAGAGTGAGATCACTAATTAATATTTGTTGTAAGCGCTTTCCGGGAATGCATATAGCCTCGATTAATGCTAGAAGTCTTTGTAATAAGATGGATGAGATCCGGCAAATCTTTGGAGGATAAGATTTGCATGCTATTATAGTTAGTGAGACTTGGCTGCAGCAGCATATTCCTTCTTCGTTTGTTTCCATACCTGGTTTCAATATTCTACGTAATGACCGCAAGGGCCAGAGGGGTGGTGGTGTTGCCATTTCCAACATTTGTTTTCCGAAATAAAAAAAAAACAAATCGGGAGAGTGCCCTATTATTGTCAAGTTCCCCTCTGTTAACGATCAGATACTCTTTTTTAAAAAATGTCGCAGTGTGGGACCGATCAAATTGGGCCAAATTTCCTCTAGTTACTCGTCTAATGGTAATGTGGGAGTCTATGAAAGTCTTACCAATCATCGTATACTGCGTCGTGAAGCTCTCATTTTAAGGAGACAGAAACATCTACACTATGTTGTTACTCGGAACGGATTGGTGCATGTGCGGGTTAGTGCTGAGGTTGGATGGTTGAAGATCAGTGACAATGAAATGTTAAGCCAGTTCCGCACCGATGATGCTGCTCCCATGCCAGAGATAGGAGCTGATGCTAATGCTAATGTTAAAGATGTTATCGGGAATGACGCTACAGCTGTAACCGACGATGATTGAGTTAAACTTCGACATCATAATGAAAGTTGTATCTGTATTTTTGCGTTTATTTTCATTTTCTCTTTTATTTAAATATTTAATTATTTTTATTTTTTCTTGTAATTCGTCCATTTTTGATGCTTTTAATACTTGTACATGGCTTTTATTGTTATCATAGTATGGGTGCCACACTGTGTTCTTCTTGTCAGCCTGGGAGGTCCAAGGGTAGTACTTGTTTAGTGAACGCTGAATAGCGATAATTGGAGCAGCTTGAGCCGAACTGGGGTGTTATTCAATATACTAAGTAAACGTCAAAAAGGCCTCAATTTGTGCCACTTAAACGCCCACAGTATTAGGAATAAAATAGATGACCTCAGGATTATCCCTGAGAATACTAGCCTGGATGTGTTGTGTGTGAGTGAGACGTGGTTAAATAATAGTATTCTTTCGAATTATGTTGCTTTACCTTAATTTAATTTATATCGTTGAGACCGTGTCTATCGTGTTGGTGTTGGTGTTACTATTTATATGGAGAAATTTTTCAAATCAGAATTAGTAAAAATATCGTCCTCTGCGTCTTGCATTAATCTTGTATGTGTGGAAATTTGCAATAGTCATGACCAAACGTGCCTTATTGTTTGAGTGTATAGTCCTCCCAACTGTTTCTCCCCTCATAAAACTAGTGAAGTAAAAATATTTTAATGGACATGTCCCAGAGATATAACGATGTGATTGTTTGTGGTGACTTTAATGTTAACGTTCAGCTGACTGGATATATTAACACATACCTGAATTCTGTTATCCAACGATCGGACTTACACATTATCAATTCTTTGCCCACATATCATAATGCAATTTCACAATCTGTATTGGATTTGATTTTAACCACCAATCATAACAAGGTGCTTTTCAACAATCAAATTGATCCTCCAAGTATTTTTGACCACGATATATTGTTTATCTGCTATAATTTTAAAACGGACGGCAGTACTCCAACAAACTGCATATCTTTCCGTAATTATGATAGCATTAACTCTAGTGCGCTACTTGAAAGGTACAATAGTCTCCCATGGGATAATATATATTATAGTATGAACATTGACGATTAGTTTGATTTATTTTATCTATTTATAAATTCGCTACATGATGAGTTTACTTCCTTTCGTACCAAGATTGCTAGACCTAATGCTATACATTGGTTCTCGTCAGAGATTCATGATCTAATAAATGAACGCGAATATCTATATCGTCGTTACAAGAGGCTCAGAATGAATAATTTAAGTTTGGCTTACAAAAAAGTACGAAAACTTGTAAATTCCAAGATCAATACTGCAAAACGCATATATTTTGGTCAATAATTTAATAATAGTTTACCGCCTAAGACATTGTGGAAAAATCTTAAAACACATGGTATTCATGTAAAAGCAGATTCTCGCTATAATTTGGAGCCTGATTCTCTAAATCTGCACTTTAGTTCTGTTCAAAGCAATGCTATAGGTGGACCTCACTCTTTGTTATCCAATTTTAATGAGAGTTCTGATGTATTTGCATTTCGCTGTGCTGATCAAAATGATATTCTGGTGGCGATGTGTACCATAAAATCACATGCTGTTGGTCCTTATGGGATTCCACCCAAATTCATAAAATTACTATTGCCGAATGTTTTACCTGTCATATCCCACGTAACTAATCATATATTCATTTCCTCCACTTTCCCAGCTATGTGGAAACATGCCTTTGTTAGTCCCGTTCCCAAAAAGCCCTGTCCTTCTACTCCCTCTGATTTTAGACCTATCAGCATATTATGTTACCTTTCAAAAGTTTTCGAAAAAAATTTAAGTAATCAACTTCTCTGTTATTTAAATCAGTACTCATACCTTACACAATGCCAGTCGGGATATCGCCGAAATCATTCATGCGAGACTGCCCTAGTAAAAGTCGCTACAGATTTGAGATGCGCTTTGGACCGAAAAGAGATTTGTTACCTAGTTCTCCTTGATTTTTCTAAAGCTTTCGATAGTCTTTCTTAATCACGAAATGCTGCTAGATAAATTATATTCTAAATTTGGTATATCATCATCTGCTATCAGGCTAATTCATAGTTTTCGTTCTAACAAGACGCAACAAGTAAAATTTGACGGCCAATTATCAAAGACCGCCAGTATTCTGCAGTGCTCCCCAGGGTTCGATTTTAGGACCATTGTTATTTGGATTGTACATTGATGGCTTGCCTTCTGTAGTAAGACACTCTTATATCCACCTATATGCTGATGATTGTCAACTTTATATTAGTGCACCAACTAGCTTTATCAATACATATGTAAATAAACTAAATAGTGACTTAGCTCGCATTTATAAGTGGTCAATTGATAATTCTCTATCTCTTAATCCATCAAAATCATGCTATACCATTTCTTCTCGCAGGGAGCTTGATGAAAATTTGTATTTACCTACAGTTTACCTCAATAATTTAACCGTAAGTCGTGTGGATAAAGCTAAAAATTTGGGTGTTGTTCTTAATAATAAAATGACCTGCTGTGATCATATCAACTCATCTCTGGCAAAGATTTATACAACTTTAAGAAGGCTCAGGGTAACAGCGCCGCTTCTACCAACTACAGCACGTATAAGGTTATTTAAGGCGCTTATCTTTCCATTTTTCCTGTACGGTCTCGCAATCTTTCCCTGTCTTGACTCTGTGTGTGCTAGTAAAATAAATGTTGCTTTTAATGACAGTGTTCGTTTTGTGCATGACTTACGTCGTCATGATCATTTATCGCCGCATATATCCTCCATAGTTGGTTGCTCCCTTAAAATGTATTTCGATGTTAAATTATTTCTCATTAAAATAATTTATTTTTGTGGTACTTTCTACACAGTACACGTACCCTGATCGATGTAAATCCAATGCTGAATCTTTGGAAGCCGCTAAGAACAGCGTTGACTTGACTCCTGAAGAGTGGCTATGTCAGCGCAAACTCTAATAATAAGGTGTAGCATCTATGAGCAGCGTGGACTCCTGAAGAGCGGCTATGTCAGCGCAAGCTCCAATAATAAGGTGGAGCAGCTATGAGCAGCGTTGACTCCAATGTCTACTATTTTGAGCAGAATAAAGCACTCCGTATACCTTACTAATGTCAAATAGCAAGGGACTTTATTTTACCCTTTCTTATCTTATTTATATTTTAAAATTACCTGGTTGACTAAGTTGGTTCCCATGCTTAAAATGCTTATTTTACAATAATTGCATGAGAACCAATTGACATCGATTAATTACGATTCAATAAACAAAGCTTGCGTTGCACTTTTCCACCTTTACGATTTCATTCATAACTTGCCGGTACTTTGTAATTTGAGCTAAAACAAACAGAAATCAGTTTATATTCGTCTTTTGTTTGTTTTAGCTTTTACATGCAGAAGGCAGTTAACTAGGTCGGTGAGTCAATTCACGTTTGAGCTTATGCATATGCAAGTCGCTGACCTCACTTGAGGCAGGTAGTGTTTGCTCATTATACTACCTACATACATGTGCAATTGAACTTACTTTCTCTCCGCGATTATGGAAATTTATGCAACTTCTATGCTTGTGCTTTTGGAGTATTTTCGTGCGTATTACACCTTTCCCCTTTTAAATTTTTTTTTTTTTTAAAACAAAAAAAAATTTTATGCATCGTAAACGCAAACTTTGTTTTACATATGTATTGTCATGTAATAGTGTCAACCTCTTAAGTACTAATTTCTTCTAGTTATTAGCGTATATTAATATATTGGTATATTAGCATATTGCTATATTAGCCTATTGTTATATTATCTATGGTCTATGCTATACTTTACTTACATTGACTGAAAAAAAGATATGAATGGTGAAAGTTTTTTTTTTATGGGTAAAGTATTATAACTTTATTAGCTAGTAATCTTATTTTATAGGAATGTTTGCTTATTTCACTGTAGCTAATTACGTTCCTATATTTTCCTTAGTCTACTTTTATGTACCTTACTTATTTTTCCGTTAATGTCTTTTGTATTACAATTTACATTATCAATTTTTGTTATAGTGTAGGGTCCGTTGTACAATGGGTCTAGTTTTTTTCTATTTCGTAATTGAAGTAATACTTTGCCGCCTACTTTTAGCGATAATGGGTTAACATTAATGTCGTTAACTTGTTTTCTTTGTTCTTTTGAGGACTCTAAATATTGTTTCGCCTTACTCAAGGTTTTTTGTAGCCTGAACTTGATTTCTTTGCTGTATAGATCATAGTTATAGATGGGCTCTGGTTTATTGATAATTAGTTCCGATGGTATTCTAACTGTTTTAGCAAATACAAATTCGAAGGGCGTGTATCCATGCACGGTGTTTGGGGTGGTATTGTAAAACAAAATGTGTAGTAGGGTATCCATGTATCCCAATTGTCTTTTTTGTCGTTCACTAAGCACCTCAGGTATTCATTCGGACATTTGAGGTTTCTTTCCAGAGCTCCTATTGTCTCTGGATGCGCGGCTGTTGCAAAAAGCTGTTTAATTTTCAGGATAGTACAAATTTCAGAAAAAATTTGAATTTTTGTACTCTGTTCCGAGATCCGTCTTGATTTTGTTCATTGGTCCGTAGGTTAGTAGAAATCCGTTAATTATTGCTTGTGCGATGCTATTTGCTTCTTTGTCTTTTGTGGGGATTATTATGATATATTTACTTAAGTCGCATTGCATTGTTACTACGTACCTATTGGCGTTTGATGTTTTGGTAAATGGTCCGACTGTGTCTATGGATACAATGTCAAACGTTTTTACTGGTGTTGTTGTAATCTGCATGGGTTCTTTGTTATGCTTTTGGTGTTTGTTTTTCGCACACAGTTCACAATTATGTATGTATTTTGCTATAGTTTTTCTCATCTTATTCCATCTATACATATTTTTTAGTTTATTGTACAGTCTTGATTGTCCTAGATGTCCTCCGGTAGGTGTTGAGTGGAAATTATTCAATATTTCCTGTATTTCTTCTTTATTTGTTATGTACCTTTGCGGTTTGAATATTTTGTATTTTTACGTTTCTCAATACTCTGTTACCTAGGCTTTTAAGTGCGGTTATATTAATTAAATTAAATATTTGACTTTCTGCAGAAAGTTTCAGAGTCTTGGTCTGAAATTGTTTATTATAATCATCTTCCAATATTTCGACTACCTTCTCTAATGCTGGTTCTACTGATTGGTTTCGTTTTATCTCTATGTACCGCTCATATAATATATTATTGTTGTGCACTATATTCATTTGCATCATTTCCTTTTTTGAGTTATGATTTTTAAATTGTATTTCCGGTAAATCTTCCACTTCGGTTGGTGAAATTGCCTCTAACATACGCAGTTGCTCAGGCTGGGCAGTTATTGGGTTATTTATAGTTTGAGTAACCGTTGGGTCTGGTTTTATCTGCTTTTTCATTGCACGTGATTGTATTTGCAGAATACTAATATCTTTTAGGTCGTTTATATCTATTTTTATTCTAGATAGTGCATCTGGTCCGACGTTTTCCTTTCCTTTAACGTAGTGTATTTGCAAATCAAATTTCTCTAGGTCCAATCTCATTCGTGTTAGTTTGGACGAAGAATTTTTCATCCCGAATAAATATGCAAGTGGTCGGTGGCCTGTTCGTACCAAGAATTTTCTACCGTAAACCTAGGGCTTGAAATATGTTATTGCCCAATGTATGGTTGCTAGTTCCTTTTCTATTGCCGATTTATTTCTCTCTCCATATGTGAACGTTTTGCTGGCATATGCCACCGGGAGCACTTTTCCATCAATGGTCTGTGCCAATATTGCCCCGGACGCATCTTTTAATGCATCCGTTGAAATTATGAATGGTTTTTTAAAATTAGGATGTTGTAATATTGCTGGGGACATTAGTATATGTATTAGAGTTTCGAATGCCTTTGGTGGGTATCTGACCAGTCAAATTTAGTATTCTTACGGAGCAATTTGTTCAATGGTAGTGCGATACTTGCAAAGTTAGGGACGAAAGCCTGTAATTATTACAAAAGGCGACGAAACGTCGAACGTCATCCGTGTTCTTTGGGACTCGGTAATTTTTGATGGCTTTGTATTTCGAGCTATCTGGTTTGATGCCTTGCGCAGATATTTGGTGACCCAGGTACGTGACCTCAGTTTGGAAAAATTTGCATTTCTCAGGATTGAGTTTGAGATTTCTCTCCCTGAGTCTTTTGAATACTGCTATTAGATTTTTCAGATGGTGCGCTTGAGAACACCCTATTACTATTATATCGTCAATATATAGGAAGGCTACTTCTGGGATTAGTCCGCCCATAGCAATGGCCATCATTCTCTGAAAACTATTTGGACTTATATTAAGTCCGAAGGGAAGTCGAGTATATTGGTAGTGGCCTTGGTTGGTAGAAAAAGCAGTGAGTTTCCAGAGTGTTCATCTAGCGGTATTTGATGAAACCCTGACATGAGATCTAATGTAGAGAAGTATTTAGCCCGACCCATTTGGTCCAGTATATCTTCTAACCGAGGTAGTGGGAATTTGTCAGCAAGGACTTTTTTATTTAAATTTCGAAAATCAACTACCAATCGCCACTTTTTCTCCTCGTTTGTGGACTTTTTGGGCACGAGTAGTATGGGGGAGTTAAATTGTGAGACCGAATTTTCTATAACTCTATCTGTTAGCATTTCTTCTACTTGCCGATTAATTTCATATTTATGAGCTTCTGGTAATCGGTAGTTTTTAGTATACACTGGTCTATTATCGGAAAGCTCTATTTTTTGTTTGTAAAAATTATTTATCGTTAGTGGTTCATTATATAGAGCAAATATGTCTTGGTATTGTCGGGATGCATTTTCGAACTGCGGTCTGGCATAGTTTGGGATGCTGTTCAGATTTAATTTTGACATCACTTTGCTAGCTCTATCAGAGGTTTTTGGTATTGTGTCGATAATATGGAAGTGGTCTAAAGGTCCGCTTTAATTATAGGTTTTTCGAATGTTATGGTTTCATCTGTGATGTTTAAAATTCTTACTAGGGGCTTGTTTCGTGATACTATTGTTCCCGATATGAAGATTCCTGGACGGATTTCTTCATTTTGAAGCACTAAGTCATTAGACATGTCTGTTTGCCATATTTCTACGTTTCGGACAATCTCGCACATCTTGGGGGAATGGAGATTGAGTTTGGAGTGGGTCCACTTGTGATTGGTAAAACTACCGAATCGTTATTTCTGCTAATGGAGAGCGTCCATGTATCGTAGATGATATTAGCCTTGAACTTTGTAAGGAAATCTAGTCCCAATATTGCATCGGCTTGTATGGCGAAGTTATTGTCTACTATTGGGAATAGATGCTCTACTGAGAATTGCTCGTTGAACTGAATTTTTGTGTAGGTTGCTCCGATTGACTGTTTCTTTGCGTCAGTTATTCCTTTTATTAGGCATGTATGTTTTGGATAATACTGCTGGTCTTTGCTAATTTTTTCTCTTTTGAATATAGAGATATCTGCTCCTGTGTCTATGATGAACGTACATATTTTGCCACACATGTCCACATATGCTGTGATGAAGTTTGCTACGGAGAGGTTTAATTGGTATATTCTTGGTGTGCTTGAGTTGTTTCCCCCAACCTGATTGTTTCTAAATCTGGCTGAGGGTCTTGGTATTCCCCCGATTCGCAGTTATTAATTCTTGTGCTGATTTGAGCATTTGGTCTGTTTCTATAGTGATTATAATTGTAGTTACCCTGGTTTTGGGCTGTATTCGTATTTTGTCGCCAGACTTGATTTGATCGCTGTGGCCAGTTGTTTCTTTTTCCGTTGCTATTGCGCCACACTTTGTTATTATTACCTCTGGGATTCGGTTGGAAGTTTCTTGCGTTATTGTAGGCATTTGTGTTATAATTTCTTTGATGCCCTGTATTGAAATGCAGAACATTATTTAGTTGCGGTTTGTCTACTGTCATTGCCTTTGCTGTTATGTTCGAGAGATTATTTGCGCTGCTTGCTTTCATTATTAGTGATGTGTCCGGGTTAGCCAGATTGTCTTTAAAAGATGACATCGCGAATTTTTCTGCTGCTTCCCCTGTTGTAACATTTTCTGCAATAAATGCACTAGTTAATTGCCTGGACAGATCTTCCATTTGGCTTGCACAATCTTCTAACTTTTTGTTGTTTTGTTTGCATACATTCAACTGCGTTAGTAGTGCATCGGACGATAATTTTGCCGAGATTTTCTGTTTAAGTTTGCTTTTTATCAGAGCAACTGTATTTATATCGCTTGTGATTGTGTACTTAGCTTTCCTGGTAATGCGTGTTTTTATAGAATTGATCATTGTGTTTTTTTGGTCGGCAGGTGTTAATTCATCAAGCAACTCTATAGCTTCAATGAACGATTGCGTATCTTCGTGGGTTCCATTGAAATATTGTACTAGGGAAGTCGCCGTTCTCATATCGAACGCCATTTTAGAGCTTTGCCTCTGGTTATTTATTAATTCTGTAATATTATCTATTAGCTTTTTCGATTCCAAATACTCTTGTTTGAATTTCAGCGCTGTTTCTGCATCCGTGTTCACGTTAACGCATTTCTTTGCTTCTACAAGAAGACCATTCATCGTTTCTTCTTTTTCTTTTAATGTTTTCTCTGTATAAGGGCGGTATTTACTTTTCTCGGAATTACTTATAATATTTTCTAATTCTTTTTTTATTTTTTTTAACTTGTCCATTTGTTAGACACTTATTTAGACCGTAACTTGTGCCGGTGTACTTAGGTATTTTTTTCTAAGTACTCGCCTATGATTTCTATACAGTTTGTATGCAAATTCGGCAACCTTAAGTAAAACAATTATTGCTAGAAGGATTATTATTTCTTCGTTTTTTACAGCAACTGTATCTTCGATACTAACGTTGTTTATTATCTGTCCGTTATTATCGGAATTTTTCGACTGTGTTTTACCCATTATTCTGGTGCAGGAGAGAAAAATATTTTATAAGAAGGAAAAAGAATTTTGTGTAAAATTAAAAAAAAAATTTTTTTTTTTTACTTCTGCATGAACATTATTTATATTTTATTCTTTTTTAATTCTAATCTGATTAATTCTAATTATATGTAACTATTTTCTTTTTATTATATTTAATTGTTTTTTGGTGATTGACACGAGTTTCAGGAAGTGCTGTTTTTCTTCGTCTGTTGATGAAGTTTCCGCTCGGAGTATATAATAGGTGAGATCCCGTCTTAATTTATTTCTTTTTCCGCCTCTGGTGTGTTTTCTTTTTTGTGGTTCCTGTACGCGGCTTTACTGCTTTTTTCTGTACTCTTCCAAAGTCAATTTTCTTGGTCCAGTACTTTTAAACTCATCAGTATGCTGGTTAATTAGTTGTGGGATGTATCTGGGGATAGTACTGCCTGCTGGGTACAACGTTAATTTTTCCACTTCACTCTCCGGTACTTTGGGTATTGTTCCTGCCAGTTTAAATAACTTGCTGAAGGCCTCGTCTATTATTTGTTTTTCCATGTGGTAGAACTATTTTTCCTTAGAATGTGATTGATCTTTGATTTCGGTTGGTTTCTTGGAGACTTCTTGAAGTTGCAGCTTCTTACGTCTTGGCACGTGATACTAGTTTATTGATGTCCTGTCACGGTCGCCATGTGGTACTTTCTAAACAGTACACGTACACTGATCGATGTAAATCCAATGCTGAATTTTTGGGAGCTGCTAAGAACAGCGTTGACTCCTGAAGAGCGGCTATGTCAGCGCAAACTCTAATAATAAGATGGAGCAGCTATGAGCAGCGTGGACTCCTGAAGAGCGGCTATGTCAGCGCAAACTCCAATAATAGGGTGGAGCAGCTACGAGCAGCGTGGACTCCTGAAGAGCGGCTATGTCAGGGCAAACTCCAGTAATAAGGTGGAGCAGCTACGAGCAGCGTTGACTCCAATGTCTACTATTTCGAGCAGAATAAAACATTCCGTATACTTTACTAATGTCAAATAACAAGTGACTTTATTTTACCCTTTCTGATCTTATTTATATTTTAAAATTACCTGGTTGACCTAAGTTGGTTCGCATGCTTAAAATGCTTGTTTTACAATAATTGCATGAGAACCAATTGACATCGATTAATTACGATTCAATAAACAAAGCTTGCGTTGCACTTTTCCACCTTTACGATTTCATTCATAACTTGCCGAGACTTTGTAATTTGAGCTAAAACAAACAGAAGTCAGTTTATCATCGTCTTTTTTTTGTTTTAGCTTTTACATGCAGAAGGCAGTCAAGTAGGTCGATGAGTCAATTCACGTTTGAGCTTATGCATATGCAAGTCGCTGACCTCATTTGAGGCAGGTAGTGATTTCTCATTATGCTACCTACATACATGTGTAATTGAACTTACTTTCTCACCGCAATTATGGAAATTTATCGAACTTCTATGCTTGTGCTTTTGGGTATTTTCGTGCATATTATAATGGTCCTGAGTATCTGTCGTCATCTCTCACATTCCTTCGCTCGCAACGGCGAATTAATATACTTACACCCAAGTATAATACTCTGATTGGTGAACGCTCCTTTTTGGTTCAAGTTGTTCGACTTTGGAACTCACTTCCTAGTCATATTGAAAGGTTGACTGTGGCGTAATGGAGCACTTTTGTGGTTTGAATTGATGTACTACATTTATGATTTTTAACTCATTAATTTTTGTTTAAAGATGTTTTTTTCTCTCTTATTTTACTTAGAGTAGTTTATTTTTTTTATTTTTTTTATTTATTGGTTGTACTGCTATTTGTGGTTTTATACGGTTATCCTCTTATACTCCTTTCTTTTATCTTTTTCTTATATTTAATAAGTTCCGTTGCTTTAGGTGCGAAACAAAAAGAGGTAAATCTTGTTGCACCAAATGTATTTAATAAATGAATGAAAATGAATGAAAAATATCGACGTACAATTGGTTTGTAGTTTGTGGCATGCCGCCTAGTGTAATTATGTAGCATTCTGAGCCTGAGTCAGTAAGACATCGAAGTGTTTGTGATTTTCCTGATTGAGATTTAACCTTAACTATAGCTGTTGATAATAAGGCATACGATCTCTCCTTATTCATGTAGGTTTGAGTCACTTGTAATGAGTCAGTATTGGTACTGGTTGCTGGCCTTGTTTGCCTGGCCTATCATTGTTGTTATGTCGTTGAAGTTGTTTTGTATGTGACTTGTTTCCACCTTCAACTCTTCAACTTCTTGATGGAGATTGATTACCTCTACAGTTTTGGGTTGTAAATTGATTGCATTTACATCCTCATAAGTCTGGTATGATGCCTCTTCCTGCATTTAAGACATCTGTACTTGCCTGGATATTCAGCTACGGAATGCTTCTTAGATAGACAATTGTTGCAAAGTCTATTTGTTTCTGCTTTGTATTTCCATTTGTGGGAATTTGTTGCAGTGTTATAAGGAAAGATCTCCATTACATGCTGAGCATTTCATGTTCGGTCCATATAATGCTTTAGATGTATCATCTACATGGTATGACTTGGTCGTAGTTGGGTTAGAGGCACTCTTGGTTTGAATTGACTTATTGTATCTGTTGTATGTGTTGAAATTGACAAGGATTGTAATCCCGATATTCGATGGCAACTACTTAAATTGGCGCTGGTTCCATGACTTCTTTGCACAGATGGTACATAATCAAGCGTACAAGAAAATATGGAACTTGAAAACTAACCTGAGAGGAAAAACCGAAAAACTTATTCGACATCTTAGCCTAGCCAATGAAAATTATACAACTGCATGGAAGATGTTGAAAGCCAGATATGACACTACCAGGCTGTTAGTGACAGCACTGTTAAACAAATTGTTGTCACAAACAACGTTGCTTTCGGAGAACGCTCAATCTTTCAGTCACTACATGACACAATGAAAGAGGCTATTCTAGGACTTGAGAAACTAAAGGTCAAAACAACTAACTGGGACCCATTGCAAATAACCAAATTAGACAGAATATCACATAGTTTATATGAAAAACCTTTTGACGAACCTAGATGTCAGCAGTCAATGCATCACATTCCCGGACACACGATTCCAGTCCCTGAACGCACTTGCAAGCTAAGGTAATGTACAAACTGAGATTCATCGGAATCGAAACCAGTTTTCCAAACGGGTTAACACATTGATATCAAGAAATGATATAGCAACCAAACGCCTATCATGCAATTAGAACTAGCAGCTCCTTTTTGCTGCTTACACCCACCAGTCGCTTGAAGGTATTGAGGAACAATAAATTGTGTCAATTTCCGAATAGCAGACCATACAGCAAGCAACTGCAGGAATTAATCAAAAAAACATAATAAATTGGACAATAATCAAGACAATTCTCAGGGAAGGCCTCATTTATATCAATCAGGACAAGTCCAGTCAATTAGCAAGGTTAATCAAAGTGATCTATCGGTCACATTGACTGTAGCAAAGTCCAAATAGAATGGAAGTTGTCTCCCTCTGACCACAGTAAAAGTGAAACTGATAACAGATAAGAGTGATAGTGTTGAGTGCCAGGATCCCAGGTGAATTTTGAAACAGAAAGAATTGTCAAAAAGCTTTGCCTCAGAGGAGTTCCAGATATCATGAAATTACAAGGCATTGGCCAAATTAAGAAACAAGCCAACCATTGCGTCAATGTGTTGAAGCAATAACGAGTGAATTGATTCCCAACTAGATTGGAGCATTCTTCCTAAAAGAAATAATGGCACCACAGCCACCTCAGTGCATTGATACAGCAACATGGCTATTGTTGCCGGCACGACTATCTGCATTCGGAAAGTTTCGCCATTTCCCACTTGCGTTTTAATATACCACATTCAACATGAAGAGAGTTCCATTGAGCCCAGTAACTTTTCAGCTTCTCACTCCGTTCCGAAATATCCTTCCAGTCTGGTCTTTCCATGTCTTCTTTCCAAGCAAGAATAGGTGAAATGTCCGGATCTTTCTGAAGTGTTCTATTCCAAAACCTTCTTGACTATTCTATTTGTTCTATTCCTGAACCTTCCTGTAGATTTCATAATCGATTCTGAAGTCTTTCTATTGCACGTAACAATATTCTTCCAAGAACTGTGGGCCTTATAGATGGATTGAGATGCATCGCTAGCTACCAATTGAGTTGCACACAAAATGGTTCCATTATCGAGAAGGCCTTCACTCTCTGAACGACATACGATTTCCACGGCAAGTAATCTCTGACCAAATATCCAAAAATTTACAAATCCACACATTCGTAGATTCTTCTCAAAAGGCATATGGAGCTGCAGTCTAAATCTGATCCACAAACAAGGACAACCGGATCGTAGTAAGATTGCTTTGTGTATAAAATAACAACGTTGAAGTAAATTACCCTAACACGGCTCCAATTGTGTGCCGAAATTTGCGCCTGAACTCACTAACCGTGTTAAGATTAAACTCAACTTCAACAACGATCCTATGTACTATTGGACAGATTCGGAGATTGTATCTGGGTGAATATACTCACCAACTTCTTCATACCAAACATTTGTTGCGAATCAAGTATGAAGTATTCAGAGCTTATCTATTCCTGAGCAATGTCATCATGTCAGTTCTGAGGACAATGCTGCTGATTGCTTAAAACTAGGTCTAACTCCAGAGAAGCTAAAATCATGTAATATGTGGCTCTATGCGCCACTGTTTTTATAAAGCACAGGAACCTTTTGGCCACATCCATATACCAAAAATGTAGAATATAACGTACATAAAAGCGACTTGCGCTCTAATAACAGATGAATATTCATTTTGTCCAGGACATTGGCCATAATAATTCATTCAGCTAGTTGAAGCGGATCTCAGGATACACCCTTCGCTTTGTAAAAAGCTTAAAGTTCGTAGACAAGGGAAAATTAAGGATATATTATTTACTGCACAAGAGCTCGAGGAAGAAATTATGATAACTATAAATGTGATACAGTAAGATCAGTTCAAGGAGGAAATCAAGCAAATAAATCAAGATAAAGAACTAGCCAGAAATAGCAACTGAACACCTTAACACCATTCTTAGACGAAAGGAGCATTTTGACAGTTGGAGGATGACTACAGGCAGCAAACGTATCGTATGATAATAACCATCTCATCCCGCTACTATATTCACATTAGTTGACCAAACTATTAGTGATAAATATCCATAATGAAAACCTACACATTGGCCCACAAAATTTGCTCTCTATTATAAAGCAACAATTCTGGCCGATAAAGGGAGAGACCATTGCTAGGTCAATAATCCAACATTGCTTACATTGTGATAGAGCATAACCAAACACGTTGCCACAAATTATGGGCAACTTACCCGTACACAGGTTTCAACCTGCACGACCATTCGTCAAAGCAGGTGTGGACTTTTGCGGACCAGTGTGGGCACACTTTAAAACAAGGGGAAAGCGAAAATAAAAACGTATACTGTCGTATTTTGCTGCTTGCAATTAAGGCCAGGCATCTGGAAGTTGTCAGCGATTTGTCAACTCAAGCACTTCTAGGAGCATTAAGCGATTAATGGAAAGACGATGTTACTGCACGACTATATACTGTGACAACGCGACTAATTCTGTTGGCGTTAGAAATGAGAAAATACCGAAAAAGTATATTTATTCACACAAATAAAAGCTAGGAATAGCCGTAGGATATGAAGAGTTAGAGACGGTCGTTGTTCAGATTGAGGCAACTCAAAATTCGAGAAAAATAAAGCCTCCGCTCCCAATGGTCTTTCTTCATTGAGTCCAGGGCCGTTTCTCATAGGAGAACCACTCACCAGTAACATCGATCTACATGCATCGCTTGAAATAGCAAACTTCCTTCATAGATGGAAATTAGTGCTATATTTAAAAAACAAATTCGCGAAACGATGGTTCAGAGAATATTTGAACGAACTGCAACAACGTCATAAATGGAAGCACCCCAGTCCAGGATGGCGGCTCGGCTTATATACCTCGTGACCCAAATTGAAAACTAAATGTTCTTTTTTAATGTATACTTAAAATATAAAATATGTGTATATTTGGATAATTCTCTTTAACGCAATAGATAGTTAGAAAGCTTAAAAACTTTGTGCATTTAGATGCACCGAGTAGGTAACAAACATCTCATTGGGTACTAGGAGCACCACTGATGAGCTCCGTGACGTGACCGAAAATATATCAGAATATGCAGTCTGCACGGCCCCCCATATTCACATAAAAGTTAGATCTTATCATGTTCTCGCCGAAAAATTACAAATCGACGTATTTGTGTTTTACCACCAATGGGTCGAGCAACGAAGCTGCCAAATAGAAATTGCATCCGCGAAGGTGGAAAGTAGTGCACCGCCCGCTTGTACGACGCTTATCATGTTGTATAAATTTATGTATGCAATATGGTGATAGGCTGAGCACCCAGAAAATAAAAATCTACCAGACTTGTTTGTTATCATCAGAGAAGAGAATATATCTACATTAAAATGGCCACTGTGGAGAATCATCAAGGTTATAACGGAAGATGATGGCTTGGCTCGAGCGGCGGATGTTTGAGTGGGAGAACCATTATGCGCAGGCCTACACATAAACTTGTACCACTACAACTACACCAAGTAAGTTAATATTGACCAATGACGCTGGAGGCAATCAACCTGTTGTTATGCGTGCTTTACAACAACACAGGAGCCTCGTTCAACTGAAATAAATACAAACCGAAGAAAAAGGGCAAGACTCTCGTTGGGTCATGCAGTCGGCACTATAATACTGACCTGTCTATTTCTGCCAGGATGTTTCCGATCGCCTATTGAAACAACCCAATTCAAATCTAGACCACGTAACCCCAAGTAACAATTTTTCCAATTATTGGTGACTGAAGGTGATGGGTAGTTTTATTAGGGGTATATAATGGTTACTCGGTTATATAAGAATTTCAGTGGTTATATAAGAGTTTGATAATATTACCAATTGGTGATGTAGTTATATTAGAGTTTTTTAGGTTACTAATGGTTATCGTGGAAGTAAGTTACTAACGGTTTTATAAGTTGGTGATGGAAATGTTTCAATCACCGGTCTATATAACTTAGAGTAACCATTACTAGAAGGTTTATAAGAAAGTTTTATAATTGTTTTGATCACCACGTTATAAACTTATTTGTAATAAGCGTTTATTGCAGTATCCGTGGTTAACCTTATATAACTCGACAACTTTCAGTAATTTAGGTGACTTTAATAAAAATTGGGAACTTCCGGTAATACATATACCCACTATAAAATATAGTAAAATTTTTTGGTGGCCCTTTAGTAACTACGGTGATCGTTATAAAAACAAATTACTTTTAGTGTCGAATGGAGCCATTATAAAACTGTTTTTATTTACATAACATAATATAACCAAAGGATATATAAGAACACTAACGTCTGTTTCTTGTGACTATAATTAAGATATATGACATTACCAAAGGTTACATATTATGACTAAAGGGAGTTTAGAAGCATGGTAGTGCCTTTAGTTTGTATAATATTTCTAAAAGTTTTATAAGGGTCATTCAGTTTATATAAAACTACTTGAAGTTTTATAATGGTAATTTGTTCATTTAAGTACAAGCCGCCATTTTTTCATCTGTCCATTGAAGATAAAAAAGAAAATGTCGGTTAAGCCATTTTTATAAATTGCAGATATATGGCTTCCATTTTATTTTTATCTGAAGAAAATACATATTTTTAGGTATATAACATTTCTAAAGTATGTTATGTAATTTTTCTGAATGAATGTCACATAAGTGAAAATCTTAAATTTTGTCATATTTGTCGTGTCCCAATTACAATCGAACAATTATCCAACGATTAACTCTAATAAAACTAATTGAAAAAATGACAACACTCGAATTACTCATATATAACCCTTTATTTTACGCAAAACTGCCCTATCTCAACAATGTTAAAAATATTCACGACCCGCGCACTCTTAACTTCACGCTAACTTGGAAAACGCGACTCTAAACTGAACGCTTAACGGCGAGAATACTACGGCACTCGGCAGACCAGTCATTGGTCTTTTATGAAACTATACTCGGAAGTAAGCTTTCTTCGCTCACAACGCGGATGTAAACAAACGACAACAACCTTGTCGTTTGTTCTACCGGTTGCAGCACCTGAGTTGCTTAGTAGTAAACAATCGCCTTACATAATAATCACTTCCGAGGTTAATTATTATTGTAATCGTCGATTGCTCCACTAAGCGCTCATCGCAGCCAGCTGTTGGGCTAATCAGCAAAATAACCGACAGTTGCAGAACAATTGCTGATTATTTCGCTAGAATGCGCCCTTGGCTGCTGGAAGAAGAATCTTCCTTATATTGGGCCATAACATCCCTCCCCCCTTGGAAAAACTAGTTTCCGCAGGAAACTAGATCTGAAGAGTGCAACAATCTTAAAATTGAAAATATTTTGGTTCGCATTCAGTTCAGATTCTTTTCCATACTTACTAATTAAATTCTCTTAATTTTCTTCGCTTTACATTTTTTGATATTTTCTATTAGCATTATCTTTGCTTAATTCCATTCGCATATATATATATATATATCTCCATATTTCATTTCTTACATTTTTTTTTTAATTTGACATCTTTACTTTTTCATTTCTTAAAGTTTCCATTTTTACATCTTTTCCTTTCATTTTAATTTCTCTATTTTCTTCTCATATATACTTTATTAAAATTTTTCTTCTCATATATACTTTATTAAATTTTCATGACTAATTAATTCACATGGACCGTAATATATAATCTTACTTATTTCTTATCTAATGTTTTAATTTCTTTCTTTTTTATTGAATTAATAATTAATAATTTTCTAATTACATCTTCACGTTGTTATACATTTTTCTGAAAAATTATCTTTATTTTTATTTTATTTTACTATTGTGCGGGTCTCACAAACATACTATGCTTATATTATATATAGAGTTACATACACTAGTTACGAATATACCGATTCCTAAGGTTGCCGTATACTTACACAAGTTACATTATTTTTACATCTACAGAAGCTATTCTAACTGAACTAACTGCTTCCCAACAGCGGTTGGTAGGTGAGTTGTGGGCAAATTGGCTGTTGTGGGGATGACCAGTTCAATGCCGTTGTCAATTTCTTTATCCTCTTGCTCCAGCTGTACCATTTTCGACTTTCTGGTTGATTTCAGTATCGTAGGTAAAGTCGACAGCCTTCTAGCGCTTATTCGATGTTGGTTCTTTTTCCACCGTCTCAAGTGCATGAAGACTCCTATGATAAGTGTCAACCTAATTATACCCAAACCTCCTGTGATGGATGTGGCCACTATATGAATATGGTGAGGCCGGATTTGATGTCTGTTGCCCTCCTCTTCCTTGATATCAATTTGAACTCTCTTAATGTTGATTTCATGTGCTTTCCACGCCTGATTAAAATTATGCGCCGCCAATAAACGTATCTCGTGCTTTTCTGGTTTCAACGTATCTGTTTTCTTCGATCCTGCTTGAGGTGTTATGCTGTCCCAAGCTGGTAGCTCCGACCGTACTGGTTGCCAGAGAACTTGATTACTGCGAGATTCATCTTCAGAGGCTATCAACAAGTCTCCCATTTGCAAATGACAGTGTTCTCCGATCGTCAGTACCCCCGTTGACGTAAGTTCTCCTATCGCGGTTGGCGAGTTCCGGCAGTTCACTTCTAATTTTGTTTTTTCCGGATATCACAAAAAGCCAATGACTTCTTGTCACCATTTTGACTAAGCTGTCCCATTTGGCTACGACCTTCTCCTTGCATGCTCCTGCGTTGACGTTGAAGCTGCGAAATAAGTTGAGGACGCAGTTGTCATGAACAGCTGTGATGACGGGACCTAGCTGAGGGCACAGAATCTGTTTATGATCTGCTAAAGTTATAAGCTGCTGGCATTCATGATATTGTTGGTAGTTTAGCAAGGTATACTGTCGCTCGTGGTTGTTTGCTGCAACGAATTCGGCATCCAGATCATATATATGGTAGCCCTTTTAGTCCATTACTGTAGGAATTGTATAGACTTTGTTAAAGTCGAATAAAACTCTTTGTGGTTGGGGGATTTCTACCCTGACAAAAATTTTTTGATCTGCCTGAATATCTTGTACCTTTGCAATCTGTATCAATAACTGGAAATCTTGGAATTTTTCGTCTAAATCAAATTCTCTAGTAACGTTTGCCATTATCTGAGACATTTCTCGAGCGTGAATTATAGCGGGGTGTAATTTTCCTGCATTCAACGACACCACAATATTGGACAGTGTCTCCTGTATATCGCTAATTTCTTGCAACTGAATTGTCATTAGCGTAATAATTTCATTGATCTCCATTCTTTGCTGCAAATTTGACAACTCATCGCTCTTATTTTGCTGAGCAGCGATGATGAATGAAATTTTACTCCAGAGCTCCGCACGTTCTGCATCAGCCTGCGCTCGTGATGCATTAAATACGTCGAATGTTGATTTGATTAAAGTCGTCTGCTCCTTCAGAAGGTGAAAGGTCCGATTCTCCCTCCCATCAAGATCTTCAAGTCTGCTATTAATGTCATCCGAGTCGGCCTGATCCATTGTTCCAAAAAGTGTCTTAAAAAGGGACCCCACTCCATCAAAAAATTAGCGCTTCATACGATGGGATGCTTCCCCATGCATATGATGGCTAAGCTCTTCATTCTGTCGTTCAATTCTGGACACCCAGGTTCTTATTTCCTTCGTTGCCACTTCGTATCTGGTACCTACTCCGATGTGCCTGATCTTGGTACATAATTCTCTGCTCAGGCTGCTGCAATTTTTTGCAAACTCCAACTCTTTTGTTAAATCCGGCATTTCCAGTTTAGTTAGAATCGTCCAGTGCTTGCTGTAGAAGTTCACCTTTCCCACATTCTCGAATAGTACCCCCGTTTGTGTTATAGGTTTGATGCTGTAGTCGGCATTCTCTGCATACAGTGATGTCACACTAACTAATATTATAATCATAAGCCTTTCCATTTTGGTTCTCCTACTTCTTATCTGTATTCCTTAATCTACTGGCAACCTTCCTAATATCTAAAATAAAAGCTTCTCCTATTTCTTCTTATTATTTATTTGTCTTAATTAGTTATTTATTCTTTACCTTTTTTCTTCTTTAGTACAAATCTACATTTCTTTATGCTTTATTTCTTTAAAAACTTCTTATTTTTTATTTATCGCGAACTTCTTTAACATATTAATTCTTTATTTATTAATCTCTTATTTATTGTTATTTATTTATTATTTTACCAAACCTTACCTCAATTAAGATACCCTTCTTTACCTTTTACTGCATCCGAAAACCTTACCCCTTATCTGAATACTTCTGTTTACAATATGATACCTGTAAAATAACAGAGGTTAATAAGTAATCAACTAAGTAGAGTGAAGTGAAATTGATCATTCAACAAATTTTCGTAAACGGTTAGTGTGAATCCGCTTAAGTTTTTTGCCCTGAAGAAGCGTTACATTCTCCGGACTGTGTACATGTATGACCTCATAGGGACCTTTAAAAATTGCTGATAATTTTCCTGCGCGGGCTGCATCTCTGACCAAGACCTTATCGCCGACATTTAACCGCTCTGCCCTGGTCTTCTTATCATAATAATTCTTTGACGTAACCTTACTCTTTTGCAGATTCTCCCTTGCCAGCTCAAATGACTTTTGCAACTTAAAACGTAGTACTGCATGATATCTGTCGGCATTGTATAATGGTTCTCGTTTGGTTTGTAACCTGCTGGGAATTCTCGATGCAAACCCGAAAAGTGTTTCCATCGGTGTGAGTTTAGTGCCTGTATGTATTGTGTTGTTATACACATGAGCCGCCGTTCTTAAATATTCGTCCCATGCTTGTGGTTCCCGATCCACGAAACTCCTCATATAGTTTGCCAAAGTAGAATGTTGTCTCTCTACCGCATTCGACTGAGAATGATATGCCGTGGTTTGCAATTTTTTTACCTTTAATATCTTGCAGAGAGCTTTCATAATTTCTCCTGTGAAATTCGCCCCCTGATCGGTTACCAGTTGTTTCGGCAGTGAGTAACGACTCAGAATCTGTTCAAACAAAGTTCGGGCAACGGTATTCGCCTCATGATCTGGTATAGCCACGAAGTCAACAAATCTCGTAAGATCATCCATTAATGATAGGATATATTTGTTGGCCATTGTGACTTATGGGTAGAGGTCCCACCAAATCGACGTAAACCTTGACAAGCGGTTTCTCTGAAATTTCCGTCACTACCATAGGCATCTAAATGGTTCGCGCGTGCTTGTTTTTCTGACATTTTACACACTGTCGAACATATCTTGTGATCTCACCCTTCATCCCCCTCCAGCGGTAGAAACGCTTAATTCTGTCGAACGTCTTAGTTCGTCCAAAATGTCCTCCGAACCTAGAGTCATGATAATCTTTCAAGATCATCTGTACTTCCTTCGGGTCCGAAATTAATTTTGGCTCTGGCTGTCTTATCGCTCTTCCGGCAATCAACTCACACTCGCTCATCACGTCCCAGTCGTCTTCGGATTCCCGATTTTGACTTTCGTTTAATGCCATTTTCCTTCGGGCTTCAGCTCGAGTTACTGCAAAACATGGAAACTCTGTAGTCTTTTCTTCGTCTCTACCATTAGAGATTTGGGGAATTCGGCTCAATGCATCTCCATTACTATTCTGCTTGCCAGTTTTATAAATAATCTCAAAGTCATATTCAGACAATTTCTGATGAAACCTCACCATACGGGATGTGGTATCCTTTACTTTAAAAATTCCGCGTAAAGGCTGGTGGTCGGATATAACTTTAAAATGCCTACCTAACAGATAACATTTGTAATTCCGCACAGCCCAAACGATGGCCAACATCTCTCGTTCGGTGGTAGAATAATTCCTCTCAGCAGGATTTAAAGTACGGCTGGCATAGCTTAGCGGCTTTCCCTCTTGTTCTAAGACTGCCCCTAAGAATTCTCCACTTGCATCTGTAATTAATGTGAATTCCTTACCAAAATCGGGGTAACCAAATACACGTGGCGTAGTTAAAGCCTCTTTTATAATACCAAAGGATTTGTCGCATTTAGAGTCCCAAATAAATTTTACCCCTTTTCTCAGCAATTTCGTAATGGGGGCCATGATTTTAGAAAAGTTCGGTACGAATTTTCGGTAATAGTTAGCTAGTCCCAGAAACGACTGTACTTGACGCATAGTTCGTGGTCTTGGAAAATCACGCACTACTTTAACTAATCGTTCGTCCGGCCTTACTCCCTTTTCTGAGCACACATGGCCTAAGTACACAACTTCCTTCTTCAAAAATTGGCATTTCGAAGGCTGAAGTTTTAAATTATGTTCCCTAAAACGCTGGAATACCTCCCGTAGCTTCTCGTGGTGTTCATCCAAATTTTTTGCGAAGATGACCACATCATCTAGATAAACGAAGCATTTTATTCCTTGAAGCCCTGTCAAAATTCCATTCAATAACGACTGAAAGAATGGGGGAGCAGTTTTTAGTCCAAATGGCAATCGCTTATACTGAAAGTGATTGAAATTGGTACTGAATGCTGTTTTCTCCCTATCTGCTGGATCAATTAGTACTTGGTGGTACCCGTTAGCTAGATCTAACGTGGAGAAGTACCTGGAGTGAACCAATCTGTCCAATATATCTTATATTCGTGGGAGAGGATATGCGTAAGGGATGCACACTTTGTTCAGTTCTCGAAAGTCTACGCACAGTCTAAACTTCCGATTACCATCTTCATCCATTCCCTTTTTAGGGATAAGTAGAACTGGAAAATTGAATGGACTTTTACTGGGTTCTATGATATCTTCTTCTAGAAGCTTTGCTAGCTGTTTCTGGCATTCTTCCCTGTGAGCTTCTGGCATCCTGTACTGCTTTTAATGTATTGGGCCTGCGTTAGCCATAAGTGGCAATTTGAAAGTTTTCGTTGACGTGTACGTGAGCTTATCTCCCGGTAAATAAAAAATATCGCTATATTCATAGCAGAGTTGAGCAACGTACTCTTTTTCTTCTGCATTAAGACATTCCTCCAGCACTAACGAGTCCCTCATGAGCTTAAGTCGGTGTTGGCTGGTGTGGGTCTTACTTCTAGGGTGTGAGAATGGGTATATTACAAACTCGTTTAATCTTTTTAATTGAGGCTGAAAATTCATAATTTCAACCGGTTCTGTTCAGGCGTTAATAACACCCACAAAGGCCTGTCCATTCCTAGGTTTAATTATAGTGTTCCCACAATATACTCCTGGTCTGATTTCCGCCGCCATGCGTACCAACTCTTCTTGACTGACCACATCTATCTTTACCAGTTGTTCTGTCCTGGCTTCTAGCCTGAAAGTTGAACCTGAATTATGTCTGGAAAATGGTGGCTTCCTCATCTGTGGGTGGTTCCGCTGGTTCTCCGGTATCTTGGGTCCAAAGTTAAGAAGTCCCACCTCCTTGCGAGGAGGTTTGGATTCCCTATCTTCAACATCGCCCTCTGCCATGTGTGATTCACCCCACATTTCCTGAGGCCACCTTAAGGATGCTTCTGTTTTAACACTTTTAACCCTTTGTTCAGTTCCCATGCGAGGGGCTGTTGGCAAAGTACTTCCTTCACATCCGCCTAACTGTGGCTCTATACTTGTGTGATTTACCTGCATCATTTCTTCTATCTTGGTGTCCCACTTATCTAATTCAGTCTCGCCTTCAGCTGGATTCGTATTCTCTTTTTTTAGTACTACTATTCACCCTCCCTAGGTACCTGTTTATACTGTCCACAGCTCCATTTGTTTTACTCACAATATCTTTCAATGCTGACATCCGCTCTTGAATCCTATTTTTTACCTCCTCAGCTGAGGTAACCAAGACTTTATTAATGCTCGGTATACTTGTGCTTTTTTCCGTACCCCTCTTCAAGACGATTGTCTCGACACGTTCATTTCCTGTTATGTTTCGGAAGAGTGGATTTTGTTTCACAGGTCTTGCCTCGCCTTGTATTGCTACCTTTTCATCTATACAATCGATGATGGCCTTGCCTTTAAGAAAGTCCATCCCTAGTATCCCATCGCTTGGTATTGAGCCTGTGTCTTCAATCGTGTGGAATTCACAGGTTCGAATGACTGAACCGATGCGTAAACGGGCCTTGCAAGTTCCAATCGAGCTGTTTTGAGCTCCAAATAATCCCCCTATCATTATTCTTTGTTGAGTCTGTACGGGTGTATTTTTTTTATTCGACTTATCTTAATTATGCTACAAGTCGCTCCAGTATCTACAAGTAATCTTAATCTATCTTCCACTCCTATGTCTGATCCTACTGTAATTATGTTATTATTTAATGGGCTTAATTCTAATGTAGTGGTTTCCTTTATTTGATTTTTAAAAAATTCTGATTTTGTCAATGGAAAGCAGCTGTGGATGAATTCCCCAGCTGCCGCCATCGTTTCCCAACTGTCGACTGTTTTGCTCTGCTTAGTACTTCCGCAGACAGTTTTCAGTGAAGTGATCGCAAGTTCTGCAAAACTGGCAGTATAAAACTTCCCTTACCTCTCGAGATTCATTTCTTCCGCTTGTGGCTACATTCGCGAATCTCACTTGCTGCTTCCTACATTCCATCGCTACATGACCATAGCCTCGGCATCTGGTACAGAATGGGGGCTGTCATTCCGCACCACATTCCTTTGCGAAGTGTCCCTCCTTTCCACATCGAAAGCATTGCTTAGAACCTCGCTGACTGTTTCTGGGCGGGGTTCCTCGGTATTCTCTTACATTTGACTGAGATGGCCTCCCTGGATCTTTCTTGGCCAACCTGGGCTCCCATGTATTCTGAGGGGCTCCGCCGTTACTCTTAAACACTTCCCCTACTCCTGATGGCCGAAGTTGAGGACGTTTTGCATCCTTCTCGAAGTAAGTCACTTCCTCACGCACTGCCTCCAGAGACTCGAACTTCCTTCCCGTCAGATGTACCTGAGTGGCATGATTAAGCACACCACCCTTGAAGGTTGCCACTGCATCAGACTCTAAGTCCGCTATTAGTCCTCCGTCTTTGTCCGGGTACTTTGCTGATACGGCTGTCTTGATCTGGCTCAACAGTTCCTTCAATCGGTCCGCAAATTCTCGGATGTCTTCACCTGGTCTTTGTCTGCAGGCCACCATCTCCGTTCGCAATTCACTAAGTGACTTCTTCGGCATATAAGCTGTTTTAATTATCAATTGCAGAGCTTCAAAATCTTTTGGTTCCTCTGAACTTACCAGATAGTAAGCATCATCTGTCAACCGATACTTCACACATTTCATAAAAATGTTCTGCTCCTCAGGCTTCAGTCGGTCGTGCAAATCCTTGCCGCAGCTTAAGAATCTGTACACCTCTTTCACCAGTTTTGAAGATCGATCTCCGGAAAACATGGGTACGTACTTGACGACCATGTCCATCACTTTATCGTGTATATCCACCATTTTTATGTGATCTTCGTTTGATTTTCCACTTTTCTTATGTCTTATTTGGTTTCGTTCGCTTCCCTCTTTTCCACTCGACGCTAACTCCTGTTTCTTTCTTCTACTTTGCTCTGTTTCTGAATGTTGCTTCTGCTCCTCAGGCTGTTCCCAGAATAATAATTTCCTTGGCTTGAACCCCTTACGCGTGATCGCTTTATTATTGTCTGGATTCGGAATTCTCGTAAGATCATCCATTAATGATAGGATATATTTGTTGCCATTGTGACTTACGGGTAGAGGTCCCACCAAATCGACGTAAACCTTGTCAAACGGTTTCTCTGAAATTTCCGTCACTACCATAGGCATCTAAATGGTTCGCGCGTGCTTGTTTTTCTGACATTTTACACACTGTCGAACATATCTTGTGATCTCACCCTTCATCCCCCTCCAGCGGTAGAAACGCTTAATTCTGTCGAACGTCTTAGTTCGTCCAAAATGTCCTCCGAACCTAGAGTCATGATAATCTTTCAAGATCATCTGTACTTCCTTCGGGTCCGAAATTAATTTTGGCTCTGGCTGTCTTATCGCTTTTCCGGCAATCAACTCACACTCGCTCATCACGTCCCAGTCGTCTTCGGATTCCCGATTTTGACTTTCGTTTAATGCCATTTTCCTTCGGGCTTCAGCTCGAGTTACTGCAAAACATGGAAACTCTGTAGTCTTTTCTTCGTCTCTACCATTAGAGATTTGGGGAATTCGGCTCAATGCATCTGCATTACTATTCTGCTTGCCAGTTTTATAAATAATCTCAAAGTCATATTCAGACAATTTCTGATGAAACCTCACCATACGGGATGTGGTATCCTTTACTTTAAAAATTCCGCGTAAAGGCTGGTGGTCGGATATAACTTTAAAATGCCTACCTAACAGATAACATTTGTAATTCCGCACAGCCTAAACGATGGCCAACATCTCTCGTTCGGTGGTAGAATAATTCCTCTCAGCAGGATTTAAAGTACGGCTGGCATAGCTTAGCGGCTTTCCCTCTTGTTCTAAGACTGCCCCTAAGGATTCTCCACTTGCATCTGTAATTAATGTGAATTCCTTACCAAAATCGGGGTAACCAAATACAGGTGGCGTAGTTAAAGCATCTTTTATAATACCAAAGGATTTGTCGCATTTAGAGTCCCAATTAAATTTTACCCCTTTTCTCAGCAATTTCGTAATGGGGGCCATGATTTTAGAAAAGTTCGGTACGAATTTTCGGTAATAGTTAGCTAGTCCCAGAAACGACTGTACTTGACGCATAGTTCGTGGTCTTGGAAAATCACGCACTACTTTAACTAATCGTTCGTCCGGCCTTACTCCCTTTTCTGAGCACACATGGCCTAAGTACACAACTTCCTTCTTCAAAAATTGGCATTTCGAAGGCTGAAGTTTTAAATTATGTTCCCTGAAACGCTGGAATACCTCCCGTAGCTTCTCGTGGTGTTCATCCAAATTTTTTGCGAAGATGACCACATCATCTAGATAAACGAAGCATTTTATTCCTTGAAGCCCTGTCAAAATTCCATTCAATAACGACTGAAAGAATGGGGGAGCAGTTTTTAGTCCAAATGGCAATCGCTTATACTGAAAGTGATTGAAATTGGTACTGAATGCTGTTTTCTCCCTATCTGCTGGATCAATTAGTACTTGGTGGTACCCGTTAGCTAGATCTAACGTGGAGAAGTACCTGGAGTGACCCAATCTGTCCAATATATCTTCTATTCGTGGGAGAGGATATGCGTAAGGGATGCACACTTTGTTCAGTTCTCGAAAGTCTACGCACAGTCTAAACTCCCGATTACCATCTTCATCCATTCCCTTTTTAGGGATAAGTAGAACGGGAATTTTGAATGGACTTTTACTGGGTTCTATGATATCTTCTTCTAGAAGCTTTGCTAGCTGTTTCTGGCATTCTTCCCTGTGAGCTTCTGGCATCCTGTACTGCTTTTTATGTATTGGGCCTGCGTTAGCCATAAGTGGCAATTTGAAAGTTTTCGTTGACGTGCACGTGAACTTATCTCCCGGTAAATAAAAAATATCGCTATATTCATAGCAGAGTTGAGCAACGGACTCTTTTTCTTCTGCATTAATACCTTCCTCCAGCACTAACGAGTCCCTCATGAGCTTAAGTCGGAGTTGGCTGGCGTGGGTCTTACTTCTAGGGTGTGAGAATGGGTATATTACAAACTCGTTTAATCTTTTTAATTGAGGCTGAAAATTCATAATTTCAACCGGTTCTGTTCGGACGTTAATAACACCCACAAAGGCCGGTCCATTCCTAGGTTTAATTATAGTGTTCCCCCAATATACTCCTGGTCTGATTTCCGCCGCCATGCATACCAACTCTTCTTGACTGGCCACATCTATCTTTACCAGTTGTTCTGTCCTGGCTTCTAGCCTGAAAGTTGAACCTGAATTATGTCTGGAAAATGGTGGCTTCCTCATCTGTGGGTGGTTCCGCTGGTTCTCCGGTATCTTGGGTCCAAAGTTAAGACGTCCCACCTCCTTGCGAGGAGGTTTGGATTCCCTATCTTCAACATCGCCCTCTGCCATGTGTGATTCACCCCACATTTCCTGAGGCCACCTTAAGTATTCTTCTGTTTTAACACTTTTAACCCTTTGTTCAGTTCCCATGCGAGGGGCTGTTGGCAAAGTGCTTCCTTCACATCCGCCTAACTGTGGCTCTATACTTGTGTGATTTACCTGCATCATTTCTTCTATCTTGGTGTCCCACTTCTCTAATTCAGTCTCGTCTTCAGCTGGATTCGTATTCTCTTTTTTACTACTACTATTCACCCTCCCTAGGTACCTGTTTATACTATCCACAGCTCCATTTGTTTTGCTCACAATATCTTTCAATGCTGACATCCGCTCTTGAATCCTATTTTTTACCTCCTCAGCTGAGGTAACCAAGACTTTATTAATGCTCGGTATACTTGTGCTTTTTTCCGTACCCCTCTTCAAGACGATTGTCTCGACACGTTCATTTCCTGTTATCTTTCGGAAGAGTGGATTTTGTTTCACAGGTCTTGCCGCGCCTTGTATTGCTACCTTTTTATCTATACAATCGATGATGGCCTTGCGTTTAAGAAAGTCCATCCGCAGTATCCCATCGCTTGGTATTGAGCCTGTGTCTTCAATCGTGTAGAATTCACAGGACCGAATGACTGAACCGATGCGTAAACGGGCCTTGCAAGTTCCAATCGAGCTGTTTTGAGCTCCAAATAATCCCCCTATCATTATTCTTTGTTGAGTCTGTACGGGTGTATTTTTTTTTATTCGACTTATCTTAATTATGCTACAAGTCGCTCCAGTATCTACAAGTAATCTTAATCTATCTTCCACTCCTATGTCTGATCCTACTGTAATTATGTTATTATTTAATGGGCTTAATTCTAGTGTAGTGGTTTCCTTTATTTGATTTTTAAAAAATTCTGATTTTGTCAATGGAAAGCAGCTGTGGATGAATTCCCCAGCTGCCGCTCTCCGTTTCCCAACTGTCGACTGTTTTGCTCTGCTTAGTACTTCCGCAGACAGTTTTCAGTGAAGTGATCGCAAGTTCTGCAAAACTGGCAGTATAAAACTTCCCTTACCTCTCGAGATTCATTTCTTCCGCTTGTGGCTACATTCGCGAATCTCACTTGCTGCTTCCTACATTCCATCGCTACATGACCATAGCCTCGGCATCTGGTACAGAATGGGGGCTGTCGTTCCGCACCACATTCCTTTGCGAAGTGTCCCTCCTTTCCACATCGAAAGCATTGCTTAGAACCTCGCTGACTGTTTCTGGGCGGGGTTCCTCGGTATTCTCTTACATTTGACTGAGATGGCCTCCCTGGATCTTTCTTGGCCAACCTGGGCTCCCATGTTTCTGAGGGGCTCCGCCGTTACTCTTAAACACTTCCCCTACTCCTGATGGCCGAAGTTGAAGACGTTTTGCATCCTTCTCGAAGTAAGTCGCTTCCTCACGCACTGCCTCCAGAGACTCGAACTTCCTTCCCGTCAGATGTACCTGAGTGGCATGATTAAGCACACCACCCTTGAAGGTTGCCACTGCATCAGACTCTAAGTCCGCTATTAGTCCTCCGTCTTTGTCCGGGTACTTTGCTGACACGGCTGTCTTGATCTGGCTCAACAGTTCCTTCAATCGGTCCGCAAATTCTCGGATGTCTTCACCTGGTCTTTGTCTGCAGGCCACCATCTCCGTTCGCAATTCACTAAGTGACTTCTTCGGCATATAAGCTGTTTTAATTATCAATTGCAGAGCTTCAAAATCTTTTGGTTCCTCTGAACTTACCAGATAGTAAGCATCATCTGTCAACCGATACTTCACACATTTCATAAAAATGTTCTGCTCCTCAGGCTTAAGTCGGTCGTACAAATATTTGCCGCAGCTTAAGAATCTGTACACCTCTTTCACCAGTTTTTGAAGATCGATCTCCGGAAAACATGGGTACGTACTTGACGACCATGCCCATCACTTTATCGTGTATATCCACCATTTTTATGTGATCTTCGTTTGATTTTCCACTTTTCTTATGTCTTATTTGGTTTCGTTCGCTTCCCTCTTTTCCACTCGACGCTAACTCCTGTTTCTTTCTTCTACTTTGCTCTGTTTCTGAATGTTGCTTCTGCTCCTTAGGCTGTTCCCAGAATAATAATTTTCTTGGCTTGAACCTCTTACGCGTGATCGCTTTATTATTGTCTTGATTCGGACTTCTCTGTGAAGATTTATCGAGCCCCAACTCTTCCTCTAGTTCTGCTGTAGCTTCCTCGGCCTCCTTTAGCTGTACCTTTAGCGATTCTATATTCTTTAAGAGCCCTTTTTCTTTCTTTCTGGGTTTCCCCCAATGCTTGTTCTGCTTCTATTTCACGGCTCTGGATAACTTCGAATGCTGCTGTCACCAGTAGATCTAAGGCTTCGCCTTTTGTACTTTTTTTAGCACTCTCATTCAGTTTCTCCAGTAATTTCTCTGCCTCTCTTTCTGTCCACCTTTTCCGTAACTCTCCCGTTATATGCTCCTCTATATATTGCCAGTCCTGTTCATAACTCTGCAATATTGTCTGACATTCCTTAAGCTCTTGTGCTTTCAGTTCTAATTCCCTTTCCTGGGCCTGATAACGTGCTAATTCCTCCCTAGTTAATATATTACTCCTACCTGTGGACATTTAAGGTATATAACAAAGCTAGTACCATGCAGACATTGATACGCTGCCACGGATTATTCCCCACAACTCCTATCCTTATTATAAACCCAACTAGACTCAACCTCTGGACCACAACTATTTCCGATAACTCCGATCCTTATATAAAACAACTGAAATTACCGTCACTATACTCGAGACCATTAAACGAAACAACGATTAGTCTTCTAAACTTACTATCTACTATCCTTAGTCTCCTATTGCTTAACCACAAAATTCTCAAAAACAAATCCAATATTTTTTTTAAAATTTTTATTTTAAACTACAAAAAAAAACAACACAAAACAAATCTTGAATCAGTTTTCACTGTACCTTAAAAAAAAAATTGCACAAAAATTATGTAAATGCCCCGTAATACGAAAAGCTGTTTAGCACGTTTGTTGTATGTAGATCTCTCGCAACACTCATATCTTTCTTAGCCGAACAACATACACACTCGTATCTAACGCTAAGCATTCAAAACTCTAACACAATTACCACACGCAATTACTCTGAATTCAGCTATTATGCTCACAAACATGCTTTCTCTAAATTTTTTATTTGCCCCTTACTCAGATATAAACAATCACAAACAAACATAACTAACCATACGTTACTTGAACCCAAAAGTATTCTCGCAAAATAAAACTAGTTTAGTAAAGCAACTAACTAACGCAATAAGTTAAATAGACGCGCGTATCATCAACGCTTAAACCGAACACGACGTTGAAAAAACTTCTAATTCTCACTAGCTAAAACATAGATTCTCTTAAAAATTTTCCACCTTACAACATTATTTTATTTTAACTTTAACACTTTTTATCTGCAAGAAAGAAGCATTATCCTAAACTCAATCACTCAATCAATTACTTTAGGCTGAAAAGTAAATGGAGTAGCTAAAATTATTGTTAAATAAATGGCGAAGCCAAATGAGGCTTTGCACCTATTTAATTAACGTAATATTGTTTAAGAAAAATTGGAGCAGCTAAAAAAAAGCTTAACTCCCAATATATAAAAATTTTAAAAATACAATACCTTTTTAAACCGGCTGCGCCAAATGTCGTGTCCCAATTACAATCGAACAATTATCCAACAATTAACTCTAATAAAACTGATTGAAAAAATTACAACACTCGAATTACTC
>OZ005744.1:113184481-113277195 GCA_963930735.1 Dioctria linearis | reverse complement strand
CTCATGTATATTCAGGAGGTTCTATTGAATCCTAAAATAGTGACAATATCCAAAAAGATGTTGTCAAACAGTTCTTCTAACCACAGATATATGCAAAACAAGCGAAATACCAGAATCCAGCAAAGGTTATAATATTTTGCATATTTCTCGGGAGCCACTCCTCCTGATACCATATAACACCTCCTGTATATTCAGGAGGCTCTATTGAATCCTAAAATAGTGACAATATCCAAAAAAGATGTTGTGGAACAGTTCTCCTAACCACAGATATATGCAAAACAAGCGAAATACCATAATCCAGCAAAGGTTATAATATTTTGCATATTTCTCGGGAACCACTCCTCCTGCCACCATATAACATCTCATGTAAATTCAGGAGGTTCTATTGAATCCTAAAATAGTGACAATATCCAAAAAGATGTTGTGGAACAGTTCTCCTAAACACAGATATATGCAAAACAAGCGAAATACCATAATCGAGCAAAGGTTATATCTTTTGCATATTTCTCGGGAGCCACTCATCCTGCCACCATATAACATCTCATGTATTTTCAGAAAGTTCTCTGAAATCCTAAAATAGTAACGATATCCAAAAAGATGTTGTGGAACAGTTCTCCTAACCGCAGATATATGCAAAACAAGCGAAATACCAGAATCCAGCAAAGGTTATAATATTTTGCATATTTCTCGGGAACCACTCCTCCTGCCACCATATAACATCTCATGTATATTCAGAAAGTTCTCTGAAAGCCTAAAATAGTGACGATATCCAAAAAGATGTTGTGGAACAGTTCTCCTAACCGCAGATATATGCAAAACAAGCGAAATACCAGAATCCAGCAAAGGTTATAATATTTTGCATATTTCTCGGGAGCCACGCCTCCTGCCACCATATAACATCTCATGTATTTTCAGAAAGTTCTCTGAAATCCTAAAATAGTGACAATATCCAAAAAGATGTTGTGAAACAGTTCTCCTAACCACAGATATATGCAAAACAAGCGAAATACCAGAATCCAGCAAAGGTTATAATATTTTGCATATTTCTCGGGAACCACTCCTCCTGCCACCATATAACATCTCATGTATTTTCAGAAAGATCTCTGAAATCCTAAAATAGTGACAATATCCAAAAAGATGTTGTGAAACAGTTCTTCTAACCACAGATATATGCAAAACAAGCGAAATACCATAATCGAGCTAAGGTTATAATATTTTGCATATTTCTCGGGAACCACTCCTCCTGCCACCATATAACATCTCCTGTATATTCAGAAAGTTCTCTGAAATCCTAAAATAGTGACAATATCCAAAAAGATGTTGTGGAACAGTTCTCCTAACCGCAGATATATGCAAAACAAGCGAAATACCAGAATCGAGCAAAGGTTATAATATTTTGCATATTTCTCGGGAACCACTCCTCCTGCCACCATATAACATCTCATGTATATTCAGAAAGTTCTCTGAAATCCTATAATAGTGAGAATATCCAAAAAGATGTTGTGAAACAGTTCTCCTAACCACAGATATATGCAAAACAAGCGAAATACTAGAATCCAGCAAAGGTTATATTATTTTGCATATTTCTCGGGAACCACTCCTCCTGCCACCATATAACATCTCATGTATTTTCAGAAAGTTCTCTGAAATCCTAAAATAGTGACAATATCCAAAAAGATGTTGTGAAACAGTTCTCCTAACCACAGATATATGCAAAACAAGCGAAATACCATAATCGAGCAAAGGTTATAATATTTTGCATATTTCTCTGGAACCACTCCTCCTGCCACCATATAACACCTCATGTATATTCAGGAGGTTCTCTGAAATCCTAAAATAGTGACGATATCCAAAAAGATGTTGTGGAACAGTTCTCCTAACCACAGATATATGCAAAACAAGCGAAATACCATAATCCAGCAAAGGTTATAATATTTTGCATATTTCTCGGGAGCCACTCCTCCTGCCACCATATAACATCTCATGTATTTTCAGAAAGTTCTCTGAAATCCTAAAATAGTGACAATATCCAAAAAGATGTTGTGGAACAGTTCTCCTAAACACGGATATATGCAAAATAAGCGAAATACCAGAATCCAGCAAAGGTTATAATATTTTGCATATTTCTCGGGAGCCACTCCTCCTGCCACCATATAACATCTCATGTATTTTCAGAAAGTTCTCTGAAATCCTAAAATAGTGACAATATCCAAAAAGATGTTATGAAACAGTTCTCCTAACCACAGATATATGCAAAACAAGCGAAATACCATAATCGAGCAAAGGTTATAATATTTTGCATATTTCTCGGGAACCACTCCTCCTGCCACCATATAACATCTCATGTATTTTCAGAAAGTTCTCTGAAATCCTAAAATAGTGACAATATCCAAAAAGATGTTGTGGAACAGTTCTCCTAACCACAGATATATGCAAAACAAGCGAAATACCAGAATCGAGCAAAGGTTATAATATTTTGCATATTTCTCGGGAGCCACCCCTCCTGCCACCATATAACATCTCATGTATTTTCAGAAAGTTCTATGAAATCCTAAAATAGTGACAATATCCAAAAAGATGTTGTGGAACAGTTCTCCTAACCACAGATATATGCAAAACAAGCGAAATACCTGAATCGAGCAAAGGTTATAATATTTTGCATATTTCTCGGGAGCCACTCCTCCTGCCACCATATAACCTCTCATGTATATTCAGGAGGTTCTATTGAATCCTAAAATAGTGACAATATCCAAAAAGATGTTGTGAAACAGTTCTTCTAACCACAGATATATGCAAAACAAGCGAAATACCAGAATCCAGCAAAGGTTATAATATTTTGCATATTTCTCGGGAGCCACTCCTCCTGCCACCATATTACACCTCCTGTATATTCAGGAGGTTCTATTGAATCCTAAAATAGTGACAATATCCAAAAAAGATGTTGTGGAACAGTTCTCCTAACCACAGATATATGCAAAACAAGCGAAATCCATAATCCAGCAAAGGTTATAATATTTTGCATATTTCTCGGGAACCACTCCTCCTGCCACCATATAACATCTCATGTAAATCCAGGAGGTTCTATTGAATCCTAAAATAGTGACAATATCCAAAAAGATGTTTTGGAACAGTTCTCCTAACCACAGATATATGCAAAACAAGCGAAATACCAGAATCGAGCAAAGGTTATAATATTTTGCATATTTCTCGTTAGCCACTCCTCCTGCCACCATATAACATCTCATGTATTTTCAGAAAGTTCTCTGAAATCCTAAAATAGTGACAATATCCAAAAAGATGTTGTGAAACAGTTCTTCTAACCACAGATATATGCAAAACAAGCGAAATCCATAATCCAGCAAAGGTTATAATATTTTGCATATTTCTCGGGAGCCACTCCTCCTGCCACCACATAACATCTCATGTATATTCAGGAGGTTCTAGTGAATCCTAAAATAGTGACAATATCCAAAAAGATGTTGTGAAACAGTTCTCCTAACCACAGATATATGCAAAAAAAAAGCGAAATACCAGAATCCAGCAAAGGTTATAATATTTTGCATATTTCTCGGGAGCCACTCCTCCTGCCACCATATAACACCTCCTGTATATTCAGGAGGTTCTATTGAATCCTAAAATAGTGACAATATCCAAAAAGATGTTGTGGAACAGTTCTCCTAACCACAGATATATGCAAAACAAGCGAAATACCATAATCCAGCAAAGGTTATAATATTTTGCATATTTCTCGGGAACCACTCCTCCTGCCACCATATAACATCTCATGTACATCCAGGAGGTTCTATTGAATCCTAAAATATTGACAATATCCAAAAAGATGTTGTGGAACAGTTCTCCTAACCACAGATATATGCAAAACAAGCGAAATACCATAATCGAGCAAAGGTTATATCTTTTGCATATTTCTCGGGAACCACTCCTCCTGCCACCATATAACATCTCCTGTATTTTCAGAAAGTTCTCTGAAATCCTAAAATAGTGACAATATCCAAAAAGATGTTGTGGAACTGTTCTCCTAACCACAGATATATGCAAAACAAGCGGAATACCAGAATCCAGCAAAGGTTATAATATTTTGCATATTTCTCGGGAGCCTCTCCTCCTGCCACCATATAACATCTCATGTATTTTCAGAAGGTTCTCTGAAATCCTAAAATAGTGACAATATCCAAAAAGATGTTGTGGAACAGTTCTCCTAACCACAGATATATGCAAAACAAGCGAAATACCAGAATCGAGCAAAGGTTATAATATTTTGCATATTTTTCGGGAACCACTCCTCCTGCCACCATATAACATCTCATGTACATCCAGGACGTTCTATTGAATCCTAAAATAGTGACAATATCCAAAAAGATGTTGTGGAACAGTTCTCCTAAACACAGATATATGCAAAACAAGCGAAATACCAGAATCCAGCAAAGGTTATAATATTTTTCATATTTCTCGGGAGCCAATCCTCCTGCCACCATATAACACCTCCCGTACATTCAGGAGGTTCTATTGAATCCTAAAATAGTGACAATATCCAAAAAGATGTTGTGGAACAGTTCTCCTAAACACAGATATATGCAAAACAAGCGAAATACCAGAATCCAGCAAAGGTTAAAATATTTTGCATATTTTTCGGGAACCACTCCTCCTGCCACCATATAACATCTCATGTACATCCAGGAGGTTCTATTGAATCCTAAAATATTGACAATATCCAAAAAGATGTTGTGGAACAGTTCTCCTAACCACAGATATATGCAAAACAAGCGAAATACCATAATCGAGCAAAGGTTATATCTTTTGCATATTTCTCGGGAACCACTCCTCCTGCCACCATATAACATCTCATGTATTTTCCGAAAGTTCTCTGAAATCCTAAAATAGTGACAATATCCAAAAAGATGTTGTGAAACAGTTCTCCTAAACACAGATATATGCAAAACAAGCGAAATACCATAATCGAGCAAAGGTTATAATATTTTGCATATTTCTCGGGAACCACTCCTCCTGCCACCATATAACATCTCATGTATTTTCATAAAGTTCTCTGAAATCCTAAAATAGTGACAATATCCAAAAAGATGTTGTGGAACAGTTCTCCTAACCACAGATATATGCAAAACAAGCGAAATACCAAAATCGAGCAAAGGTTATAATATTTTGCATATTTCTCGGGAGCCTCTCCTCCTGCCACCATATAACATCTCATGTATTTTCAGAAGGTTCTCTGAAATCCTAAAATAGTGACAATATCCAAAAAGATGTTGTGAAACAGTTCTACTAACCACAGATATATGCAAAACAAGCGAAATACCATAATCCAGCAAAGGTTATAATATTTTGCATATTTCTCGGGAACCACTCCTCCTGCCACCATATAACATCTCATGTACATCCAGGAGGTTCTATTGAATCCTAAAATATTGACAATATCCAAAAAGATGTTGTGGAACAGTTCTCCTAACCACAGATATATGCAAAACAAGCGAAATACCATAATCGAGCAAAGGTTATATCTTTTGCATATTTCTCTGGAACCACTCCTCCTGCCACCATATAACATCTCATGTATTTTCAGAAGGTTCTCTGAAATCCTAAAATAGTGACAATATCCAAAAAGATGTTGTGAAACAGTTCTAATAACCACAGATATATGCAAAACAAGCGAAATACCATAATCGAGCAAAGGTTATATCTTTTGCATATTTCTCGGGAACCATTCTTCCTGCCACCATATAACATCTCCTGTATATTCAGGAGGTTCTATTGAATCCTAAAATAGTGACAATATCCTAAAAGATGTTGTGGAACAGTTCTCCTAAACACAGATATATGCAAAACAAGCGAAATACCAGAATCCAGCAAAGGTTATAATATTTTTCATATTTCTCGGGAGCCAATCCTCCTGCCACCATATAACACCTCCCGTACATTCAGGAGGTTCTATTGAATCCTAAAATAGTGACAATATCCAAAAAGATGTTGTGGAACAGTTCTCCTAACCACAGATATATGCAAAACAAGCGAAATACCAGAATCCAGCAAAGGTTATAATATTTTGCATATTTTTCGGGAACCACTCCTCCTGCCACCATATAACATCTCCTGTATTTTCAGAAAGTTCTCTGAAATCCTAAAATAGCGACAATATCCAAAAAGATGTTGTGGAACAGTTCTCCTAACCACAGATATATGCAAAACAAGCGAAATACTATAATCGAGCAAAGGTTATATCTTTTGCATATTTCTCGGGAACCACTCCTCCTGCCACCATATAACATCTCATGTATTTTCAGAAAGTTCTCTGAAATCCTAAAATAGTGACAATATCCAAAAAGATGTTGTGAAACAGTTCTCCTAACCACAGATATATGCAAAACAAGCGAAATACCATAATCGAGCAAAGGTTATATCTTTTGCATATTTCTCGGGAACCACTCCTCCTGCCACCATATAACATCTCCTGTATATTCAGGAGGTTCTATTGAATCCTAAGATCGTGACAATATCCAAAAAGATGTTGTGGAACAGTTCTCCTAACCACAGATATATGCAAAACAAGCGAAATACCATAATCCAGCAAAGGTTATAATATTTTGCATATTTCTCGGGAACCACTCCTCCCGCCACCATATAACATCTCCTGTATTTTCAGAAATTTCTCTGAAATCCTAAAATAGTGACAATATCCAAAAAGATGTTGTGGAACAGTTCTCCTAACCACAGATATATGCAAAACAAGCGAAATACCATAATCGAGCAAAGGTTATAACTTTTGCATATTTCTCTGGAACCACTCCTCCTGCCACCATATAACATCTCCTGTATATTCAGAAAGTTCTCTGAAATCCTAAAATAGTGACAATATCCAAAAAGATGTTGTGGAACAGTTCTCCTAAACACAGATATATGCAAAACAAGCGAAATACCAGAATCCAGCAAAGGTTATAATATTTTGCATATTTCTCGGGAACCACTCCTCCTGCTACCATATAACATCTCATGTATTTTCAGAAAGCTCTCTGAAATCCTAAAATAGTGACAATATCCAAAAAGATGTTGTGGAACAGTTCTCCTAACCACAGATATATGCAAAACAAGCGAAATACCAGAATCGAGCAAAGGTTATAATATTTTGCATATTTCTCTGGAACCACTCCTCCTGCCACCATATAACATCTCATGTATTTTCAGAAAGTTCTCTGAAATCCTAAAATAGTGACAATATCCAAAAAGATGTTGTGGAACAGTTCTCCTAACCACAGATATATGCAAAACAAGCGAAATACCATAATCGAGCAAAGGTTATATCTTTTGAATATTTCTCTGGAACCACTCCTCCTGCCACCATATAACATCTCATGTATTTTTAGAAAGTTCTCTGAAATCCTAAAATAGTGACAATATCCAAAAAGATGTTGTGAAACAGTTCTCCTAACCACAGATATATGCAAAACAAGCGAAATACCAGAATCCAGCAAAGGTTATAATATTTTGCATATTTCTCGGGAGCCACTCCTCCTGCCACCATATAACATCTCATGTATATTCAGGAGGTTCTATTGAATCCTAAAATAGTGACAATATCCAAAAAGATGTTGTGGAACAGTTCTCCTAACCACAGATATATGCAAAACAAGCGAAATACCATAATCGAGCAAAGGTTATATCTTTTGAATATTTCTCTGGAACTACTACTCCTGCCACCATATTACATCTCATGTATTTTCAGAAAGTTCTCTGAAATCCTAAAATAGTGACAATAATCAAAAAGATGTTTTGAAACAGTTCTCTTAACCACAGATATATGCAAAACAAGCGAAATACCATAATCGAGCAAAGGTTATAATATTTTGCATATTTCTCGGGAACCACTCCTCCTGCCACCATATAACATCTCATGTATTTTCAGAAAGTTCTCTGAAATCCTAAAATAGTGACAATATCCAAAAAGATGTTGTGGAACAGTTCTCCTAACCACAGATATATGCAAAACAAGCGAAATACCAGAATCGAGCAAAGGTTATAATATTTTGCATATTTCTCGGGAGCCTCTCCTCCTGCCACCATATAACATCTCATGTATTTTCAGAAGGTTCTCTGAAATCCTAAAATAGTGACAATATCCAAAAAGATGTTGTGAAACAGTTCTACTAACCACAGATATATGCAAAACAAGCCAAATACCATAATCCAGCAAAGGTTATAATATTTTGCATATTTCTCGGGAACCACTCCTCCTGCCACCATATAACATCTCATGTACATCCAGGAGGTTCTATTGAATCCTAAAATATTGACAATATCCAAAAAGATGTTGTGGAACAGTTCTCCTAACCACAGATATATGCAAAACAAGCGAAATACCATAATCGAGCAAAGGTTATATCTTTTGCATATTTCTCTGGAACCACTCCTCCTGCCACCATATAACATCTCATGTATTTTCAGAAGGTTCTCTGAAATCCTAAAATAGTGACAATATCCAAAAAGATGTTGTGAAACAGTTCTAATAACCACAGATATATGCAAAACAAGCGAAATACCATAATCGAGCAAAGGTTATATCTTTTGCATATTTCTCGGGAACCATTCTTCCTGCCACCATATAACATCTCCTGTATATTCAGGAGGTTCTATTGAATCCTAAAATAGTGACAATATCCAAAAAGAAGTTGTGGAACAGTTCTCCTAAACACAGATATATGCAAAACAAGCGAAATACCAGAATCCAGCAAAGGTTATAATATTTTTCATATTCCTCGGGAGCCAATCCTCCTGCCACCATATAACACCTCCCGTACATTCAGGAGGTTCTATTGAATCCTAAAATAGTGACAATATCCAAAAAGATGTTGTGGAACAGTTCTCCTAACCACAGATATATGCAAAACAAGCGAAATACCAGAATCCAGCAAAGGTTATAATATTTTGCATATTTTTCGGGAACCACTCCTCCTGCCACCATATAACATCTCCTGTATTTTCAGAAAGTTCTCTGAAATCCTAAAATAGTGACAATATCCAAAAAGATGTTGTGGAACAGTTCTCCTAACCACAGATATATGCAAAACAAGCGAAATACTATAATCGAGCAAAGGTTATATCTTTTGCATATTTCTCGGGAACCACTCCTCCTGCCACCATATAACATCTCATGTATTTTCAGAAAGTTCTCTGAAATCCTAAAATAGTGACAATATCCAAAAAGATGTTGTGAAACAGTTCTCCTAACCACAGATATATGCAAAACAAGCGAAATACCATAATCGAGCAAAGGTTATATCTTTTGCATATTTCTCGGGAACCACTCCTCCTGCCACCATATAACATCTCCTGTATATTCAGGAGGTTCTATTGAATCCTAAGATCGTGACAATATCCAAAAAGATGTTGTGGAACAGTTCTCCTAACCACAGATATATGCAAAACAAGCGAAATACCATAATCCAGCAAAGGTTATAATATTTTGCATATTTCTCGGGAACCACTCCTCCTGCCACCATATAACATCTCCTGTATTTTCAGAAATTTCTCTGAAATCCTAAAATAGTGACAATATCCAAAAAGATGTTGTGGAACAGTTCTCCTAACCACAGATATATGCAAAACAAGCGAAATACCATAATCGAGCAAAGGTTATAACTTTTGCATATTTCTCTGGAACCACTCCTCCTGCCACCATATAACATCTCCTGTATATTCAGAAAGTTCTCTGAAATCCTAAAATAGTGACAATATCCAAAAAGATGTTGTGGAACAGTTCTCCTAAACACAGATATATGCAAAACAAGCGAAATACCAGAATCCAGCAAAGGTTATAATATTTTGCATATTTCTCGGGAACCACTCCTCCTGCTACCATATAACATCTCATGTATTTTCAGAAAGCTCTCTGAAATCCTAAAATAGTGACAATATCCAAAAAGATGTTGTGGAACAGTTCTCCTAACCACAGATATATGCAAAACAAGCGAAATACCAGAATCGAGCAAAGGTTATAATATTTTGCATATTTCTCTGGAACCACTCCTCCTGCCACCATATAACATCTCATGTATTTTCAGAAAGTTCTCTGAAATCCTAAAATAGTGACAATATCCAAAAAGATGTTGTGGAACAGTTCTCCTAACCACAGATATATGCAAAACAAGCGAAATACCATAATCGAGCAAAGGTTATATCTTTTGAATATTTCTCTGGAACCACTCCTCCTGCCACCATATAACATCTCATGTATTTTCAGAAAGTTCTCTGAAATCCTAAAATAGTGACAATATCCAAAAAGATGTTGTGAAACAGTTCTCCTAACCACAGATATATGCAAAACAAGCGAAATACCAGAATCCAGCAAAGGTTATAATATTTTGCATATTTCTCGGGAGCCACTCCTCCTGCCACCATATAACATCTCATGTATATTCAGGAGGTTCTATTGAATCCTAAAATAGTGACAATATCCAAAAAGATGTTGTGGAACAGTTCTCCTAACCACAGATATATGCAAAACAAGCGAAATACCAGAATCCAGCAAAAGTTATATCTTTTGCATATTTCTCTGGAACTACTACTCCTGCCACCATATTACATCTCATGTATTTTCAGAAAGTTCTCTGAAATCCTAAAATAGTGACAATAATCAAAAAGATGTTGTGAAACAGTTCTCTTAACCACAGATATATGCAAAACAAGCGAAATACCATAATCGAGCAAAGGTTATAATATTTTGCATATTTCTCGGGAACCACTCCTCCTGCCACCATATAACATCTCCTGTATTTTCAGAAAGTTCTCTGAAATCCTAAAATAGTGACAATATCTAAAAGATGTTGTGAAACAGTTCTGCTAACCACAGATATATGCAAAACAAGCGAAATACCATAATCCAGCAAAGGTTATAATATTTTGCATATTTCTCGGGAGCCACTCCTCCTGCCACCATATAACATCTCATGTATTTTCAGAAAGTTCTCTGAAATCCTAAAATAGTGACAATATCCAAAAAGATGTTGTGGAACAGTTCTCCTAACCACAGATATATGCAAAACAAGCGAAATACCATAATCGAGCAAAGGTTATATCTTTTGCATATTTCTCGGGAGCCACTCCTCCTGCCACCATATAACATCTCCTGTATATTCAGGAGGTTCTATTGAATCCTAAAATAGTGACAATATCCAAAAAGATGTTGTGGAACAGTTCTCCTAACCACAGATATATGCAAAACAAGCGAAATACCAGAATCCAGCAAAGGTTATAATATTTTGCATATTTCTCGGGAGCCACTCCTCCTGCCACCATATAACATCTCATGTATTTTCAGAAAGTTCTCTGAAATCCTAAAATAGTGACGATATCCAAAGAGACGTTGTGGAACAGTTCTCCTAAACACAGATATATGCAAAACAAGCGAAATACCAGAATCCAGCAAAGGTTATAATATTTTGCATATTTCTCGGGAACCACTCCTCCTGCCACCATATAACATATCATGTATTTTCAGAAAGTTCTCTGAAATCCTAAAATAGTGACAATATCCAAAAAGATGTTGTGAAACAGTTCTCCTAACCACAGATATATGCAAAACAAGCGAAATACCAGAATCCAGCAAAGGTTATAATATTTTGCATATTTCTCGGGAACCACTCCTCCTGCCACCATATAACATCTCCTGTATATTCAGGAGGTTCTATTGAATCCTAAAATAGTGACAATATCCAAAAAGATGTTGTGGAACAGTTTTCCTAACCACAGGTATATGCAAAACAAGCGAAATACCAGAATCCAGCAAAGGTTATAATATTTTGCATATTTCTCGGGAACCACTCCTCCTGCCACCATATAACATCTCATGTATTTTCAGAAAGTTCTCTGAAATCCCAAAATAGTGACAATATCCAAAAAGATGTTGCGGAACAGTTCTCCTAACCACAGATATATGCAAAACAAGCGAAATACCAGAATCCAGCAAAGGTTATAATATTTTGCATATTTCTCGGGAGCCACTCCTCCTGCCACCATATAACATCTCATGTATTTTCAGAAAGTTCTCTGAAATCCTAAAATAGTGACAATATCCAAAAAGATGTTGTGGAACAGTTCTCCTAACCACAGATATATGCAAAACAAGCGAAATACCAGAATCCAGCAAAGGTTATAATATTTTGCATATTTCTCGGGAACCACACCTCCTGCCACCATATAACATCTCCTGTATTTTCAGAAAGTTCTCTGAAATCCTAAAATAGTGACAATATCCAAAAAGATGTTGTGGAACAGTTCTCCTAAACACAGATATATGCAAAACAAGCGAAATACCAGAATCGAGCAAAGGTTATAATATTTTGCATATTTCTCGGGAACCACTCCTCCTGCCACCATATAACATCTCCTGTATTTTCAGAAAGTTCTCTGAAATCCTAAAATAGTGACAATATCCAAAATGATGTTGTGGAACAGTTCTCCTAACCACAGATATATGCAAAACAAGCGAAATACCAGAATCCAGCAAAGGTTATAATATTTTGCATATTTCTCGGGAACCACTCCTCCTGCCACCATATAACATCTCATGTATTTTCAGAAAGTTCTCTGAAATCCTAAAATAGTGACAATATCCAAAAAGATGTTGTGGAGCAGTTCTCCTAACCACAGATATATGCAAAACAAGCGAAATACCAGAATCCAGCAAAGGTTATAATATTTTGCATATTTCTCTGGAACCACTCCTCCTGCCACCATATAACACCTCCTGTATATTCAGGAGGTTCTATTGAATCCTAAAATAGTGACAATATCCAAAAAGATGTTGTGGAACAGTTCTCCTAACCACAGATATATGCAAAACAAGCGAAATTCCAGAATCCAGCAAAGGTTATAATATTTTGCATATTTCTCGGGAACCACTCCTCCTGCCACCATATAACATCTCATGTATTTTCAGAAAGTTCTCTGAAAACCTAAAATAGTGACAATATCCAAAAAGATGTTGTGGAACAGTTCTCCTAACCACAGATATGTGCAAAACAAGCGAAATACCAGAATCCAGCAAAGGTTATAATGTTTTGCATATTTCTCGGGAACCACTCCTCCTGCCACCATATAACATCTCATGTATTTCAGAAAGTTCTCTGAAATCCTAAAATAGTGACAATATCCAAAAAGATGTTGTGAAACAGTTCTCCTAACCACAGATATATGCAAAACAAGCGAAATACCAGAATCCAGCAAAGGTTATAATATTTTGCATATTTCTCGGGAACCACTCCTCCTGCCACCATATAACATCTCCTGTATATTCAGGAGGTTCTATTGAATCCTAAAATAGTGACAATATCCAAAAAGATGTTGTGGAACAGTTTTCCTAACCACAGGTATATGCAAAACAAGCGAAATACCAGAATCCAGCAAAGGTTATAATATTTTGCATATTTCTCGGGAACCACTCCTCCTGCCACCATATAACATCTCATGTATTTTCAGAAAGTTCTCTGAAATCCCAAAATAGTGACAATATCCAAAAAGATGTTGTGGAACAGTTCTCCTAACCACAGATATATGCAAAACAAGCGAAATACCAGAATCCAGCAAAGGTTATAATATTTTGCATATTTCTCGGGAGCCACTCCTCCTGCCACCATATAACATCTCATGTATTTTCAGAAAGTTCTCTGAAATCCTAAAATAGTGACAATATCCAAAAAGATGTTGTGGAACAGTTCTCCTAACCACAGATATATGCAAAACAAGCGAAATACCAGAATCCAGCAAAGGTTATAATATTTTGCATATTTCTCGGGAACCACTCCTCCTGCCACCATATAACATCTCCTGTATTTTCAGAAAGTTCTCTGAAATCCTAAAATAGTGACAATATCCAAAAAGATGTTGTGGAACAGTTCTCCTAAACACAGATATATGCAAAACAAGCGAAATACCAGAATCGAGCAAAGGTTATAATATTTTGCATATTTCTCGGGAACCACTCCTCCTGCCACCATATAACACCTCCTGTATATTCAGGAGGTTCTATTGAATCCTAAAATAGTGACAATATCCAAAAAGATGTTGTGAAACAGTTCTCCTAAACACAGATATATGCAAAACAAGCGAAATACCATAATCGAGCAAAGGTTATAATATTTTTCATATTTCTCGGGAACCACTCCTCCTGCCACCATATAACATCTCCTGTATTTTCAGAAAGTTCTCTGAAATCCTAAAATAGTGACAATATCCAAAATGATGTTGTGGAACAGTTCTCCTAAACACAGATATATGCAAAACAAGCGAAATACCAGAATCCAGCAAAGGTTATAATATTTTGCATATTTCTCGGGAACCACTCCTCCTGCCACCATATAACATCTCATGTATTTTCAGGAGGTTCTATTGAATCCTAAAATAGTGACAATATCCAAAAAGATGTTGTGGAACAGTTCTCCTGACCACAGATATATGCAAAACAAGCGAAATTCCAGAATCCAGCAAAGGTTATAATATTTTGCATATTTCTCGGGAACCACTCCTCCTGCCACCATATAACATCTCATGTATTTTCAGAAAGTTCTCTGAAAACCTAAAATAGTGACAATATCCAAAAAGATGTTGTGGAACAGTTCTCCTAACCACAGATATGTGCAAAACAAGCGAAATACCAGAATCCAGCAAAGGTTATAATGTTTTGCATATTTCTCGGGAACCACTCCTCCTGCCACCATATAACACCTCCTGTATATTCAGAAAGTTCTCTGAAATCCTAAAATAGTGACAACATCCAAAAAGATGTTGTGGAACAGTTCTCCTAAACACAGATATATGCAAAACAAGCGAAATACCAGAATCCAGCAAAGGTTATAATATTTTGCATATTTCTCGGGAACCACTCCTCCTGCCACCATATAACATCTCATGTATTTTCAGAAAGTTCTCTGAAATCCTAAAATAGTGACAATATCCAAAAAGATGTTGTGGAACAGTTCTGCTAACCACAGATATATGCAAAACAAGCGAAATACCAGAATCGAGCAAAGGTTATAATATTTTGCATATTTCTCGGGAGCCACTCCTCCTGCCACCATATAACATCTCCTGTATTTTCAGAAAGTTCTCTGAAATCCTGAAATAGTGACAATATCCAAAAAGATGTTGTGGAACAGTTCTCCTAACCACAGATATATGCAAAACAAGCGAAATAACAGAATCCAGCAAAGGTTATATCTTATGCATATTTCTCTGGAACCACTCCTCCTGCCAGCATATAACACCTCCTGTATATTCAGGAGGTTCTCTGAAATCCTAAAATAGTGACAATATCCAAAAAGATGTTGTGGAACAGTTCTCCTAACCACAGATATATGCAAAACAAGCGAAATACCAGAATCCAGCAAAGGTTATAATATTTTGCATATTTCTCTGGAACCACTCCTCCTGCCACCATATAACATCTCCTGTATATTCAGAAAGTTCTCTGAAATACTAAAATAGTGACAATATCCAAAAAGATGTTGTGAAAAAGTTCTCCTAACCACAGATATATGCAAAACAAGCGAAATACCAGAATCCAGCAAAGGTTACAAAATTTTGCATATTTCTCGGGAACCACTCTTCCTGCCACCATATAACATCTCATGTATTTTCAGAAAGTTCTCTGAAATCCTAAAATAGTGACAATATCCAAAAAGATGTTGTGGAACAGTTCTCCTAAACACAGATATATGCAAAACAAGCGAAATACCAGAATCCAGCAAAGGTTATATCTTTTGCATATTTCTCTGGAACCACTCCTCCTGCCACCATATAACACCTCTTGTATATTCAGGAGGTTCTATTGAATCCTAAAATAGTGACAATATCCAAAAAGGTGTTGTGGAACAGTTCTCCTAACCACAGATATATGCAAAACAAGCGAAATACCAGAATCCAGCAAAGGTTATAATATTTTGCATATTTCTCGGGAACCACTCCTCCTGCCACCATGTAACATCTCATGTATTTTCAGAAAGTTCTCTGAAATCCTAAAATAGTGACAATATCCAAAAAGATGTTGTGGAACAGTTCTCCTAACAACAGATATATGCAAAACAAGCGAAATACCAGAATCCAGCAAAGGTTATAATATTTTGCATATTTCTCGGGAGCCACTACTCCTGCCACCATATAACATCTCCTGTATTTTCAGAAAGTTCTCTGAAATCCTAAAATAGTGACAATATCCAAAAAGATGTTGTGGAACAGTTCTCCTAAATACAGATATATGCAAAACAAGCGAAATACCAGAATCCAGCAAAGGTTATAATATTTTGCATATTTCTCGGGAGCCACTCCTCCTGCCACCATATAACATCTCCTGTATTTTCAGAAAGTTCTCTGAAATCCTAAAATAGTGACAATATCCAAAAAGATGTTGTGGAACAGTTCTCCTAACCACAGATATATGCAAAACAAGCGAAATACCAGAATCCAGCAAAGGTTATATCTTTTTCATATTTCTCTGGAACCACTCCTCCTGCCACCATATAACACCTCCTGTATATTCAGGAGGTTCTATTGAATCCTAAAATAGTGACAATATCCAAAAAGATGTTGTGAAACAGTTCTCCTAACCACAGATATATGCAAAACAAGCGAAATACCAGAATCGAGCAAAGGTTATAATATTTTGCATATTTCTCGGGAGCCACTCCTCCTGCCACCATATAACATCTCCTGTATTTTCAGAAAGTTCTCTGAAATCCTAAAATAGTGACAATATCCAAAAAGATGTTGTGGAACAGTTCTCCTAACCACAGATATATGCGAAACAAGCGAAATACCAGAATCCAGCAAAGGTTATAATATTTTGGATATTTCTCGGGAGCCACTCCTCCTGCCACCATATAACATCTCCTGTATTTTCAGAAAGTTCCCTGAAATCCTAAAATAGTGACAATATCCAAAAAGATGTTGTGGAGCAGTTCTCCTAACCACAGATATATGCAAAACAAGCGATATACCAGAATCCAGCAAAGGTTATATCTTTTGCATATTTCTCTGGAACCAATCCTCCTGCCACCATATAACACCTCCTGTATATTCAGGAGGTTCTATTGAATCCTAAAATAGTGACAATATCCAAAAAGATGTTGTGGAACAGTTCTCCTAACCACAGATATATGCAAAACAAGCGAAATACCAGAATCCAGCAAAGGTTATATCTTTTGCATATTTCTCTGGAACCACTCCTCCTGCCACCATATAACACCTCCTGTATATTCAGGAGGTTCTCTGAAATCCTAAAATAGTGACAATATCCAAAAAGATGTTGTGGAACAGTTCTCCTAACCACAGATATATGCAAAACAAGCGAAATACCAGAATCCAGCAAAGGTTATAATATTTTGCATATTTCTGTGGAACCACTCCTCCTGCCACCATATAACATCTCCTGTATTTTCAGAAAGTTCTCTGAAATCCTAAAATAGTGACAATATCCAAAAAGATGTTGTGGAACTGTTCTCCTAACCACAGATATATGCAAAACAAGCGAAATACCAGAATCCAGCAAAGGTTATAATATTTTGCATATTTCTCTGGAACCACTCCTCCTGCCACCATATAACATCTCCTGTATATTCAGAAAGTTCTCTGAAATCCTAAAATAGTGACAATATCCAAAAAGATGTTGTGGAACAGTTCTCCTAACCACAGATATATGCAAAACAAGCGAAATACCAGAATCCAGCAAAGGTTATAATATTTTGCATATTTCTCGGGAGCCACTCCTCCTGCCACCATATAACATCTCCTGTATATTCATAAAGTTCTCTGAAATCCTAAAATAGTGACAATATCCAAAAGGATGTTGTTGAACAGTTCTCCTAACCACAGATATATGCAAAACAAGCGTAATACCAGAATCGAGCAAAGGTTATAATATTTTGCATATATCTCGGGAGCCACTCCTCCTGCCACCATATAACATCTCCTGTTTTTTCAGAAAATTCTCTGAAATCCTAAAATAGTGACGATATCCAAAAGATGTTGTGGAACAGTTCTCCTAACCACAGATATATGCAAAACAAGCGAAATACCAGAATCCAGCAAAGGTTATAATATTTTGCATATTTCTCTGGAACCACTCCTCCTGCCACCATATAACACCTCCTGTATATTCAGAAAGTTCTCTGAAATCCTAAAATAGTGACGATATCCAAAAAGATGTTGTGGAACAGTTCTCCTAACCACAGATATATGCAAAACAAGCGAAATACCAGAATCCAGCAAAGGTTATATCTTTTGCATATTTCTCTGGAACCACTCGTCGTGCCACCATATAACACCTCCTGTATATTCAGGAGGTTCTCTGAAATCCTAAAATAGTGACAATATCCAAAAAGATGTTGTGGAACAGTTCTCCTAACCACAGATATATGCAAAACAAGCGAAATACCAGAATCCAGCAAAGGTTATAATATTTTGCATATTTCTCGGGACCCACTCCTCCTGCCAACATATAACATCTCCTATACATTCAGAAAGTTCTCTGAAATCCTAAAATAGTGACAATATCCAAAAAGATGTTGTGGAGCAGTTCTCCTAACCACAGATATATGCAAAACAACTGAAATACCAGAATCGAGCAAAGGTTATAATATTTTGCATATTTCTCGGGAGCCACTCCTCCTGCCACCATATAACATCTCCTGTATTTTCAGAAAGTTCTCTGAAATCCGAAAATAGTGAGATATCCAAAAAGATGTTGTGGAACAGTTCTCCTAACCACAGATATATGCAAAACAAGCGAAATACCAGAATCGAGCATAGGTTATAATATTTTGCATATTTCTCTGGAACCACTCCTCCTGCCACCATATAACACCTCCTGTATATTCAGAAAGTTCTCTGAAATCCTAAAATAGTGACGATATCCAAAAAGATGTTGTGGAACAGTTCTCCTAACCACAGATATATGCAAAACAAGCGAAATACCAGAATCCAGCAAAGGTTATATCTTTTGCATATTTCTCTGGAACCACTCCTCCTGCCACCATATAACACCTCCTGTATATTCAGGAGGTTCTCTGAAATCCTAAAATAGTGATAATATCCAAAAAGATGTTGTGGAACAGTTCTCCTAACCACAGATATATGCAAAACAAGCGAAATACCAGAATACAGCAAAGGTTATAATATTTTGCATATTTCTCTGGAACCACTCCTCCTGCCACCATATAACACCTCCTGTATATTCAGAAATTTCTCGGAAATCCTAAAATAGTGACGATATCCAAAAAGATGTTGTGGAACAGTTCTCCTAACCGCAGATATATGCAAAACAAGCGAAATACCAGAATCCAGCAAAGGTTATAATATTTTGCATATTTCTCTGGAACCACTCCTCCTGCCACCATATAACACCTCCTGTATATTCAGAAAGTTCTCTGAAATCCTAAAATAGTGACAATATCCAAAAAGATGTTGTGGAACAGTTCTCCTAACCACAGATATATGCAAAACAAGCGTAATACCAGAATCGAGTAAAGGTTATAATATTTTGCATATTTCTCGTGAGCCACTCCTCCTGCCACCATATAACACCTCCTGTATATTCAGGAGGTTCTCTGAAATCCTAAAATAGTGACAATATCCAAAAAGATGTTGTGGAACAGTTCTCCTAACCACAGATATATGCAAAACAAGCGAAATACCAGAATCCAGCAAAGGTTATAATATTTTGCAAATTTCTCTGGAACCACTCCTCCTGCCACCATATAACACCTCCTGTATATTCAGAAAGTTCTCTGAAATCCTAAAATAGGGACAATATCCAAAAAGATGTTGTGGAACAGTTCTCCTAACCACAGATATATGCAAAACAAGCGAAATACCAGAATCCAGCAAAGGTTATAATATTTTGCATATTTCTCTGGAACCACTCCTCCTGCCACCATATAACATCCCCTGTATATTCAGAAAGTTCTCTGAAATCCTAAAATAGTGACAATATCCAAAAAGATGTTGTGGAACAGTTTTCCTAACCACAGATATATGCAAAACAAGCGTAATACCAGAATCCAGCAAAGGTTATAATATTTTGCATATTTCTCGGGACCCACTCCTCCTGCCACCATATAACATCTCCTGTACATTCAGTAAGTTCTCTGAAATCCTAAAATAGTGACAATATCCAAAAAGATGTTGTGGAACAGTTCCCGTAACCACAGATATATGCAAAACAAGCGAAATACCAGAATCGAGCAAAGGTTATAATAGTTTGCACATTTCTCGGGAGCCACTCCTCCTGCCACCATATAACAACTCCTGTATTTTCAGAAAGTTCTCTGAAATCCGAAAATAGTGACGATATCCAAAAAGATGTTGTGGAACAGTTCTCCTAACCACAGATATATGCAAAACAAGCGAAATACCAGGATCGATCAAAGGTTATAATATTTTGCATATTTCTCTGGAACCACTCCTCCTGCCACCATATAACACCTCCTGTATATTCAGAAAGTTCTCTGAAATCCTAAAATAGTGACGATATCCAAAAAGATGTTGTGGAACAGTTCTCCTAACCACAGATATATGCAAAACAAGCGAAATACCAGAATCCAGCAAAGGTTATATCTTTTGCATATTTCTCTGGAACCACTCCTCCTGCCACCATATAACGCCTCCTGTATATTCAGGAGGTTCTCTGAAATCCTAAAATAGTGATAATATCCAAAAAGATGTTGTGGAACAGTTCTCCTAACCACAGATATATGCAAAACAAGCGAAATACCAGAATCCAGCAAAGGTTATAATATTTTGCATATTTCTCTGGAACCACTCCTCCTGCCACCATATAACACCTCCTGTATATTCAGAAAGTTCTCTGAAATCCTAAAATAGGGACAATATCCAAAAAGATGTTGTGGAACAGTTCTCCTAACCACAGATATATGCAAAACAAGCGAAATACCAGAATACAGCAAAGGTTATAATATTTTGCATATTTCTCGGGACCCACTCCTCCTGCCACCATATAACATCTCCTGTACATTCAGAAAGTTCTCTGAAATCTTAAAATAGTGACAATATCCAAAAAGATGTTGTGGAGCAGTTCTCCTAACCACAGATATATGCAAAACAACCGAAATACCAGAATCGAGCAAAGGTTATAATATTTTGCATATTTCTCGGGAGCCACTCCTCCTGCCACCATATAACATCTCCTGTATTTTCAGAAAGTTCTCTGAAATCCGAAAATAGTGACGATATCCAAAAAGATGTTGTGGAACAGTTCTCCTAACCACAGATATATGCAAAACAAGCGAAATACCAGAATCGAGCAAAAATTAAAATATTTTGCATATTTCTCTGGAACCACTCCTCCCTGCCACCATATAACACCTCCTGTATATTCAGAAAGTTCTCTGAAATCCTAAAATAGTGACGATATCCAAAAAGATGTTGTGGAACAGTTCTCCTAACCACAGATATATGCAAAACAAGCGAAATACCAGAATCCAGCAAAGGTTATATCTTTTGCATATTTCTCTGGAACCATTCCTCCTGCCACCATATAACACCTCCTGTATATTCAGGAGGTTCTCTGAAATCCTAAAATAGTGATAATATCCAAAAAGATGTTGTGGAACAGTTCTCCTAACCACAGATATATGCAAAACAAGCGAAATACCAGAATACAGCAAAGGTTATAATATTTTGCATATTTCTCTGGAACCACTCCTCCTGCCACCATATAACATCTCCTGTATATTCAGAAAGTTCTCTGAAATCCTAAAATAGTGACAATATCCAAAAAGATGTTGTGGAACAGTTCTCCTAACCACAGATATATGCAAAACAAGCGAAATACCAGAATCGAGCAAAGGTTATAATATTTTGCATATTTCTCTGGAACCACTCCTCTTGCCACCATATGACACCTCCTGTATTTTCAGAAAGTTCTCGGAAATCCTAAAATAGTGACAATATCCAAAAAGATGTTGTGGAACAGTTCTCCTAACCACAGATATATGCAAAACAAGCGAAATACCAGAATCCAGCAAAGGTTATAATATTTTGCATATTTCTCTGGAACCACTCCTCCTGCCACCATATAACATCTCCTGTATATTCAGAAAGTTCTCTGAAATCCTAAAATAGTGACAATATCCAAAAAGATGTTGTGGAACAGTTCTCCTAACTACAGATATATGCAAAACAAGCGAAATACCAGAATCCAGCAAAGGTTATAATATTTTGCATATTTCTCGGGAGCCACTCCTCCTGCCACCATATAACATCTCCTGTATATTCAGAAATTTCTCTGAAATCTTAAATAGTGACAATATCCAAAAAGATGTTGTGGAACAGTTCTCCTAACCACAGATATATGCAAAACAAGCGAAATACCAGAATCCAGCAAAGGTTATAATATTTTGCATATTTCTCGGGAGCCACTCCCTCCTCCTGCCACCATATAACATCTCCTGTATTTTCAGAAAGTTCTCTGAAATCCTAAAATAGTGACAATATCCAAAAAGATGTTGTGGAACAGTTCTCCTAACCACAGATATATGCAAAACAAGCGAAATACCAGAATCCAGCAAAGGTTATAATATTTTGCATATTTCTCTGGAACCAATCCTCCTGCCACCATATAACACCTCCTGTATATTCAGAAATTTCTCTGAAATCCTAAAATAGTGACGATATCCAAAAAGATGTTGTGGAACAGTTCTCCTAACCGCAGATATATGCAAAACAAGCGAAATACCAGAATCCAGCAAAGGTTATAATATTTTGCATATTTCTCTGGAACCACCCATCCTGCCACCATATAACATCTCCTGTATTTTCAGAAAGTTCTCTGAAATCCTAAAATAGTGACAATATGCAAAAAGATGTTGTGGAACAGTTCTCCTAACCACAGATATATGCAAAACAAGCGAAATACCAGAATCCAGCAAAGGTTATAATATTTTGCATATTTCTCTGGAACCACTCCTCCTGCCACCATATAACATCTCCTGTATATTCAGAAAGTTCTCTGAAATCCTAAAATAGTGACATTATCCAAAAAGATGTTGTGGAATAGTTCTCCTAACTACATATATATGCAAAACAAGCGAAATACCAGAATCGAGCAAAGGTTATAATATTTTGCATATTTCTCTGGAACCACTCCTCCTGCCACCATATAACACCTCCTGTATATTCAGAAATTTCTCTGAAATCCTAAAATAGTGACGATATCCAAAAAGATGTTGTGGAACAGTTCTCCTAACCGCAGATATATGCAAAACAAGCGAAATACCAGAATCCAGCAAAGGTTATAATATTTTGCATATTTCTCTGGAACCACTCCTCCTGCCACCATATAACATCTCCTGTATTTTCAGAAAGTTCTCTGAAATCCTAAAATAGTGACAATATCCAAAAAGATGTTGTGGAACAGTTCTCCTAACCACAGATATATGCAAAACAAGCGAAATACCAGAATCCAGCAAAGGTTATAATATTTTGCATATTTCTCTGGAACCACTCCTCCTGCCACCATATAACATCTCCTGTATATTCAGAAAGTTCTCTGAAATCCTAAAATAGTGACAATATCCAAAAAGATGTTGTGGAACAGTTCTCCTAACCACAGATATATGCAAAACAAGCGAAATACCAGAATCCAGCAAAGGTTATAATATTTTGCATATTTCTCGGGAGCCACTCCTCCTGCCACCATATAACATCTCCTGTATATTCAGAAAGTTCTCTGAAATCCTAAAATAGTGACAATATCCAAAAAGATGTTGTTGAACAGTTCTCCTAACCACAGATATATGCAAAACAAGCGTAATACCAGAATCGAGCAAAGGATATAATATTTTGCATATTTCTCTTGAGCCACTCCTCCTGCCACCATATAACATCTCCTGTTTTTCAGAAAGTTCTCTGAAATCCTAAAATAGTGACGATATCCAAAAGATGTTGTGGAACAGTTCTCCTAACCACAGATATATGCAAAACAAGCGAAATACCAGAATCCAGCAAAGGTTATAATATTTTGCATATTTCTTTGGAACCACTCCTCCTGCCACCATATAACATCTCCTGTATTTTCAGAAAGTTCTCTGAAATCCTAAAATAGTGACAATATCCAAAAAGATGTTGTGGAACAGTTCTCCTAACCACAGATATATGCAAAACAAGCGAAATACCAGAATCCAGCAAAGGTTATAATATTTTGCATATTTCTCTGGAACCACTCCTCCTGCCACCATATAACATCTCCTGTATATTCAGAAAGTTCTCTGAAATCCTAAAATAGTGACAATATCCAAAAAGATGTTGTGGAACAGTTCTCCTAACCACAGATATATGCAAAACAAGCGAAATACGAGAATCCAGCAAAGGTTATAATATTTTGCATATTTCTCGGGAGCCACTCCTCCTGCCACCATATAACATCTCCTGTATATTCAGAAAGTTCTCTGAAATCCTAAAATAGTGACAATATCCAAAAAGATGTTGTTGAACAGTTCTCCTAACCACAGATATATGCAAAACAAGCGTAATACCAGAATCGAGCAAAGGATATAATATTTTGCATATTTCTCTTGAGCCACTCCTCCTGCCACCATATAACATCTCCTGTTTTTCAGAAAGTTCTCTGAAATCCTAAAATAGTGACGATATCCAAAAGATGTTGTGGAACAGTTCTCCTAACCACAGATATATGCAAAACAAGCGAAATACCAGAATCCAGCAAAGGTTATATCTTTTGCATATTTCTCTGGAACCATTCCTCCTGCCACCATATAACACCTCCTGTATATTCAGGAGGTTCTCTGAAATCCTAAAATAGTGATAATATCCAAAAAGATGTTGTGGAACAGTTCTCCTAACCACAGATATATGCAAAACAAGCGAAATACCAGAATACAGCAAAGGTTATAATATTTTGCATATTTCTCTGGAACCACTCCTCCTGCCACCATATAACATCTCCTGTATATTCAGAAAGTTCTCTGAAATCCTAAAATAGTGACAATATCCAAAAAGATGTTGTGGAACAGTTCTCCTAACCACAGATATATGCAAAACAAGCGAAATACCAGAATCGAGCAAAGGTTATAATATTTTGCATATTTCTCTGGAACCACTCCTCTTGCCACCATATGACACCATCCTGTATTTTCAGAAAGTTCTCGGAAATCCTAAAATAGTGACAATATCCAAAAAGATGTTGTGGAACAGTTCTCCTAACCACAGATATATGCAAAACAAGCGAAATACCAGAATCCAGCAAAGGTTATAATATTTTGCATATTTCTCTGGAACCACTCCTCCTGCCACCATATAACATCTCCTGTATATTCAGAAAGTTCTCTGAAATCCTAAAATAGTGACAATATCCAAAAAGATGTTGTGGAACAGTTCTCCTAACTACAGATATATGCAAAACAAGCGAAATACCAGAATCCAGCAAAGGTTATAATATTTTGCATATTTCTCGGGAGCCACTCCTCCTGCCACCATATAACATCTCCTGTATATTCAGAAATTTCTCTGAAATCCTCAAATAGTGACAATATCCAAAAAGATGTTGTGGAACAGTTCTCCTAACCACAGATATATGCAAAACAAGCGAAATACCAGAATCCAGCAAAGGTTATAATATTTTGCATATTTCTCGGGAGCCACTCCCTCCTCCTGCCACCATATAACATCTCCTGTATTTTCAGAAAGTTCTCTGAAATCCTAAAATAGTGACAATATCCAAAAAGATGTTGTGGAACAGTTCTCCTAACCACAGATATATGCAAAACAAGCGAAATACCAGAATCCAGCAAAGGTTATAATATTTTGCATATTTCTCTGGAACCACTCCTCCTGCCACCATATAACACCTCCTGTATATTCAGAAATTTCTCTGAAATCCTAAAATAGTGACGATATCCAAAAAGATGTTGTGGAACAGTTCTCCTAACCGCAGATATATGCAAAACAAGCGAAATACCAGAATCCAGCAAAGGTTATAATATTTTGCATATTTCTCTGGAACCACCCATCCTGCCACCATATAACATCTCCTGTATTTTCAGAAAGTTCTCTGAAATCCTAAAATAGTGACAATATGCAAAAAGATGTTGTGGAACAGTTCTCCTAACCATGCAAAACAAGCGAAATACCAGAATCCAGCTAAGGTTATAATATTTTGCATATTTCTCGGGACCCACTCCTCCTGCCACCATATAACATCTCCTGTACATTCAGAAAGTTCTCTGAAATCCTAAAATAGTGACAATATCCAAAAAGATGTTGTGGAACAGTTCTCCTAACCACAGATATATGCAAAACAAGCGAAATACCAGAATCCAGCAAAGGTTATAATATTTTGCATATTTCTCTGGAACCACTCCTCCTGCCACCATATAACATCTCCTGTATATTCAGAAAGTTCTCTGAAATCCTAAAATAGTGACAATATCCAAAAAGATGTTGTGGAACAGTTCTCCTAACCACAGATATATGCAAAACAAGCGAAATACCAGAATCCAGCAAAGGTTATAATATTTTGCATATTTCTCGGGAGCCACTCCTCCTGCCACCATATAACATCTCCTGTATATTCAGAAATTTCTCTGAAATCCTAAAATAGTGACAATATCCAAAAAGATGTTGTGGAACAGTTCTCCTAACCACAGATATATGCAAAACAAGCGAAATACCAGAATCCAGCAAAGGTTATAATATTTTGCATATTTCTCGGGAGCCACTCCCTCCTCCTGCCACCATATAACATCTCTTGTATTTTCAGAAAGTTCTCTGAAATCCTGAAATAGTGACAATATCCAAAAAGATGTTGTGGAACAGTTCTCCTAACCACAGATATATGCAAAACAAGCGAAATACCAGAATCGAGCAAAGGTTATAATATTTTGCATATTTCTCGGGAGCCACTCCTCCTGACACCATATAACATCTCCTGTATTTTCAGAAAGTTCTCTGAAATCCTCAAATAGTGACGATATCCAAAAAGATGTTGTGGAACAGTTCTCCTAACCGCAGATATATGCAAAACAAGCGAAATACCAGATCCAGCAAAGGTTATAATATTTTGCATATTTCTCTGGAACTACTCCTCCTGTCACCATATAACATCTCCTGTATTTTCAGAAAGTTCTCTGAAATCCTAAAATAGTGACAATATCCAAAAAGATGTTGTGGAACAGTTCTCCTAACCACAGATATATGCAAAACAAGCGAAATACCAGAATCCAGCAAAGGTTATATCTTTTGCATATTTCTCTGGAACCACTCCTCCTGCCACCATATAACACCTCCTGTATATTCAGGAGGTTCTATTGAATCCTAAAATAGTGACAATATCCAAAAAGATGTTGTGGAACAGTTCTCCTAACCACAGATATATGCAAAATAAGCGAAATACCAGAATCCAGCAAAGGTTATAATATTTTGCATATTTCTCTGGAACCACTCGTCCTGCCACCATATAACACCTCCTGTATATTCAAGAGGTTATATTGAATCCTAAAATAGTGACAATATCCAAAAAGATGTTGTGGAACAGTTCTCCTAACCACAGATATATGCAAAACAAGCGAAATACCAGAATCCAGCAAAGGTTATAATATTTTGCATATTTCTCGGGAACCACTCTTCCTGCCACCATATAACATCTCATGTATTTTCAGAAAGTTCTCTGAAATCCTAAAATAGTGACAATATCCAAAAAGATGTTGTGGAACAGTTCTCCTAACCACAGATATATGCAAAACAAGCGAAATACCAGAATCCAGCAAAGGTTATAATATTTTGCATATTTCTCGGGAACCACTCTTCCTGCCACCATATAACATCTCATGTATTTTCAGAAAGTTCTCTGAAATCCTAAAATAGTGACAATATCCAAAAAGATGTTGTGGAACAGTTCTCCTAACCACAGATATATGCAATACAAGCGAAATACCAGAATCCAGCAAAGGTTATAATATTTTGCATATTTCTCTGGAACCACTCCTCCTGCCACCATATAACACCTCCTGTATATTCAAGAGGTTATATTGAATCCTAAAATAGTGACAATATCCAAAAAGATGTTGTGGAACAGTTCTCCTAACCACAAATATATGCAAAACAAGCGAAATACCAGAATCCAGCAAAGGTTATAATATTTTGCATATTTCTCGGGAACCACTCTTCCTGCCACCATATAACATCTCATGTATTTTCAGAAAGTTCTCTGAAATCCTAAAATAGTGACAATATCCAAAAAGATGTTGTGGAACAGTTCTCCTAACCACAGATATATGCAATACAAGCGAAATACCCAGAATCCAGCAAAGGTTATAATATTTTGCATATTTCTCGGGAGCCACTCCTCCTGCCACCATATAACATCTGCTGTATTTTCAGAAAGTTCTCTGAAATCCTAAAATAGTGACAATATCCAAAAAGATGTTGTGGAACAGTTCTCCTAACCACAGATATATAAAAAACAAGCGAAATACCGGAATACAGCAAAGGTTATAATATTTTGCATATTTCTCTGGAACCACTCCTCCTGCCACCATATAACATCTCCTGTATATTCAGAAAGTTCTCTGAAATCCTAAAATAGTGACAATGTCCAAAAAGATGTTGTGGAACAGTTCTGATAACCACAGATATATGCAAAACAAGCGAAATACCAGAATCCAGCAAAGGTTATAATATTTTGCATATTTCTCGGGAGCCACTCCTCCTGCCACCATATAACATCTCCTGTATATTCAGAAAGTTCTCTGAAATCCTAAAATAGTGACAATATCCAAAAAGATGTTGTGGAACAGTTCTCCTAACCACAGATATATGCAAAACAAGCGAAATACCAGAATCGAGCAAAGGTTATAATATTTTGCATATTTCTCTGGAACCACTCCTCTTGCCACCATATAACATCTCCTGTATATTCAGAAAGTTCTCTGAAATCCTAAAATAGTGACAATATCCAAAAAGATGTTGTGGAACAGTTCTCCTAAACACAGATATATGCAAAACAAGCGAAATACCATAATCGAGCAAAGGTTATATCTTTTGCATATTTCTCGGGAGCCACTCCTCCTGCCACCATATAACATCTCCTGTATATTCAGAAATTTCTCTGAAATCCTAAAATAGTGACAATATCCAAAAAGATGTTGTGGAACAGTTCTCCTAACCACAGATATATGCAAAAACAAGCGAAATACCAGAATCCAGCAAAGGTTATAATATTTTGCATATTTCTCTGGAACCACTCCTCCTGCCACCATATAATATCTCCTGTATATTCAGAAAGTTCTCTGAAATCCTAAAATAGTGACAATATCCAAAAAGATGTTGTGGAACAGTTCTGATAACCACAGATATATGCAAAACAAGCGAAATACCAGAATCCAGCAAAGGTTATAATATTTTGCATATTTCTCGGGAGCCACTCCTCCTGCCACCATATAACATCTCCTGTATATTCAGAAAGTTCTCTGAAATCCTAAAATAGTGACAATATCCAAAAAGATGTTGTGGAACAGTTCTCCTAACCACAGATATATGCAAAACAAGCGAAATACCAGAATCCAACAAAGGTTATAATATTTTGCATATTTCTCTGGAACCACTCCTCCTGCCACCATATAACATCTCCTGTATATTCAGAAAGTTCTCTGAAATCCTAAAATAGTGACAATATCCAAAAATATGTTGTGGAACAGTTCTCCTAACCACAGATATATGCAAAACAAGCGAAATACCAGAATCCAGCAAAGGTTATATCTTTTGCATATTTCTATGGAACCACTCCTCCTGCCACCATATAACACCTCCTGTATATTCAGGAGGTTCTCTGAAATCCTAAAATAGTGACAATATCCAAAAAGATGTTGTGGAACAGTTCTCCTAACCACAGATATATGCAAAACAAGCGAAATACCAGAATCCAGCAAAGGTTATAATATTTTGCATATTTCTCTGGAACCACTCCTCCTGCCACCATATAACACCTCCTGTATATTCAGAAAGTTCTCTGAAATCCTAAAATAGTGACAATATCCAAAAAGATGTTGTGGAACAGTTCTCCTAACCACAGATATATGCAAAACAAGCGAAATACCAGAATCCAGCAAAGGTTATAATATTTTGCATATTTCTCTGGAACCACTCCTCCTGCCACCATATAACACCTCCTGTATATTCAGAAAGTTCTCTGAAATCCTAAAATAGGGACAATATCCAAAAATATGTTGTGGAACAGTTCTCCTAACCACAGATATATGCAAAACAAGCGAAATACCAGAATCCAGCAAAGGTTATAATATTTTGCATATTTCTCTGGAACCACTCCTCCTGCCACCATATAATATCTCCTGTATATTCAGAAAGTTCTCTGAAATCCTAAAATAGTGACAATATCCAAAAAGGATGTTGTGGAACAGTTCTCCTAACCACAGATATATGCAAAACAAGCGAAATACCAGAATCCAGCAAAGGTTATAATATTTTGCATATTTCTCGGGACCCACTCCTCCTGCCACCATATAACATCTCCTGTACATTCAGAAAGTTCTCTGAAATCCTAAAATAGTGACAATATCCAAAAAGATGTTGTGGAACAGTTCTCCTAACCACAGATATATGCAAAACAAGCGAAATACCAGAATCCAGCAAAGGTTATAATATTTTGCATATTTCTCTGGAACCACTCCTCCTGCCACCATATAACATCTCCTGTATATTCAGAAAGTTCTCTGAAATCCTAAAATAGTGACAATATCCAAAAAGATGTTGTGGAACAGTTCTCCTAACCACAGATATATGCAAAACAAGCGAAATACCAGAATCCAGCAAAGGTTATAATATTTTGCATATTTCTCGGGAGCCACTCCTCCTGCCACCATATAACATCTCCTGTATATTCAGAAATTTCTCTGAAATCCTAAAATAGTGACAGTATCCAAAAAGATGTTGTGGAACAGTTCTCCTAACCACAGATATATGCAAAACAAGCGAAATACCAGAATCCAGCAAAGGTTATAATATTTTGCATATTTCTCGGGAGCCACTCCCTCCTCCTGCCACCATATAACATCTCTTGTATTTTCAGAAAGTTCTCTGAAATCCTGAAATAGTGACAATATCCAAAAAGATGTTGTGGAACAGTTCTCCTAACCACAGATATATGCAAAACAAGCGAAATACCAGAATCGAGCAAAGGTTATAATATTTTGCATATTTCTCGGGAGCCACTCCTCCTGACACCATATAACATCTCCTGTATTTTCAGAAAGTTCTCTGAAATCCTCAAATAGTGACGATATCCAAAAAGATGTTGTGGAACAGTTCTCCTAACCGCAGATATTATGCAAAACAAGCGAAATACCAGATCCAGCAAAGGTTATAATATTTTGCATATTTCTCTGGAACCACTCCTCCTGCCACCATATAACATCTCCTGTATTTTCAGAAAGTTCTCTGAAATCCTAAATAGTGACAATATCCAAAAAGATGTTGTGGAACAGTTCTCCTAACCACAGATATATGCAAAACAAGCGAAATACCAGAATCCAGCAAAGGTTATATCTTTTGCATATTTCTCTGGAACCACTCCTCCTGCCACCATATAACACCTCCTGTATATTCAGGAGGTTCTATTGAATCCTAAAATAGTGACAATATCCAAAAAGATGTTGTGGAACAGTTCTCCTAACCACAGATATATGCAAAATAAGCGAAATACCAGAATCCAGCAAAGGTTATAATATTTTGCATATTTCTCTGGAACCACTCGTCCTGCCACCATATAACACCTCCTGTATATTCAAGAGGTTATATTGAATCCTAAAATAGTGACAATATCCAAAAAGATGTTGTGGAACAGTTCTCCTAACCACAGATATATGCAAAACAAGCGAAATACCAGAATCCAGCAAAGGTTATAATATTTTGCATATTTCTCGGGAACCACTCTTCCTGCCACCATATAACATCTCATGTATTTTCAGAAAGTTCTCTGAAATCCTAAAATAGTGACAATATCCAAAAAGATGTTGTGGAACAGTTCTCCTAACCACAGATATATGCAAAACAAGCGAAATACCAGAATCCAGCAAAGGTTATAATATTTTGCATATTTCTCGGGAACCACTCTTCCTGCCACCATATAACATCTCATGTATTTTCAGAAAGTTCTCTGAAATCCTAAAATAGTGACAATATCCAAAAAGATGTTGTGGAACAGTTCTCCTAACCACAGATATATGCAATACAAGCGAAATACCAGAATCCAGCAAAGGTTATAATATTTTGCATATTTCTCTGGAACCACTCCTCCTGCCACCATATAACACCTCCTGTATATTCAAGAGGTTATATTGAATCCTAAAATAGTGACAATATCCAAAAAGATGTTGTGGAACAGTTCTCCTAACCACAAATATATGCAAAACAAGCGAAATACCAGAATCCAGCAAAGGTTATAATATTTTGCATATTTCTCGGGAACCACTCTTCCTGCCACCATATAACATCTCATGTATTTTCAGAAAGTTCTCTGAAATCCTAAAATAGTGACAATATCCAAAAAGATGTTGTGGAACAGTTCTCCTAACCACAGATATATGCAATACAAGCGAAATACCAGAATCCAGCAAAGGTTATAATATTTTGCATATTTCTCGGGAGCCACTCCTCCTGCCACCATATAACATCTGCTGTATTTTCAGAAAGTTCTCTGAAATCCTAAAATAGTGACAATATCCAAAAAGATGTTGTGGAACAGTTCTCCTAACCACAGATATATAAAAAACAAGCGAAATACCAGAATACAGCAAAGGTTATAATATTTTGCATATTTCTCTGGAACCACTCCTCCTGCCACCATATAACATCTCCTGTATATTCAGAAAGTTCTCTGAAATCCTAAAATAGTGACAATGTCCAAAAAGATGTTGTGGAACAGTTCTGATAACCACAGATATATGCAAAACAAGCGAAATACCAGAATCCAGCAAAGGTTATAATATTTTGCATATTTCTCGGGAGCCACTCCTCCTGCCACCATATAACATCTCCTGTATATTCAGAAAGTTCTCTGAAATCCTAAAATAGTGACAATATCCAAAAAGATGTTGTGGAACAGTTCTCCTAACCACAGATATATGCAAAACAAGCGAAATACCAGAATCGAGCAAAGGTTATAATATTTTGCATATTTCTCTGGAACCACTCCTCTTGCCACCATATAACATCTCCTGTATATTCAGAAAGTTCTCTGAAATCCTAAAATAGTGACAATATCCAAAAAGATGTTGTGGAACAGTTCTCCTAACCACAGATATATGCAAAACAAGCGAAATACCATAATCGAGCAAAGGTTATATCTTTTGCATATTTCTCGGGAGCCACTCCTCCTGCCACCATATAACATCTCCTGTATATTCAGAAATTTCTCTGAAATCCTAAAATAGTGACAATATCCAAAAAGATGTTGTGGAACAGTTCTCCTAACCACAGATATATGCAAAACAAGCGAAATACCAGAATCCAGCAAAGGTTATAATATTTTGCATATTTCTCTGGAACCACTCCTCCTGCCACCATATAACATCTCCTGTATATTCAGAAAGTTCTCTGAAATCCTAAAATAGTGACAATATCCAAAAAGATGTTGTGGAACAGTTCTCCTAACCACAGATATATGCAAAACAAGCGAAATACCAGAATCCAGCAAAGGTTATAATATTTTGCATATTTCTCGGGAGCCACTCCTCCTGCCACCATATAACATCTCCTGTATATTCAGAAATTTCTCTGAAATCCTAAAATAGTGACAATATCCAAAAAGATGTTGTGGAACAGTTCTCCTAACCACAGATATATGCAAAACAAGCGAAATACCAGAATCCAGCAAAGGTTATAATATTTTGCATATTTCTCGGGAGCCACTCCCTCCTCCTGCCACCGTATAACATCTCTTGTATTTTCAGAAAGTTCTCTGAAATCCTGAAATAGTGACAATATCCAAAAAGATGTTGTGGAACAGTTCTCCTAACCACAGATATATGCAAAACAAGCGAAATACCAGAATCGAGCAAAGGTTATAATATTTTGCATATTTCTCGGGAGCCACTCCTCCTGACACCATATAACATCTCCTGTATTTTCAGAAAGTTCTCTGAAATCCTCAAATAGTGACGATATCCAAAAAGATGTTGTGGAACAGTTCTCCTAACCGCAGATATATGCAAAACAAGCGAAATACCAGATCCAGCAAAGGTTATAATATTTTGCATATTTCTCTGGAACCACTCCTCCTGCCACCATATAACATCTCCTGTATTTTCAGAAAGTTCTCTGAAATCCTAAAATAGTGACAATATCCAAAAAGATGTTGTGGAACAGTTCTCCTAACCACAGATGTATGCAAAACAAGCGAAATACCAGAATCCAGCAAAGGTTATATCTTTTGCATATTTCTCTGGAACCACTCCTCCTGCCACCATATAACACCTCCTGTATATTCAGGAGGTTCTATTGAATCCTAAAATAGTGACAATATCCAAAAAGATGTTGTGGAACAGTTCTCCTAACCACAGATATATGCAAAATAAGCGAAATACCAGAATCCAGCAAAGGTTATAATATTTTGCATATTTCTCTGGAACCACTCCTCCTGCCACCATATAACACCTCCTGTATATTCAAGAGGTTATATTGAATCCTAAAATAGTGACAATATCCAAAAAGATGTTGTGGAACAGTTCTCCTAACCACAGATATATGCAAAACAAGCGAATTACCAGAATCCAGCAAAGGTTATAATATTTTGCATATTTCTCGGGAACCACTCTTCCTGCCACCATATAACATCTCATGTATTTTCAGAAAGTTCTCTGAAATCCTAAAATAGTGACAATATCCAAAAAGATGTTGTGGAACAGTTCTCCTAACCACAGATATATGCAATACAAGCGAAATACCAGAATCCAGCAAAGGTTATAATATTTTGCATATTTCTCGGGAGCCACTCCTCCTGCCACCATATAACATCTGCTGTATTTTCAGAAAGTTCTCTGAAATCCTAAAATAGTGACAATATCCAAAAACATGTTGTGGAACAGTTCTCCTAACCACAGATATATAAAAAACAAGCGAAATACCAGAATACAGCAAAGGTTATAATATTTTGCATATTTCTCTGGAACCACTCCTCCTGCCACCATATAACATCTCCTGTATATTCAGAAAGTTCTCTGAAATCCTAAAATAGTGACAATATCCAAAAAGATGTTGTGGAACAGTTCTCCTAACCACAGATATATGCAAAACAAGCGAAATACCAGAATCGAGCAAAGGTTATAATATTTTGCATATTTCTCTGGAACCACTCCTCTTGCCACCATATGACACCTCCTGTATTTTCAGAAAGTTCTCTGAAATCCTAAAATAGTGGCAATATCCAAAAAGATGTTGTGGAACAGTTCTCGTAACCACAGATATATGCAAAACAAGCGAAATACCAGAATCCAGCAAAGGTTATAATATTTTGCATATTTCTCTGGAACCACTCCTCCTGCCACCATATAACACCTCCTGTATATTCAAGAGGTTATATTGAATCCTAAAATAGTGACAATATCCAAAAAGATGTTGTGGAACAGTTCTCCTAACCACAAATATATGCAAAACAAGCGAAATACCAGAATCCAGCAAAGGTTATAATATTTTGCATATTTCTCGGGAACCACTCTTCCTGCCACCATATAACATCTCATGTATTTTCAGAAAGTTCTCTGAAATCCTAAAATAGTGACAATATCCAAAAAGATGTTGTGGAACAGTTCTCCTAACCACAGATATATGCAATACAAGCGAAATACCAGAATCCAGCAAAGGTTATAATATTTTGCATATTTCTCGGGAGCCACTCCTCCTGCCACCATATAACATCTGCTGTATTTTCAGAAAGTTCTCTGAAATCCTAAAATAGTGACAATATCCAAAAAGATGTTGTGGAACAGTTCTCCTAACCACAGATATATAAAAAACAAGCGAAATACCAGAATACAGCAAAGGTTATAATATTTTGCATATTTCTCTGGAACCACTCCTCCTGCCACCATATAACATCTCCTGTATATTCAGAAAGTTCTCTGAAATCCTAAAATAGTGACAATATCCAAAAAGATGTTGTGGAACAGTTCTCCTAACCACAGATATATGCAAAACAAGCGAAATACCAGAATCGAGCAAAGGTTATAATATTTTGCATATTTCTCTGGAACCACTCCTCTTGCCACCATATGACACCTCCTGTATTTTCAGAAAGTTCTCTGAAATCCTAAAATAGTGAAAATATCCAAAAAGATGTTGTGGAACAGTTCTCCTAACCACAGATATATGCAAAACAAGCGAAATACCAGAATCCAGCAAAGGTTATAATATTTTGCATATTTCTCTGGAACCACTCCTCCTGCCACCATATAACATCTCCTGTATATTCAGAAAGTTCTCTGAAATCCTCAAATAGTGACAATATCCAAAAAGATGTTGTGGAACAGTTCTCCTAACCACAGATATATGCAAAACAAGCGAAATACCAGAATCCAGCAAAGGTTATAATATTTTGCATATTTCTCGGGAGCCACTCCTCCTGCCACCATATAACATCTCCTGTATATTCAGAAATTTCTCTGAAATCCTAAAATAGTGACAATATCCAAAAAGATGTTGTGGAACAGTTCTCCTAACCACAGATATATGCAAAACAAGCGAAATACCAGAATCCAGCAAAGGTTATAATATTTTGCATATTTCTCTGGAACCACTCCTCCTGCCACCATATAACATCTCCTGTATATTCAGAAAGTTCTCTGAAATCCTAAAATAGTGGCAATGTCCAAAAAGATGTTGTGGAACAGTTCTGATAACCACAGATATATGCAAAACAAGCGAAATACCAGAATCCAGCAAAGGTTATAATATTTTGCATATTTCTCGGGAGCCACTCCTCCTGCCACCATATAACATCTCCTGTATATTCAGAAAGTTCTCTGAAATCCTAAAATAGTGACAATATCCAAAAAGATGTTGTGGAACAGTTCTCCTAACCACAGATATATGCAAAACAAGCGAAATACCAGAATCGAGCAAAGGTTATAATATTTTGCATATTTCTCTGGAACCACTCCTCTTGCCACCATATGACACCTCCTGTATTTTCAGAAAGTTCTCTGAAATCCTAAAATAGTGACAATATCCAAAAAGATGTTGTGGAACAGTTCTCCTAACCACAGATATATGCAAAACAAGCGAAATACCAGAATCCAACAAAGGTTATAATATTTTGCATATTTCTCTGGAACCACTCCTCCTGCCACCATATAACATCTCCTGTATATTCAGAAAGTTCTCTGAAATCCTAAAATAGTGACAATATCCAAAAAGATGTTGTGGAACAGTTCTCCTAACCACAGATATATGCAAAACAAGCGAAATACCAGAATCCAGCAAAGGTTATATCTTTTGCATATTTCTCTGGAACCACTCCTCCTGCCACCATATAACACCTCCTGTATATTCAGGAGGTTCTCTGAAATCCTAAAATAGTGATAATATCCAAAAAGATGTTGTGGAACAGTTCTCCTAACCACAGATATATGCAAAACAAGCGAAATACCAGAATCGAGCAAAGGTTATAATATTTTGCATATTTCTCGGGAGCCACTCTTCCTGACACCATATAACATCTCCTGTATTTTCAGAAAGTTCTCTGAAATCCTCAAATAGTGACGATATCCAAAAAGATGTAGTGGAACAGTTCTCCTAACCGCAGATATATGCAAAACAAGCGAAATACCAGATCCAGCAAAGGTTATATCTTTTGCATATTTCTCTGGAACCACTCCTCCTGCCACCATATAACATCTCCTGTATATTCAGAAAGTTCTCTGAAATCCTAAAATAGTGACAATATCCAAAAAGATGTTGTGGAACAGTTCTCCTAACCACAGATATATGCAAAACAAGCGAAATACCAGAATCCAGCAAAGGTTATAATATTTTGCATATTTCTCGGGAGCCACTCCTGCTGCCACCATATAACATCTCCTGTATATTCAGAAATTTCTCTGAAATCCTAAAATAGTGACAATATCCAAAAAGATGTTGTGGAACAGTTCTCCTAACCACAGATATATGCAAAACAAGCGAAATACCAAAATCCAGCAAAAGGTTATAATATTTTGCATATTTCTCGGGAGCCACTCCCTCCTCCTGCCACCATATAACATCTCCCATATTTTCAGAAAGTTCTCTGAAATCCTAAAATAGTGAAAATATCCAAAAAGATGTTGTGGAACAGTTCTCCTAACCACAGATATATGCAAAACAAGCGAAATACCAGAATCGAGCAAAGGTTATAATATTTTGCATATTTCTCGGGAGCCACTCTTCCTGACACCATATAACATCTCCTGTATTTTCAGAAAGTTCTCTGAAATCCTCAAATAGTGACGATATCCAAAAAGATGTAGTGGAACAGTTCTCCTAACCGCAGATATATGCAAAACAAGCGAAATACCAGATCCAGCAAAGGTTATAATATTTTGCATATTTCTCTGGAACCACTCCTCCTGCCACCATATAACATCTCCTGTATTTTCAGAAAGTTCTCTGAAATCCTAAAATAGTGACAATATCCAAAAAGATGTTGTGGAACAGTTCTCCTAACCACAGATATATGCAAAACAAGCGAAATACCAGAATCCAGCAAAGGTTATATCTTTTGCATATTTCTCTGAACCACTCCTCCTGCCACCATATAACACCTCCTGTATATTCAGGAGGTTCTATTGAATCCTAAAATAGTGACAATATCCAAAAGATGTTGTGGAAGAGTTCTCCTAACCATAGATATATGCAAAACAAGCGAAATACCAGAATCCAGCAAAGGTTATAATATTTTGCATATTTCTCTGGAACCACTCCTCCTGCCACCATATAACATCTCCTGTATTTTCAGAAAGTTCTCTGAAATCCTAAAATAGTGACAATATCCAAAAAGATGTTGTGGAACAGTTCTCCTAACCACAGATATATGCAAAACAAGCGAAATACCAGAATCCAGCAAAGGTTATATCTTTTGCATATTTCTCTGGAACCACTCCTCCTGCCACCATATAACACCTCCTGTATATTCAGGAGGTTCTATTGAATCCTAAAATAGTGACAATATCCAAAAAGATGTTGTGGAACAGTTCTCCTAACCACAGATATATGCAAAACAAGCGAAATACCAGAATCCAGCAAAGGTTATAATATTTTGCATATTTCTCGGGAACCACTCCTCCTGCCACCATATAACATCTCATGTATTTTCAGAAAGTTCTCCGAAATCCTAAAATAGTGACAATATCCAAAAAGATGTTGTGGACCAGTTCTCCTAACCACAGATATATGCAAAACAAGCGAAATACCAGAATCCAGCAAAGGTTATATTATTTTGCATATTTCTCGGGAACCACTCCTCCTGCCACCATATAACATCTCATGTATTTTCAGAAAGCTCTCTGAAATCCTAAAATAGTGACAATATCCAAAAAGATGTTGTGGACCAGTTCTCCTAAACACAGATATATGCAAAACAAGCGAAATACCAGAATCCAGCAAAGGTTATATCTTTTGCATATTTCTCTGGAACCACTCCTCCTGCCACCATATAACACCTCCTGTATATTCAGGAGGTTCTATTGAATCATAAAATAGTGACAATATCCAAAAAGATGTTGTGGAACAGTTCTCCTAAACACAGATATATGCAAAACAAGCGAAATACCAGAATCGAGCAAAGGTTATAATATTTTGCATATTTCTCGGGAACCACACCTCCTGCCACCATATAACACCTCCTGTACATTCAGGAGGTTCTATTGAATCCTAAAATAGTGACAATATCCAAAAAGATGTTGTGGAACAGTTCTCCTAACCACAGATATATGCAAAACAAGCGAAATACCAGAATCCAGCAAAGGTTATAATATTTTGCATATTTCTCTGGAACCACTCCTCCTGCCACCATATAACATCTCCTGTATATTCAGAAAGTTCTCTGAAATCCTAAAATAGTGGCAATGTCCAAAAAGATGTTGTGGAACAGTTCTGATAACCACAGATATATGCAAAACAAGCGAAATACCAGAATCCAGCAAAGGTTATAATATTTTGCATATTTCTCGGGAGCCACTCCTCCTGCCACCATATAACATCTCCTGTATATTCAGAAAGTTCTCTGAAATCCTAAAATAGTGACAATATCCAAAAAGATGTTGTGGAACAGTTCTCCTAACCACAGATATATGCAAAACAAGCGAAATACCAGAATCGAGCAAAGGTTATAATATTTTGCATATTTCTCTGGAACCACTCCTCTTGCCACCATATGACACCTCCTGTATTTTCAGAAAGTTCTCTGAAATCCTAAAATAGTGACAATATCCAAAAAGATGTTGTGGAACAGTTCTCCTAACCACAGATATATGCAAAACAAGCGAAATACCAGAATCCAACAAAGGTTATAATATTTTGCATATTTCTCTGGAACCACTCCTCCTGCCACCATATAACATCTCCTGTATATTCAGAAAGTTCTCTGAAATCCTAAAATAGTGACAATATCCAAAAAGATGTTGTGGAACAGTTCTCCTAACCACAGATATATGCAAAACAAGCGAAATACCAGAATCCAGCAAAGGTTATATCTTTTGCATATTTCTCTGGAACCACTCCTCCTGCCACCATATAACACCTCCTGTATATTCAGGAGGTTCTCTGAAATCCTAAAATAGTGATAATATCCAAAAAGATGTTGTGGAACAGTTCTCCTAACCACAGATATATGCAAAACAAGCGAAATACCAGAATCGAGCAAAGGTTATAATATTTTGCATATTTCTCGGGAGCCACTCTTCCTGACACCATATAACATCTCCTGTATTTTCAGAAAGTTCTCTGAAATCCTCAAATAGTGACGATATCCAAAAAGATGTAGTGGAACAGTTCTCCTAACCGCAGATATATGCAAAACAAGCGAAATACCAGATCCAGCAAAGGTTATATCTTTTGCATATTTCTCTGGAACCACTCCTCCTGCCACCATATAACATCTCCTGTATATTCAGAAAGTTCTCTGAAATCCTAAAATAGTGACAATATCCAAAAAGATGTTGTGGAACAGTTCTCCTAACCACAGATATATGCAAAACAAGCGAAATACCAGAATCCAGCAAAGGTTATAATATTTTGCATATTTCTCGGGAGCCACTCCTGCTGCCACCATATAACATCTCCTGTATATTCAGAAATTTCTCTGAAATCCTAAAATAGTGACAATATCCAAAAAGATGTTGTGGAACAGTTCTCCTAACCACAGATATATGCAAAACAAGCGAAATACCAAAATCCAGCAAAGGTTATAATATTTTGCATATTTCTCGGGAGCCACTCCCTCCTCCTGCCACCATATAACATCTCCTATATTTTCAGAAAGTTCTCTGAAATCCTAAAATAGTGAAAATATCCAAAAAGATGTTGTGGAACAGTTCTCCTAACCACAGATATATGCAAAACAAGCGAAATACCAGAATCGAGCAAAGGTTATAATATTTTGCATATTTCTCGGGAGCCACTCTTCCTGACACCATATAACATCTCCTGTATTTTCAGAAAGTTCTCTGAAATCCTCAAATAGTGACGATATCCAAAAAGATGTAGTGGAACAGTTCTCCTAACCGCAGATATATGCAAAACAAGCGAAATACCAGATCCAGCAAAGGTTATAATATTTTGCATATTTCTCTGGAACCACTCCTCCTGCCACCATATAACATCTCCTGTATTTTCAGAAAGTTCTCTGAAATCCTAAAATAGTGACAATATCCAAAAAGATGTTGTGGAACAGTTCTCCTAACCACAGATATATGCAAAACAAGCGAAATACCAGAATCCAGCAAAGGTTATATCTTTTGCATATTTCTCTGGAACCACTCCTCCTGCCACCATATAACACCTCCTGTATATTCAGGAGGTTCTATTGAATCCTAAAATAGTGACAATATCCAAAAAGATGTTGTGGAAGAGTTCTCCTAACCATAGATATATGCAAAACAAGCGAAATACCAGAATCCAGCAAAGGTTATAATATTTTGCATATTTCTCTGGAACCACTCCTCCTGCCACCATATAACATCTCCTGTATTTTCAGAAAGTTCTCTGAAATCCTAAAATAGTGACAATATCCAAAAAGATGTTGTGGAACAGTTCTCCTAACCACAGATATATGCAAAACAAGCGAAATACCAGAATCCAGCAAAGGTTATATCTTTTGCATATTTCTCTGGAACCACTCCTCCTGCCACCATATAACACCTCCTGTATATTCAGGAGGTTCTATTGAATCCTAAAATAGTGACAATATCCAAAAAGATGTTGTGGAACAGTTCTCCTAACCACAGATATATGCAAAACAAGCGAAATACCAGAATCCAGCAAAGGTTATAATATTTTGCATATTTCTCGGGAACCACTCCTCCTGCCACCATATAACATCTCATGTATTTTCAGAAAGTTCTCCGAAATCCTAAAATAGTGACAATATCCAAAAAGATGTTGTGGACCAGTTCTCCTAACCACAGATATATGCAAAACAAGCGAAATACCAGAATCCAGCAAAGGTTATATTATTTTGCATATTTCTCGGGAACCACTCCTCCTGCCACCATATAACATCTCATGTATTTTCAGAAAGCTCTCTGAAATCCTAAAATAGTGACAATATCCAAAAAGATGTTGTGGACCAGTTCTCCTAAACACAGATATATGCAAAACAAGCGAAATACCAGAATCCAGCAAAGGTTATATCTTTTGCATATTTCTCTGGAACCACTCCTCCTGCCACCATATAACACCTCCTGTATATTCAGGAGGTTCTATTGAATCATAAAATAGTGACAATATCCAAAAAGATGTTGTGGAACAGTTCTCCTAAACACAGATATATGCAAAACAAGCGAAATACCAGAATCGAGCAAAGGTTATAATATTTTGCATATTTCTCGGGAACCACACCTCCTGCCACCATATAACACCTCCTGTACATTCAGGAGGTTCTATTGAATCCTAAAATAGTGACAATATCCAAAAAGATGTTGTGAAACAGTTCTCCTAACCACAGATATATGCAAAACAAGCGAAATACCAGAATCCAGCAAAGGTTATAATATTTTGCATATTTCTCGGGAACCACTCCTCCTGCCACCATATAACATCTCATGTATTTTCAGAAAGTTCTCCGAAATCCTAAAATAGTGACAATATCCAAAAAGATGTTGGGGAACAGTTCTCCTAAACACAGATATATGCAAAACAAGCGAAATACCAGAATCCAGCAAAGGTTATATCTTTTGCATATTTCTCTGGAACTACTCCTCCTGCCACCATATAACACCTCCTGTATATTCAGGAGGTTCTTTTGAATCCTAAAATAGTGACAATATCCAAAAAGATGTTGTGGAACAGTTCTCCTAACCACAGATATATGCAAAACAAGCGAAATACCAGAATCCAGCAAAGGTTATATCTTTTGCATATTTCTCTGGAACCACACCTCCTGCCACCATATAACACCTCCTGTATATTCAGGAGGTTCTCTGAAATCCTAAAATAGTCACAATATCCAAAAAGATGTTGTGGAACAGTTCTGCTAACCACAGATATATGCAAAACAAGCGAAATACCAGAATCCAGCAAAGGTTAAAATATTTTGCATATTTCTCTGGAACCACTCCTCCTGCCACCATATAACATCTCCTGTATATTCAGAAAGTTCTCTGAAATGCTAAAATAGTGGCAATATCCAAAAAGATGTTGTGGAACAGTTCTCCTAACCACAGATATATGCAAAACAAGCGAAATACCAGAATCCGGCAAAGGTTATAATATTTTGCATATTTTTCTGGAACCACTCCTCCTGCCACCACATAACACCTCCTGTATATTCAGAAAGTTCTCTGAAATCCTAAAATAGTGAAGATATCCAAAAAGATGTTGTGGAACAGTTCTCCTAACCGCAGATATATGCAAAACAAGCGAAATACGAGAATCCAGCAAAGGTTATAATATTTTGCATATTTCTCTGGAACCACTCCTCCTGCCACCATATAACATCTCCTGTATTTTCAGGAGGTTCTCTGAAATCCTAAAACAGTGACAATATCCAAAAAGATGTTGTGGAGCAGTTCTCCTAACCACAGATATATGCAAAACAAGCGAAATACCAGAATCCAGCAAAGGTTATAATATTTTGCATATTTCTCTGGAACCACTCCTCCTGCCACCATATAACATCTCCTGTATATCCAGAAAGTTCTCTGAAATCCTAAAATAGTGACTAGATCCAAAAAGATTTTGTGGAACAGTTCTCCTAACCACAGATATATGCAAAACAAGCGAAATACCAGAATCGAGCAAAGGTTATAATATTTTGCATATTTCTCTGGAACCACTCCTCCTGCCACCATATAACACCTCCTGTATATTCAGAAAGTTCTCTGAAATCCTAAAATAGTGACGATATCCAAAAAGATGTTGTGGAACAGTTCTCCTAACCGCAGATATATGCAAAACAAGCGAAATACCAGAATCCAACAAAGGTTATAATATTTTGCATATTTCTCTGGAACCACTCCTCCTGCCACCATATAACATCTCCTGTATTTTCAGAAAGTCCTCTGAAATCCTAAAATAGTGACAATACCCAAAAAGATGTTGTGGAACAGTTCTCCTAACCACAGATATATGCAAAACAAGCGAAATACAAGAATCCAGCAAAGGTTATAATATTTTGCATATTTCTCTGGAACCACTCCTCCTGCCACCATATAACATCTCCTGTATTTTCAGAAAGTTCTCTGAAATCCCAAAATAGTGACAATATCCAAAAAGATGTTGTGAAACAGTTCTCCTAACCACAGATATATGCAAAACAAGCGAAATTCCAGAATCCAGCAAAGGTTATAATATTTTGCATATTTCTCGGGAACCACTCCTCCTGCCACCATATAACATCTCATGTATTTTCAGAAAGTTCTCTGAAATCCTAAAATAGTGACAATATCCAAAAATATGTTGTGGAACAGTTCTCCTATACACAGATATATGCAAAACAAGCGAAATACCAGAATCCAGCAAAGGTTATATCTTTTGCATATTTCTCTGGAACCACTCCTCCTGCCACCATATAACACCTCCTGTATATTCAGGAGGTTCTATTGAATCCTAAAATAATGACAATATCCAAAAAGATGTTGTGGAACAGTTCTCCTAACCACAGATATATGCAAAACAAGCGAAATACCAGAATCCAGCAAAGGTTATAATATTTTGCATATTTCTCGGGAACCACTCCTCCTGCCACCATATAACATCTCATGTATTTTCAGAAAGTTCTCTGAAATCCTAAAATAGTGACAATATCCAAAAAGATGTTGTGGAACAGTTCTCCTAACCACAGATATATGCAAAACAAGCGAAATACCAGAATCCAGCAAAGGTTATAATATTTTGCATATTTCTCGGGAGCCACCCCTCCTGCCACCATATAACATCTCCTGTATTTTCAGAAAGTTCTCTGAAATCCTAAAATAGTGACAATATCCAAAAAGATGTTGTGGAATAGTTCTCCTAACCACAGATATATGCAAAACAAGCGAAATACCAGAATCCAGCAAAGGTTAAAATATTTTGCATATTTCTCAGGGGCCACTCCTCCTGCCACCATATAACATCTCCTGTATTTTCAGAAAGTTCTCTGAAATCCTAAAATAGTGACAATATCCAAAAAGATGTTATGGAACAGTTCTCCTAACCACAGATATATGCAAAACAAGCGAAATACCAGAATCCAGCAAAGGTTATATTATTTTGCATATTTCTCGGGAACCACTCCTCCTGCCACCATATAACATCTCATGTATTTTCAGAAAGTTCTCTGAAATCCTGAAATAGTGACAATATCCAAAAATATGTTGTGGAACAGTTCTCCTAAACACAGATATATGCAAAACAAGCGAAATACCAGAATCCAGCAAAGGTTATATCTTTTGCATATTTCTCTGGAACCACTCCTCCTGCCACCATATAACACCTCCTGTATATTCAGGAGGTTCTATTGAATTCTAAAATAGTGACAATATCCAAAAAGATGTTGTGGAACAGTTCTCCTAAACACAGATATATGCAAAACAAGCGAAATACCAGAATCGAGCAAAGGTTATAATATTTTGCATATTTCTCGGGAACCACTCCTCCTGCCACCATATAACACCTCCTGTATATTCAGGAGGTTCTATTGAATCCTAAATAGTGACAATATCCAAAAAGATGTTGTGAAACAGTTCTCCTAACCACAGATATATGCAAAACAAGCGAAATACCAGAATCCAGCAAAGGTTATAATATTTTGCATATTTCTCGGGAACCACTCCTCCTGCCACCATATAACATCTCATGTATTTTCAGAAAGTTCTCTGAAATCCTAAAATAGTGACAATATCCAAAAAGATGTTGAGGAACAGTTCTCCTAAACACAGATATATGCAAAACAAGCGAAATACCAGAATCCAGCAAAGGTTATATCTTTTGCGTATTTCTCTGGAACCACTCCTCCTGCCACAATATAACACCTCCTGTATATTCAGGAGTTTCTTTTGAATCCTAAGATAGTGAAAATATCCAAAAAGATGTTCTGGAACAGTTCTCCTAACCACAGATATATGCAAAACAAGCGAAAGACCAGAATGCAGCAAAGGTTATATCTTTCGCATATTTCTCTGGAACCACTCCTCCTGCCACCATATAACAACTCCTGTATATTCAGGAGGTTCTCTGAAATCCTAAAATAGTGACAATATCCAAAAAGATGTTGTGGAACAGTTCTCCTAACCACAGATATATGCAAAACAAGCGAAATACCAGAATCCAGCAAAGGTTATAATATTTTGCATATTTCTCTGGAACCACTCCTCCTGCCACCATATAACATCTCCTGTATATTCAGAAAGTTCTCTGAAATGCTAAAATAGTGGCAATATCCAAAAGGATGTTGTGGAACAGTTCTCCTAACCACAGATATATGCAAAACAAGCGAAATACCAGAATCGAGCAAAGGTTATATTATTTTGCATATTTTTCTGGAACCACTCCTCCTGCCACCATATAACACCTCCTGTATATTCAGAAAATTCTCTGAAATCCTAAAATAGTGACGATATCCAAAAAGATGTTGTGGAACAGTTTTCCTAACCGCAGATATATGCAAAACAAGCGAAATACCAGAATCCAGCATAGGTTATAATATTTTGCATATTTCTCTGGAACCACTCCCCTGCCACCATATAACATCTCCTGTATTTTCAGGAGGTTCTCTAAAATCCTAAAATAGTGACAATATCCAAAAAGATGTTGTGGAACAGTTCTCCTAACCACAGATATATGCAAAACAAGCGAAATACCAGAATCCAGCAAAGGTTATAATATTTTGCATATTTCTCTGGAACCACTCCTCCTGCCACCATATAACATCTCCTGTATATTCAGAACGTTCTCTGAAATCCTAAAATAGTGACAATATCCAAAAAGATGTTGTGGAACAGTTCTCCTAACCACAGATATATGCAAAACAAGCGAAATACCAGAATCGAGCAAAGGTTATAATATTTTGCATATTTCTCGGGAACCACTCCTCCTGCCACCATATAACATCTCCTGTATATTCAGAAAGTTCTCTGAAATCCTAAAATAGTGACAATATCCAAAAAGATGTTGTGAAACAGTTCTCCTAACCACAGATATATGCAAAACAAGCGAAATTCCAGAATCCAGCAAAGGTTATAATATTTTGCATATTTCTCGGGAACCACTCCTCCTGCCACCATATAACATCTCATGTATTTTCAGATAGTTCTCTGAAATCCTAAAATAGTGACAATATCCAAAAAGGTGTTGTGGAACAGTTCTCCTGAACACAGATATATGCAAAACAAGCGAAATACCTGAATCCAGCAAAGGTTATATCTTTTGCATATTTCTCTGGAACCACTCCTCCTGCCACCATATAACACCTCCTGTATATTCAGGAGTTTCTTTTGAATCCTAAGATAGTGAAAATATCCAAAAAGATGTTCTGGAACAGTTCTCCTAACCACAGATATATGCAAAACAAGCGAAATACCAGAATCCAGCAAAGGTTATATCTTTCGCATATTTCTCTGGAACCACTCCTCCTACCACCATATAACACCTCCTGTATATTCAGGAAGTTCTCTGAAATCCTAAAATAGTGACAATATCCAAAAAGGTGTTGTGGAACAGTTCTCCTAACCACAGATATATGCAAAACAAGCGAAATACCAGAATCCAGCAAAGGTTATAATATTTTGCATATTTCTCTGGAACCACTCCTCCTGCCACCATATAACATCTCCTGTATATTCAGAAAGTTCTCTGAAATGCTAAAATAGTGGCAATATCCAAAAGGATGTTGTGGAACAGTTCTCCTAACCACAGATATATGCAAAACAAGCGAAATACCAGAATCGAGCAAAGGTTATATTATTTTGCATATTTTTCTGGAACCACTCCTCCTGCCACCATATAACACCTCCTGTATATTCAGAAAATTCTCTGAAATCCTAATATAGTGACGATATCCAAAAAGATGTTGTGGAAAAGTTCTCCTAACCGCAGATATATGCAAAACAAGCGAAATACCAGAATCCAGCAAAGGTTATAATATTTTGCATATTTCTCTGGAACCACTCCCCTGCCACCAAATAACATCTCTTGTATTTTCAGGATTTTCTCTGTAATCCTAAAATAGTGACAATATCCAAAGAGATGTTGTGGAACAGTTCTCCTAACCACAGATATATGCAAAACAAGCGAAATACCAGAATCCAGCAAAGGTTATAATATTTTGCATATTTCTCTGGAACCACTCCTCCTGCCACCATATAACATCTCCTGTATATTCAGAAAGTTCTCTGAAATCCTAAAATAGTGACAATATCCAAAAAGATGTTGTGGAACAGTTCTCCTAACTACAGATATATGCAAAACAAGCGAAATACCAGAATCCAGCAAAGGTTATAATATTTTGCATATTTCTCTGGAACTACTCCTCCTCCCACCATATAACATCGCCTGTATTTTCAGAAAGTTCTCTGAAATCCTAAAATAGTGACAATATTCAAAAAGATGTTGTGGAACAGTTCTCCTAACCACAGATATATGCAAAACAAGCGAAATACCCGAATCCAGCAAAGGTTATAATATTTTGCATATTTCTCTGGAACCACTCCTCCTGCCACCATATAACATCTCCTGTATATTCAGAAAGTTCTCTGAAATCCTAAAATAGTGACAATATCCAAAAAGATGTTGTGAAACAGTTCTCCTAACCACAGATATATGCAAAACAAGCGAAATTCCAGAATCCAGCAAAGGTTATAATATTTTGCATATTTCTCGGGAACCACTCCTCCTGCCACCATATAACATCTCATGTATTTTCAGAAAGTTCTCTGAAATTCTAAAATAGTGACAATATCCAAAAAGATGTTGTGGAACAGTTCTCCTAAACACAGATATATGCAAAACAAGCGAAATACCAGAATCCAGCAAAGGTTATATCTTTTGCATATTTCTCTGGAACCACTCCTCCTGCCACCATATAACAACTCCTGTATATTCAGGAGGTTCTATTGAATCCTAAAATAGTGACAATATCCAAAAAGATGTTGTGGAACAGTTCTCCTAACTACAGATATATGCAAAACAAGCGAAATACCAGAATCCAGCAAAGGTTATAATATTTTGCATATTTCTCGGGAACCACTCCTCCTGCCACCATATAACATCTCATGTATTTTCAGAAAGTTCTCTGAAATCCTAAAATAGTGACAATATCCAAAAAAGATGTTGTGGAACAGTTCTCCTAACCACAGATATATGCAAAACAAGCGAAATACCAGAATCCAGCAAAGGTTATAATATTTTGCATATTTCTCGGGAGCCACTCCTCCTGCCACCATATAACATCTCCTGTATTTTCAGAAAGTTCTCTGAAATCCTAAAATAGTGACAATATCCAAAAAGATGTTGTGGAACAGTTCTCCTAACCACGGATATATGCAAAACTAGCGAAATACCAGAATCCAGCAAAGGTTATATTATTTTGCATATTTCTCGGGAACCACTCCTCCTGCCACCATATAACATCTCATGTATTTTCAGAAAGTTCTCTGAAATCCCAAAATAGTGACAATATCCAAAAAGATGTTGTGGAACAGTTCTCCTAAACACAGATATATGCAAAACAAGCGAAATACCAGAATCCAGCAAAGGTTATATCTTTTGCATTGTTATGAAGCAAGAGCATGGTGCATGGTTCTCACGAATTACAAGTCTCGGGTTTCATGTGCACATTTTAAAAGATACCCGTGCCACATAAATTTTACTAATTCAGTACCGAATAAACAAAAATCATAATTTATCGCTCTATGTTGCACACAAATCGCTGAGTCAAGTGTTCACTCATGTTACCAAAGTGTACACAATTCATTTCATAAATGCGAACCATATGAGCTCTAATTTCGAAGTTGCAAGAAAGCATTATCGCTGAGTCAGGTACTAATGTGTGTGAAAGAACCATACTCCATGCTCTGAAACTGATAACCGGCGAGTTGACTTCGGGTTGCCGCCGCGTAGAGTTTACAAGTTACTTTTGTATTACTATTAATTCGTATTTTTCTTAAAAATAAAGTGATTGAATAAAATAGTTTGTGTTGAAAAAGAAGAGTTACATTTCAATTCAGTTTCCTAAATTTCCACCTGTCCCGGAGTTAATCCCTTTTACCTACGTGTAGGTAATCGTAACAAACTGGTGGCAGCGGTGCGATCCATGTCGCAAGAATAGCGCGCGGATCTACCAATTACGTAACTAATTCATTACTAATCAGCGGCGGCAGAAATAACAAAAAAAATCTAAATCTAAAAGTGTCTAAATCTTGCTTGTGTGCAATCTGAATTTATCAGAGCTCGAATCAAGGAAAATTGAGGAATTATTACACAAAATCCCAGTACAACAGCAGTACCTACCTACATACATATGTTAACTAGCGTTATCAAGCGTAATGGAAATAATGGAATGCAGAAGGATATTAGCGTGAGTGGTGTCTAGCTCTGGACCAAAATCAATATTTCTTTTTGATTTCAATTTGTATGTACTTTCATCTAAATTCTCTGAACCAAAATCAATATTTTTTTTGCTTTCTATTTGTATGTACTTTCATCTAAAGTACCTAATTACATGATATGGCACTAATTTTAAAACAGAATATCAAAAGGTCTTTTATATAATAAATAAATAGTTTTGTGAGATTTATATACTTATATCAATATTTGAAAAGAAATTTCTACTTTTAATGAGTATTAATAGTCTTGCGGACAGCACGTAAATAGTAAACACAAAAAAAAAAAAAAAAAAAAAAAAATTCTTTTGTCTTCTTATCTCTTTTGTTTAGAAATAAATATATAATTAAAATATCTAAAGTATCACATAGATCTTTTGTCAAGATTCTATATTATGTATATTCACAAACAGGTATGTGCTATTTTAACATTTTTTTTTACTGTGAAAGTGATATTTCTGTTATCGTTGCAATTTGTTTTCGTTATGAAATTAACTTTTTATTCGTTAGTTTTTCTTCTTTTTATTAATTGTTGATGTTCGACGCCTAACACACACACACACACAAACCAGTGCAATAGTTTTTATGTATCAAACAAAATTCAAAAAAAAAAAAATCATTTTTTTTAAGTAAATTATGTCCCACTTTGCAATGAAATATGTACGTGCGTAGTTCAACGCAGAAATGAGGTTTTATTTCATATATCCGTTTTCAATGCATCGCCTGTGATAGTAGGTTCTTGTGTTAAAAGTGTAAAATTAATGCTTCAGCAACCGTAATTGATTCCTATTGAAAGTTGTATATTGACTTTTGCCATATTAGTTATACTACTCCTTGAATTCTGTACTACATAATATGTACATTGGTATACACATACGGAATACTGTCAGGTTGTGTTCGTTCAATGGCTCAAATGTGATTACAAAATTTAGTAGTGCGTATTTTGGTCTTCGTCGATGAATAGTTGTTCTCGTAAATGTAAAATCATAAATAGTATACTCGTGTCTTAACAAAACCTCTCTGGTACAAGTTCTCCATAAAGGGTGAATAAAAAGCACATGTCGATCTCGGTAAACCTTTCTTTAAGGAACGGGAAGAAAATTAAAAAAACCAGCGAATCTGAAGAAGCTGAACTCAACGATTCCGATAGTTTTGTTTCCGGTCGTGAAGACGAGCCTAGTGAAACCGAGAAAAGTGCGGACTCCTCATCTTCTTTCCAAGAGTCGGACATTTTATCAAAAATGACGATTCCAAACAGTTCTTTTAATATATCTCACGCTATTAAGCTTATTCCAGAGTTCGATGGGGACGCCACAACTCTCACTAGATTTCTCCAAATAGCTAAAATACATTATACCAAAGCCTCCACTAATGAGGATAAAGCCGAGTTCGTAGAGTTAATTAAATCAAAGCTCACGGGAAAAGCGTATAATGCTATTCTGAGATACAATGATTATGATAATTGGGGTGACTTGGAAGCTGCAATTAACAAAAATTTTACTAAGTTCAGGTCAGCACAAGTTATTCAAGCGGAACTTTTTACGATCAAACAGGCATCTCGTGAAACAGTTTCAGATTACGCGGGTAAGGTAGAAAGGTTGCTTGATGAACTAAATATATCAAGTACACAAGGTGAGTCTTCCGAAGGCTCCAAAGCCATAAGAAAGCTTAACGAAAAGACAGCAATAAACAATTTCAAAAGGGGACTTAAGCCACCTCTGAAACTAATCGTTAAATCTACAAAACACGAATCTATCACTTCAGCAATTGAATATGCCTTGGAAGAGGAAAATATTGCTGAAAGTGAAAACATCAAAACAGAAATGCCAAGGTGCAATTACTGCAAGATTCCTGGACATAGTACAAATGAGTGCAGGAAACTGAAAAGCCAAACCACCTCATCTTTCCTTAATAAAGAAAATCGTCCAATGTTTCCTAAATTTCCAAATCAACGCATCAATACTGTTCAGAGTGAGCAACGGTGTAGGTATTGCAAAAATCTGGGACACTCTATACAAAATTGCAAGAAAAGACAATACAACAACTCACGGAACAACTCTCCAAATATCGTTTCGCCAAACTCTTATAGCAATAACTCTTCTCGAACAAATTCAAATAATGTGCAAATGCAAATGCAAACAAGATCAAACGAGAGACTCATACGAGGTACAAATCAGGGAAACGCCAATATGCCTGGCACCAGCGGCACGGTTGTCCAGGTTCGCGAATTGAATTAGAGTGTCGACGTGAAAACTACTTTGCCAATCCAATCGAAACCAATTCAAGAAACAGTTTTAACCGTAAATTCGAAACTACTAAATCTACAACATTTAACGTTAACGCAAAACCTAGTCCAATTCTAAATCTTGACACTCGTACAACCTTTCAGAGTGAAATTGTTCTGAACATTTTAAATTGTGCTTCTCCAAAAAACTCTTTCCTTCTGGATACGGGAGCGTCCATAAGTTTAATAAAAATTAGTGCACTTAAACCAGACGTAGACGTGTACACTGACTGGGCTGTTCCACTTAGAGGGATTTCTACCCAGTCCATTAACACAAAAGGTATCTGCCATTTGCACATCCAACTAACTGAAAGGATCTCATTGAAGCATCCTTTCCATGTAGTCCCTAAAAATTTCCCTATAAACGGAGACGGTATTATAGGAGAAGATTTCTTCTCAAGAACGAATTCTGTTCTTAGTTACAAAACTCAAACTCTGATATTGAACATTAAAGACGAAGAGGTAGAGCTTCCTTTCAAATATTTAAAAAAAAATATTTCAATACCTGGCAGGACCGAAACGGTACTGCGATTTGGGCCTATAGTTGACAATGAGGAGGTAGTATGTTTTCCTACAGAAATAGCACCTCAGGTATATACCTCCGGATGTATTGCTAAACCAAAGAATGGATACATTGCGGTAGCCGTAATAAACGCAACTGAGAATAACGTAGAAATCAGTAACGATGTCGATTTAGAATATGAAAAACTCCACTGCTACGAAGTGTATAGCCTCACTGGTGTCCATACCTACAATAAAATAGAAGAGCGACTTTCGAAACTTGCTTCTGTTTTAGATCTACAACACCTGAACGTAGAAGAAAAACAATCGATCGAGAATATCTGCCGAGAATTCAACGAAATTTTCTTTCTGGAGGGTGATAAACTGACTTTTACCCCTACCATTTCCCATACCATTCCCACGGTGTCGAATCAAAGTCCTGTAAACGTGAGACCATATCGTTTACCCGAGATTCATAAGAGTGAAATTAGGAATCAAGTAAATGAAATGTTGGAGGACGGAATTGTACGACATAGTACCAGCCCATGGAATGCTCCTTTATTGGTCGTTCCCAAAAAACCAGATTCTCAGGGAAACCAGAAATGGCGAGTCGTAGTAGACTTTCGCAAACTCAATGATTTAACTTTGGCTGATGCACACCCTCTTCCTAACATCGAGGAAATACTCAATCAGCTAGGAGATTCAAAATATTTTAGTACATTAGATCTGGCAAATGGCTACCACCAGATCCAAGTAGCAGAAGCTGACAAACAAAAGACAGCATTCAGTACGCCACATGGGCATTTCGAATTTAATCGCATGCCTTTTGGCTTACGAAATGCCCCACCTACATTTCAGCGATTAATGAATAAAGTACTAACAGGGCTACAGGGTATACGTTGTTTCGTCTATTTGGACGACGTGGTCATATATGGCAGGGATTTAGATGACCACAACCGAAAACTGCGAGAAGTATTCGAATGTTTAAGGCGGCATAATCTCAAACTTCAGCCCAATAAGTGTAAATTCCTTAGCAAAGAAGTTAGTTACTTGGGGCATATTATAACTGACCAAGGAATAAAACCCGACCCGCAAAAGATCTCAGCTGTCGAAGCTATAAATCCACCAAAGAATACTAAACAGTTAAAATCTTATTTGGGACTCGTGGGATATTACAGGAAGTTTATTCCCAAATTTTCAAAAATTGCTAACCCCTTAAATAATCTGCTAAAGAAAGATGTTCCCTTCAATTGGGACGCTCATTGCGATGAGTCTTTTGGATTGTTAAAAAAAGCAATTATCCAAGCCCCTGTTCTACAATATCCTAACTTTGAAAAGCATTTCTTCATTACTACAGACGCCAGCAATGCAGCCATAGGCGCGGTGCTTTCGCAACGAACAGATTCTGATGGTACGGATTTACCTATTGCATTTGCAAGTAGGGTCCTGAACAAGGCCGAAAAGAATTATTCAACGATAGAAAAGGAAGCGCTCGCGGTTGTATGGGCGACCAAACATTTCAGACCATACGTATACGGCAGAAAGTTTACTGTGGTAACGGATCATAAGCCACTGGTTTGGATTTTTAACTTAAAAGATCCTTCCTCCAGGATTATGCGTTGGAGAATCAAGCTCGAGGAATATGATTTCAAAGTTGTTCATAAATCGGGTCACTTAAATACAAATGCCGATGCTCTATCTCGATTAAATATAGAAGATATTAATGTCGTTACTAGATCCCAAACAAAAACTGACTCGGAAGTTAATTTAAACAATAATAATAATGCAAGTAAAGAGAACACCGCCAGCTCGACGTCGAAGGTGAATAGAGCAGAAATTCCAGTTCAAGACCTGAAAGAACATACAGATGGCACCCTAAATGGCAGCAACGAGGCTACCTTTACTTCAAACGAAACTCGTAATAATCACAGATTTACATTAAGCCCAATAATTTTAAACAACGAAGAAGAAATTAAGCGAGTTCTTCGTGAATATCATTTTTCCCCAACTGGTGGACACCAGGGAATAGCTCGAACCATAAAGCGAATTAGGCAGAAATACCATTGGAAAAATATGTACAAAGATATAAAAACTTTTATATCCTCTTGTGAGACATGTCAGAAAAGTAAGGTGACCCATAAAATAAAAATCCCAATGAAGATCACTACTACATCTAAAAAACCGTTTGAACGTGTATCCTTGGATGTCGTGGGACCGTTACCAGTATCGGAAAGTGGGAATAAGTATATCCTCACTTTTCAAGACGATCTGACGAAGTTCATACAGGCAATCCCTATTCCTAACCAGGAAGCGGAGACGATTGCAGACGTCTATGTTCGGAAGATAATATGTCTTTTCGGTACCCCACAGTGTTTATTGACGGATCAGGGAACCAACTTTCTTAGTGACTTATTTAAGAAAACTTGTAAGTTACTAAAGATACGAAAAATGCAAACGACGGCTTATCACCCGCAGTCCAATGGATCGCTTGAAAGATGTCATCGCACTTTAGGTGACTATCTCAGAAGTTATGCAACAAAAGATCCCAATAATTGGGATACGTGGATAGATTTTGCTATGTTCTGCTATAATACTACTCCAAATTCTGCAACTAATTACTCTCCTTATGAAATTTTATTCGGGGTGAAACCGGAAATTCCATCTTCTGTAGCTAAGGCGGTGGAACCAGTCTATAACTACGATGACTTTGTCATAGAACTAAAGGCCAGACTTCAGAACAGCTACGCACTAGCCCGTGAGAATCAAATCAAAGCAAAAGAACGCTCAAAAATGTACTATGATCGTGGTGTTAAAGGAAACATTTTTACAGCAGGAGACAAAGTATTGCTGGAACAGAAAATAAAGAAGAACAGAAAACTCTCAATGCTATATGAAGGCCCATACGAAGTTATAGAGACTCCATCTCCGGAAACATCATTGATACAGATTGGAAGAAAAACCAAACTTGTACATAACAACCTGCTCAAAACTTTCATTTCCTGAGATATAAATTATACAATGTGAGCAATTCACCTAAAGACTTCCTTTATCTAACTATCTCTAACCGAACTTTTAACCTTTCCACCTCAAAGCAAAATTATCATCTACAAGCATTACATTCCTTACAGGATCATTCTGGTATTGTCTTTCTACGAAGCCCATGGTCGAATTACCGAACCAAAACATGTGAACACACCTATCAGTAACTCCAGTGGAATTTTTTTTGAGGAAACAGGGACACTTGGGAAATCGACATCATTCTGGAACTTGGTTGTATATTTCGACTTAACCAAATACGAAGAAGAAGAGGACCAACTTCGATGGCAATATGCTGAACTCTCCAAGTTCTGTGATGAACTCAGATCGTTCGTGATGGATCCTTGTAAATTCACTCTCAAGGTAATAAACGCAACGTTCAACGAGGTTGTGGAAAATAATAATATCCTCCGACAAGTATTCTACCCCAAACAAGAACGCAGGAAACCAAGAGGCATCATCAATGGAATAGGTAGATTGTCGAAATTCCTCTTCGGAACAATGGATGACGAAGATTCGAATAGAATCGAGAGTATGGTAAGTACACTCAAGGAGAACCAAAAAAATATTACACCACTCTGTGGTATCGCAAACCTCGATCATATTAAACGTAATCGAAACCTTAAATAAGTCCGAAATAGTGTTAAATCAACGTTTTCAAGAGATCGAAACAGTTCTACACACCTTAACAGAGAATTTCAATAACCGAACTAGGGCGATGCAAACTTTACATTTCTTCGACGAATTGGCAAACATTATGACACTCTCCCTAGGAAGATTTCTCTCAAAACAGGAAGAATTAAGTGGTATAATTCATGAAGCTAAATTGGGAAAAATGGATAAGCACCTGTCGAGTTCGCAAAGCTTTGTTCAAGTACTTAAGGAAATACAACTTGAGCTACAACATGACTTAAAATTGCCAGTAAAACCATCTGTTGAAAATTTGCCAGAAATAGAGAAAATTTCTCGAGTAATTCCATTATATACTTCTAATTCTTTAGTACTTAATATAGAAATTCCCCTAATCGGTGACCTTTTTAAATTGTATAAACTAACCAGCATTCCTGCAACCTATATGAACCACTTGTACTATTTCATTAGACCAGAGTCTGACTTTGTAGGCATCAACGAAAAATTAAGACAATACATATTTTTGAAACAAAATGAATTCGACAGATGCCAAAATGTGAATCATAATTTTTATATTTGTAACGAAAACTACCTGACATATAATGAAAATAACCAAAATTGCATAATACGATTGAACCTAGGCTACAAAGAAGTAGACACCTGCGAAGTTAGAATCTTTAAAGCCACTCAGGAAAAATGGTATGCGTTAATTAAAGCCAATACATGGTTGTATGTACTTCCGGAACAAAGTAACGTTAGGATAATTTGTAATGACACTGCATATTCTATAAAAATTTCGAAGAGTGGTATTTTGGAACTGTTTCCAGGATGTAGAGCATCAACAAAGTATATTAACCTTGAAACCAAAAAGGAAGTTAATGAATCAAATTTAATAATAGAATACTTTGATAGTATTATTGCAAACGATATCAGAAATATTACAGTAAATTATAACAAAACCTCATTTAACGCTCTTGTGAGAGCTCACATAGATAGCTCTGATTTCGAAAAGATGAGCATAAGTCTAAAAAAATTAAGGGACGAAACCAAGCTGCATAACGAAAATTCCACCCCTCAAATATCAAATAACATTTTTACCACTATTATAATTTTACTTTCCATAGTCGTATCTTTCCCCATTATGTATTTACTTTATAAGAGATATATTAAATGTAAAATTAACGTCAATACTGAATGAAAATTCATAAAAAAAAAAAAATAAAAAAAAAAAAAAATAAAACACAAAAATAAAAAAAAAAAAACCAAATCTTTTCCTAATTTTATTCAATAATAATGTTCTGGATGTAGTACATATCCTTACATTTTTGGATGTTAATATTAATACGGTGTTAAAACAAAGAAAAAAAAAATATATTTTGTAGAAGTAGTTTCTTTTTCTTTAGAGAAGTAATTATATATATATAAATAAAACAAAAAAAAAAAAATTGTAGACATAGCCTAAAAGTTTTTTTTATCTTTGTAAAGGGGGAGGAATGTTATGAAGCAAGAGCATGGTGCATGGTTCTCACGAATTACAAGTCTCGGGTTTCATGTGCACATTTTAAAAGATACCCGTGCCACATAAATTTTACTAATTCAGTACCGAATAAACAAAAATCATAATTTATCGCTCTATGTTGCACACAAATCGCTGAGTCAAGTGTTCACTCATGTTACCAAAGTGTATACAATTCATTTCATAAATGCGAACCATATGAGCTCTAATTTCGAAGTTGCAAGAAAGCATTATCGCTGAGTCAGGTACTAATGTGTGTGAAAGAACCATACTCCATGCTCTGAAACTGATAACCGGCGAGTTGACTTCGGGTTGCCGCCGCGTAGAGTTTACAAGTTACTTTTGTATTACTATTAATTCGTATTTTTCTTAAAAATAAAGTGATTGAATAAAATAGTTTGTGTTGTAAAAGAAGAGTTACATTTCAATTCAGTTTCCTAAATTTCCACCTGTCCCGGAGTTAATCCCTTTTACCTACGTGTAGGTAATCGTAACACATCCATGAACTTAACATACTGTTTTTTAAGTTCTTCGTTTGTATCTAACCTTTTTTCTAAGGCCACAAAACGTTGAAATGCAATATTCTTCGATTCCCCTAGGGTTTGAGCATAGACCTTGAACGGAAGTTTGACTGTAAAGCGCCCTTCTTTCTGTCGTCGTGTGTTTTGTACGAAGTGTGCTTCACATTGTCTTTCTGCAGTAGTAAATGCCTTAGCTGACTGTTCAGCATCATCCAACATCCAGAATTTTTCCATTTGCTGCTGAAGCACTTCATCTTCTGAGCATATTCCACATATTGCTTGTGTTTGTGGTGTGTGTTGGGTTCTTCCTGCTATTGTCCAACCAAAAACTGTATCCTGCATGGTAGGTAATGTCTTGCCCAATTTTATCTGCCTTACTGATAGAATCGAATAATACAATTCTGCCCCAATTAAAAGATCTATCGTCCCTGGCTGATTAAACTGTGCGTCCGCTAGTTGTATGTTGGGTGGTATTGGCCAAGAGGCAATGTCTATTAACTGTGGGGGCTGTGGTGAAATGATTCGGGCCAGTATATGTGCCTCTAAAGTAGTGCTGAAGCCATTCATTCGAGATTTCAACAATATATTAACATTAATTCGGGAGTTCCAATCAGACCAAGTTTCTTCACTAATTTTTGCGTTACAAAATTTAGCAGAGAGCCTGAATCTAGGATGGCTCTGCATTCAATACTCGTACCAGTTTTGTTGGTTAGTTTCACAATAGCAGTGCCTAATAACAGATAATTCTTAGTAGTTGGTGTCGACTTGGCAATAAGTGATATTGATGGCTCCGTCGTTACCCTCTTTGGTGATGAAGTTGTTGAGATACTCGTTGACGGCTGGACTTCGCTTGTTGGAACTTGATTCCTTCTTCGTTTTTGTTGGCTCAAAATGTAAAAGAGTATTATGCTTCTTGCCGCATTTGAGACATCCTCTTGATGGACAACTGGATATAATGTGCCCACTTCTCAAACAATTAAGGCACGCATTAATTCTCTTTGCAAGCGATATTCTGTTGGATGGCGATAACTGAAGGAACTTAGGACATGCGAATAGTTGATGGTTGCTGCTACATGATGCGCGCCCTGTCTTGACCGATGTAGTCACAGCTCTTTTGGTGTGTACCCTTTTACCTTCTGTTCTATTTGTGTTTCCCATTGCTTCCAAGGATTGGAAGCGGTTTTCTAAGAAATGAGGAAACTCCTTTAATGATTGAAGTGACCTGGGTTTACTTAAAGATTGCTCCCACAATTTATGTGTTGCTCTATCCAACTTTTTCATTAGAATGTGGAGTAAAAGCGGATTCCAGTTCTCTATGTTGATACCTAAGTTTCCCAAGGCGAGCGGGCATTCCTGAGTGGTGTCGTGAATTGTTTTTATCGCAGATGCACTCTTTATTGTGGCCGTTGGTTGCGAAAGTATTTTATTTAGTAGCTCAGTGACGAGCAATCTGGGGTTCTCATATCTATCATTTATGAGCTTCCATGCGGTGGCGTAGTTTGCTTCAGTTATGATTAAATATTCGACCAATTTTTCAGCTTCACCTATTAAAATGCTCTTCAGATACCACATTTTCTAACATGACGGCAGCGGTTGGTTGTGTATCAGTTCCGAGTATAAATCGCAGAATTGCCGCCATTTGAGATAGTCACCATCAAATTTTGGTAGTTCTACTTTTGGGAGCTTCTTACTGGATTTTGGACTGAGTTCTGCTGCTAATTAATTTTTGTATTGGCTTCTGGCTTACGTTGGCTGTGACTTAAGCCTTCATATAAGTTTACCAATTTTTCATGTGTTACCTCTTCCAATTCGAAGTATTCTCCCATGGTATCTGAAAGGTATGAGTCATCCAAATCTTGAAGTACCTTACTGTGAAAGTGTTGAATCTTCTCCCAGTAATGCTCGATAGCCTTTATTTTTTTCTGATAAAAGTGACCGGAGGGCGGCTGTTCCTGTAGTTTGATGTGATTTAGCATGTTCCGTAAACCTTGCATCAGAGAAGTCTGCTGACAAATAAATGCAGAGTTGTCTGACTTGATTGATTTAGAAAGGGCTCCGGTATTATTATCCTCAAGCATTGATTGTTGTTCTATGTTGGCTGCGCCTCCATCAAAAGCTTCATTCGATGTAGACTGAGGTTTGACGGTCGCACCTGGGTTGTTAACTTCTCGGATTCTTTCTTGCTCGGAATCAATTTGAATTAATTGTTCAGATGATAATTCTTGTAGCCGGCGTAAGATGTCTTGGTTGAGATTGTCATAACCAACCATTATGCCCTCATAGTAGTCGTTTGCAAAATATGCGTGATCAAGATTGAATCCATAGTTGATGCGGATCTCATTGTCTGTCTTTTCGAATTGTTCCCACAGCTGGTTCAGATTGATTAACCGTGTGTTCAGATACTCTGTATTTTTACGTGTAGCTGTATCCGTTTTTAGTTGACTGCTATACGTTTAATTTTGTCTCCCGTTGTCCTTTGACGTGCTGTAAGCTCATCTAAGCTCATGATGGCGTTTATGAAGCTTGAACCATCCTTTCTATGAGATGATGATAACAAATCGGGTAATAGTAAAAAAGCACCAAAAATAATCAGAACTCTTTTGTTCTGATGGACGAATCAGTCAAGGTACATCAACCTTGTCTGGTACGATGATGGTTTAAACGGTTCTGTGTACCGCTATACCCTAGATTTAGGTATTTTGCACCAAAGTGCCCTTTTGCTGGCCTTCCAAAGTCAAAGTGCATAAAACCTTGGCTTATATGTCGTGTAGTACAGTTCCTTGTACTACTACACGTTTCAGCTGTTGCTTAACAAAAACGATGCCACACAAAAAATCAAAATGAAAATATACTTTTCTCTTCACCGTATTGAACAACAATAATAATTTATTCACAAAATCACATTTTTAAATATTATTTCCTAAAGCTAGATATGAATTATAAAGTGCTACTTCATCAAAAAAGTGAACATAAAATTTCTCACGTAAAATTTCTCATGAGCCAAAATCGAGAAAAACAAAAGTGTCCAGTTACGTCTGGGTGTGACGTGAACACTCTTGAATTCGCATTCTTGCAACACGAATTTTATTTTTGCAGATAATTTTGTACGTTAGCGAATTTTAAGTCATGGTAATTTTCCATCTTTGTTGTAAATTAACAATGCTAATAGCTTAAGTGTTTCACTACACAACATCATCAGATCGATTACGAACTTATTCTTTTTTTACTTTTACTTGCTCAATAGATATTTTTCGAAGGAAGCTACTTTACTTTAGCCAATCTCATAGTTTCATAGAATCATAGGATTTGCCCATAGGGAGACTATAAGATTTTAGTGTGTTATGGAATTCATTACTTCTCCTCTCCCGGACTTCATCCTCACTATAGAGAATTTCATCATTTATTAAATTTGCTCAGTTTTTGTTTTTGTTTTTTGCAACGCATCGGAGACAATCCTTAACAGGAAGGCTGAGGCCAACTAATAACTCTAATTACCCAATTGCCCCGAATCACAACCATGAGGTCAATACATCAATATATTGTCCTATACGATATATTGATGTAACTTACGTTGACCCTGAAAACCAAAAACCATTTCAATTAAATTTTCATTTAAATTTACAACTGCTTTCGAAAGTTTCAAATGCATTTAAAATGTATTTTCATGTCGTAACAAAATGCAATTTACCATAAATTGAATTTCGTTATCAGTCATGCACTCCACACATAAGGTAAACCTACCTACATGCTGTGTAATCAGATCTCTAAGAAAGCAAAAGAAAAAAGCTTTTGGGTTAGATTAATAGATAGAACTGAATCAATTTCGTGAATTATGAGATGAGGAAATTATCAATAAGAGAGTAAACACAGAAAAAAGAAATAAATCCTTAATAAAAACTTTCCAAACCAAAGTTTGTTTTACTAATGTTTTGTAATGTATAGCTGCAGTCGATAACTACAGCTAGATTACGGCATTTAGGTGGACAGTGGAGCGGTATGAAAAAAAATAGATATGTGTGCTTGTGTTTAATGCTATATTTATTGAATAATTCTGTTGCAAAACACTCAAATTCATAAATTCACTACAACTTAATTCTGTTCATTAATTGCTCGATTGAATATGTAGTTATTATGCCGTATTTTGGCATATATTCAACTAAATGCAATTTGTAGCCTTTTCTAAAGTTTTTACGCTTTATACACTTATTTTTTAATTCACTTTGAGCTTATTTTAACTTAACTACTTAACTATTTTGTTTCGTTGCATATAAAATGCCAGATTTGACATGTGTTTCAGTTTATGCAAGAAACTTATTTAAATTACGCACTAATTAGTATCACACAATACTTATCTGAAATCCAAATCCAACAAAAAACTTTATGTCCCTTGCCAGCACCAATTGCACACCAACTTCCAGCATGTATAATATTGTACCTTAAATATGGCACTTTTTATTGTATGCTTAATTGCTAAAAATGAAAAATATATATTATCACTTGATTGGATGCTAGAACTTGCATATACATATGATCGCTTTGATGAAACTGAGAGAGATCTTAGGGATTGCCTCCTTTTTATAGGCTTTACGCGGCCATTTTGACATACGATCCACAAGAAAAATGCAAATTAAACATTTTTTTCGACTTTGCTTGACTTGTATAATTATGTCAAAATGTGACATTAATTTCACCTTTTTTATTAAATTTCGAATTAACTGGTGAAATTCACACCTTCTAAGCCTGCTCAATAGGTTGCGAGCCGGCGATTTCATCTAATTGACTTTCTCGCGAGTCAATTTGACACTCGCGATCGCGGTGTTTTAGTTCGAAAGTGTCGGGTTTTTTTATGCAGTTTTTTCGGCAAATTATGGATTAATTATCCAGGTAAGTGCGTTTTATTATTTTCTAAGTGTTTAGTTTTAATTATGTGTCAGTTCCAGCATAAATAATTTGCAGGAAATATGTAAATTCTTATAAATTATTCATGCTGGAAACTGATTTGTGACATGTCAACAATGATGTAAATTGTTGATTTTTATACGCTTTGTGCGTAATGCAAATTCATGTAATTTGCATATGTAAACATATTTGCATAATTTGCAAATGTTTATTATGCAGAGAATATGAATATTGCAAGAAGTGGCAATATTTCCATTTGCATGTAATTGTTGTTGGAAATTGGTTTTTTGGCAGTTTTGCATGTAATTTGCTTATTCTTGTAGCTTTTTGTATACTACTTTGTTTAATTAGTTGCTTCAACTAATCTATATATATAATTCTATTTTAGGACACGTTCCTGACCTGGAGGATGTACCTGAAGAGGTGACTGGAGGAATCAGGAAGAAATTGAGGGAAGTATGAAATACTTAGCATATTTGTTTTTAATGTTTTTTTTATTTTATTTTAGCTGTGCTCAACAACTAATCTTATCCTAAATCCTTGGAAATTATTAAGCGCTAGTGCTCTCATCCCCGCGCACGGCACGCGGCCAATAACATTATTATACATTTGGAAATACCTATATTTTAGGCATACAAAATCCATTCCACATTTTTCAAGATGGAGCTTTCCCTAATCTTATAAAAAAATACCTAAGCTCAGTGCCACTCACTTTAGGGAAATTTTTTTACTGTGTAAAATTTATATTTTTTGGTATTCTCCCGTACAAACTTAAAGCAAAATACGGATTTTTTTTATTAATTTTTCTAATTTTATCTATAACACAATTATTATATTTAAGTGGAACGTTTCAAGTTTTTGCTCGAATCATGAAAAAGTGCCAAACAACAAAATTGAGTCCCTCGTAAAACAAGTTTGTAGTATTCTTATTTTGTCTATTTTGTTCAATTCTCCTATTTTAAATTGTTTTGCGAGTCACTCAATTCGGTTGTTTGGGTCGAACCAATCAAAACTTGCGACTTTGCTACCCTAAATAAAAAGCTTGTGTGATAGAATAATACAAAGCCTTTTTGTTTCAGCCACAAGAAACATCATAAAAACTTACAAGCTAAGTATAAAAATTAACAAACCATATCAACATATCCCACGATGCTTTCAATAAATCCTTAAAGGGATAAAAAGCCATTTTCTAGCCCATTAGGGCTCCCTTTTTTGGTTCATCAAAACCTAAAAATAAAACAAACATTCGATTACTAAAAGTAAACAAACATAAATTACAACAATTTTAACATGGAAATAAACTCACGTAAAAATCCCTGAATCCAGCTCCAGTGCTCCACGAGAATTCTCCAATTTCCAAATATTCTGAAATAGAAGAAAAAATATTTAAATACAAATAAAAAAAGAAACAATATAAAAACTTACCCAAATATTCAAGATGACAACACACCCAACAATTTCACTGTCACTGACATCCGACGTCAGTACAGTCAGATGTTCATAGCTCTCACTCATTCTAAGCTGTAATACGCACAGCTGAAGCACAATACATGCGACAACGCGCAACTTTTTTTTGAGCCCAAATTTACTCTGTACATTTCCAAGGTATAAATAAAGCGGGGGCTGGAGCTAAAATTCATTGCAGTTCTGGCAGTTTTCCGAGACGGATCAGAAGCTCTGAATCTGACTTAGTCAAGGAAATCTTTGGGTGAATATTAACCTATACAAATTGCTGCGCTTCTGAGCAGTAATTTATTCAAAGGGCGGATCAGCCGCATTGACGCTGAAAAAGTCATTAATAAATTAAAAAAAATTATTTTTTCAGCTCATTTTACGCCGGAAGGTTACTTGAATTCCGGCAAAACATTTACATAGGCAGCAGTGAAGCCTATTAAATCATTTATATATTTCTTGACAAAAAACTTATAGTATTTTATCTTTACAGATTAAAAACATCATCTGCTGCGACAATTTTTTTGGAATTAGTTTTGTATGATTTCGTTTTGAATTATCATTTTGTATTTATTATTTCATTCGAATTATCATTTATTATTTTGTATTTATTATTTCGTTTTGAATTTTCATTTAGTTTTTTTTGAGGTCTTTTTTGGTTGAATTAATACTTTAATTTCAATATTATTATTTTAAGTGAATTTTATTTGAGTTGAATTATAATATTTGTTCACTAAGAAATTTTATGATAAATAAAGGTTTGACTAAATTAAAACATCAGTCTTCTCAGTTATCAACCCAGCACCTCTCCCTGATTTCGCTTAGACCTGTATAGGCCTAAACATTGGTCCTTCGAGCCGGATAGACTGAGCATTGGTCCTTCCAGCCGGATAGACTGAGGTAGCAATATGTCAAACGTCAAACCACTTATTCAACTTCAAGCAGCTCTTAGCGACAAGCTAGAAAAAGCCGCCATTAATCATGCTAAAGCTGGTGAGAGGAGACGTACTCAGACCTATTACCAAAATAGAATCAAGGCCATAACAGGGATCTGGGCACGATTCTCCGAGACTGATGATCTCATCATCCAATCCAGTACCCCAGAAGCAGCTGCCTATGCTGCCGGCACTCTCTACGAGACAACAATAGAAGGGTATATTGATCTGCTTTCACAACTCCAAGAAGAACAGAAAGAACTCTTCGGAGATAATTCAACGACAGAGACTCAATCTCAAAGTACGTCACAAAATCTACCAACCGTAGCAGTAGAGCCCACTAAGTCAGTTCTCAAACTTCCAACAATTTCAATTCCAACATTCGACGGTACATACCGATCATGGAGATCTTTTCATGATCTCTTCAAGTCTTTAATACATAGAGACTTGCACCTATCCAAAGTCCAAAAACTGCACTATTTAAAAGCCTGCTTAGCAGGTGAAGCAGATAGACTGCTCCGCCAATTTGACATAACTGAAGGGAATTACCAAAAAGCATGGGATTTCCTAGTCAAGCGTTATGACAACAAACGCATATTAGTAAATACCCAGCTGAAAGCACTTTTAAATCAGCCTCCAATAAAAAACGAAACTGCTCAAGCCCTCAAAGATTTATGCAATCAAACCGAAGAAAGTCGTCACGAATTGCGAGCTCTCGATATATCCACCGAGAATTGGGACGCAATTCTCGTTTACCTCCTTGTGCAAAAACTCCCCGCTGAGACACACTATCAGTGGGAGCAAAAACAAGGTAGCAAAACTACGATTCCTACATATTCGGAACTCCTAAAATTTTTGGAATCTCGTTTTCGAACTCTAGAATCTTTGCAAGAATGCAAAACATCAAAAGAGTTATCATATTTAGAATCACGTCGCCGTACGATAGATTCACGCCCAGAACACAAGCGGACAATGCCAAATAATCAGAAAGGGGCATTTTCAATTTTAAACGACCCACGCACATGTATAAAGTGTAAACAGCATCACACACTATTCCATTGCACATCATTCCGAAAATTGCCCCCAAATGATAAAATGAAATTTGTCCAGCAACACAAATTGTGCAAAAATTGCCTTGCTAATAGACACAATACTGCCAATTGCCCAAGCCAAAAGACATGCTTGCAGTGTCAAAAAAGACACAATACGCTCCTCCACATAGAAACCCAAGCCAAAACAAGCAACAACAACACTTTTCATAAAAAGGCTGAAACGAAGCCTGATATATCTGCTGGCAGCACTGAACCAGCCCCAGAAACATTCTTCTCAACAAATGTCAAGTGCGCATTGCTGTCAACCGCACTCATCAAAGTGGAAAGTCTAACAGGACAAACCCAAATCTTGAGAGCAATGATCGACTCAGGCTCTCAAGTCTCCTTCATAACCGAGGCAGCAAGCAAACGTCTAAAACTACGCCAAAAATCTACAAATGTAGAAATTACAGGGCTGGGCAAATCACATACAGCATATTCAAATGCGCAAGTATCATTTAAATTAAAATCATTGCACACAACTTTCGAAACCGAAATAAATGCACTCATATTAAGAAAAATCACCGATTTTGTGCCAGCCAATAGAGTAAATGTCAAAAACATTCTTTATTTACAAAAGCTACAATTAGCTGACCCTAAGTTCCACACCCCAGGTACAATCGATGTCTTGCTAGGAGCAGACATATACGCTCAAATCATCGAAAGTGGTGTCATCAAAGGAACAGTTGGAGAACCTACAGCTCAACACACACAATTAGGATAGATCTTGATGGGCGAATTGAAAAGTGAGACCCAACCTACCACAGTCAAGACACTCACTACGCAAATAGAGCCTAGCATACAATTGGAACAACAACTAAGGAAATTCTGGGAAATAGAAGAAATACCCCGAAACATATCTCAGCCAGAAGACGAATTATGTGAAAAACTTTACACGGAAACACACATGCGCTTACAAATTGGTCAATATGAGGTAAAACTACCATTCAGAGCATCAGAAGGGCCAGAGCTTGGTCAAACCAGACACATCGGATTAAAACAATTCTTGCAATAAGAGAAAAAATTTACTAAAGAACCAGAATTACGAGCTCAGAATCAGAATTGCATTCATGAATATTTACAGTTGGGCCATATGAGACAAATAGCACCACAACAAATCGAAAGAGAGAAACATAATAAATATAAAATAAATTACTATTATCTCCCTCATCACGCGGTCACAAAAGAGAGCTCCACAACTTAACTCAGAGTATTATTAAATGCTTCTGCAAGGTCAACTAATGGAAGATCATTAAACGAGCAAATGTTGGTAGGACCAACCATCCAACCAACCCTATGGGCAACAATTTTAAAATGGCGCATGTACAAAATCGCCTTTACAGCCGACATTGAAAAAATGTATCGGATGATCCAAATGCATCCAAATCATACAGAATATCAACGAATTCTGTGGAGAGACACCCCAGAAGAGCCCATAAGAGATTATAGAATGACAACAGTCACATTCGGAACAACATCTGCACCATACCTTGCCATTCGAACGTTACATCAACTGTCAAAGGATGAGCAAGACAAATCTCCTCTTGCTGCTCAAAGTTTAAAAACAGATTTTTATGTCGACGATCTCCTAACAGGCACTCATGAGGTTCAAACCGGCTTGACATTTCAGCGCGAACTCATTGACATCCTAACTAAAGGTGGATTTAACCTCCGAAAATGGACAGCAAACCATCCAGAATTAATTAAAAACATTCCGCAACATCACAGGGAAATTAATTCTACTCTTTATTTGTCAGAAAATGACACAATCAAGACTCTCGGTCTACAATGGCACCCCAGAAATGATGAATTCAGCTTCAAGGTCTCACCCCCCACTTCCAAACCATATTACACGAAGCGAACAATACTATCAGAAACAGCATCATTGTTTGATCCACTTGGATGGTTGGCACCAATAGTTATTTTTGCCAAAATTCTTATTCAAAATCTCTGGCTAACTAAATGTTCATGGGATGAAGTTTTGCCAGAATCCATTACAGGAAAATGGAATCAGTTCAGGCAAAGCTTAATCCTCATTAGTTCAGTTCGTATACCTCGATGGATACATTTCTCACCAAGTACAAAAACTATCGAAATACACGGATTCTGCGACTCTTCAGAAAAGGCTTATGCCGGTGTGGTATATTTAAGAATCACCACTGAAGACGATTCTATCTATACCCACTTATTTACCTCCAAGACCAGAGTTGCCCCCATAAAATCTATCTCCCTCCCAAGATTAGAACTATGCGGAACTGTCCTTCTTTCACGCTTAATAAAGCAAATCCAAACAGACATAAAATTTTTGAACAGCTCTATTTACGCATGGTCAGACTCAGAGATCACTCTCTCTTGGATTCAAAGGCAACCAAGCCATTGGAAAACATTTATCGCCAACAGAGTTGCTGAAATTCAAGGGAACTTGCAACCAAGACTATGGCGATACGTCCCATCAAAACTAAACCCCGCAGATTGCGCCACTAGAGGCCTTTATCCCAATGAGATCATTAATTGCAATCTATGGTGGAATGGACCATCATGGTTACAGCAAACACCAGAATTGTGGCCAAAACAACCTAACATCGACAAGCGCTTTGAACTTGAAAGTCGAACGGTCAACACAATGACTTGCACCAATGATCAGGTTGAATGGCTCACAAAATTCTCGTCCTTTCCTAAATTAGTGAGAATCATTGCTTATTGCAAACGATTTTATACCAACTGTCATCCCAATATTCCATCCCAAAAAACTAAATATCTCACCTCCCCAGAACTACAAGCACCCGAAAATATTATTTGCTCAATTGTACAAAAGTCATCATTTCCTACGTAATTCCAATGTCTAAACGACAAAAAACCCATTCCTAAAACAAGCCGTCTTTTATGTCTTAACCCCATTCATGGATACAGAGCATTTAATCAGGGTTGGCGGCAGACTCGAAATGTCCATCTTATCATACGACCAGAAACATCCTATAATTCTGCCAAATAATCATCACGTTTGCCACATCCTAATACATCACATCCATCGTTATACTTTACACGGAGGAACCCAGATAATTCTCAATCTACTTCGGAACAAATATTGGCTACTAAATGCTCGAAATACGATCCGTCATCAAATTCGCGCTTGTGTTCCATGTTTTAAAGTTAACCCAAGGACATCTAAACAGATCATGGGAAACCTCCCACCACAACGAGTGACGCCATCATTAACATTTGAGCACACCGGAGTCGACTATGCTGGTCCTTTAGACATTAAAACGTCAAAGCTCCGATCTGCCAAAATCACTAAAGGGTATTTAAGGATATTCATATGCATGGCCACTAAAGCCAAACATATCGAAGTAGTATAAGAATTGACAACAGCAGCTTTCATCGCCGCTTTAACGCGCTTCATTAGCAGACGAGGAATGTGTTTACATCTGTATTCTGATTGCGGAACTAACTTCGTGGGTGCAAACAAAGAAATATCTAACAATGTAAACGAAGTTATTAAAACACTTCCAGAGGAAATTTCAAAAAATGTAGATTTGACAGGCATAACATGGCATTTCAATCCATCAGCAGCACCACACTTCGGTGGATTATGGGAAGCAGGCGTCAAGTCTATTAAAACTCACATGAAAAAGATTCTCCAAAACGCCACATTAACATTTGAAGAATTAACAACTGTCATCTGTCAAATCGAGGCCTGCGTCAATTCTCGACCACTAACACCCCTATCCAACGACCCCAACGATTATAACATTTTAACCCCAGGTCATTTCTTAACAGGCAGGAATATAAAGGCAGTCCCAGAGCCATCCATTGGTGAAAATATTTCATCACTAAAACGTTGGCAATATGTGCAATACTTATCAGAGCAATTTTGGAGAAAGTGGTCCAAAGAATATCTCCATAATCTGCAAACTCGAACAAAATGGCAGACTTCCGAAAATAATCTCAACCTCAATGATTTGGTTCTCATTCAAGACCTTCGATATCCGTCAACAAAATGGCCGACAGGTCGTATAATACAAATTAACCCCGGCACTGACAACAAGGTCAGAGTGGCCACTGTAAAAACCCCTACCAATCAGATAACTCGTCCCATCACTAAATTATTCAAACTTCCTATTACGTCAGTAAGTGCAAATGACGGTCAGTGGAACTGACTGTCAGTACTAAATTCAACTATTATTCCACTAACTTACATAAGTGCAATCAACGAATTAAACAGCTCATCGCTAAATATAGATTTCGTCATTTTTATTGTTTAACAAGTCAGCACTGGGGTTAGTCAAAATCAAGTATTACGCACCTACTCATATGATCCCCTTAAGCGTGCTATTTTTAAAATAAATTTGCGGCACATCAATAAAAATTCGGCATCAACTTGCTGCACAGACAGACTATAACACTTTTTCGGTATACTACACCACAAAATCGCAGCAGTTTTGCAATTAAACTTCCTCATTCATGAAAGCATTTAATATTTAAAAAAAAAAGACAGACAAATTCATTGCTCCTAACTTCAAGCAGTTAAGCAAAGAACACTACCAAAAATCAGTGCACTGCTATATCGACACCAAAAGAACCTGACTTCATGGCACATACACTGAGTGACATTAAGGCAATATAGCTACGCGCGAAAAGTAGTAAAATCCCGCCAGTGTAATTAATTAATATTTTAACTAAAATACTGTTTGTTGTTTTTTTTTTTTTTTTGAAAATGAAATCAATGCCGAGCTTGGACGAGTATTTATGGATAGACGACGTTCCAGATTTGGACGCTGTACCCATAAAAGAAAAATTGGGAAAAATAGAAAGTCCAAAACCACCCAAACCTCTTAATCGTCCGTTTGAAGCAGTGCCAGCTTCTCCGAAGATCCGCAAAATGGTCAGGGAACCAGGAATTCGAATTCCAACCCTTCCAATGAAAATTCCTACAGGAACCAAACGGAACAAGATATTAGAAGCTCCTTTAGAAAGCAAACGTGTAAGGTGTATGAAAAAAAATTCTGGACCAGTAAAAAATACACCTAATAGTTCAATAAGGGAAGACACTTTTATGACAGATGAACTTCCAATAAAAAAAACCACACATCCATCAACAAAACGACATGAACACAGTCAGCTTATAGAAAAGGAGCCATCACAACCAAAACAGGCAATCTTCCAGTCAACATGTGAACACCCAGCAGATGATAGTAAATCCATAAATAAGGCAACAAAAAGCAGTCAAACTAAATCAGCAAGTACCAAGCCGCCGCCAAATTTAATTATCGATCCTCAATTATGGAATAACATCAAGGATCAGCCTATTCCTTGGTTAAGAGTTTTTTCTGCCAAAAAATGCTTTAGGATGGAAACAAGCGAAAACGACACCCTGCGTTTTATAAAACAAGCTGGTGGCAAGGTCAGAGTTCGGTTACAAATCAAACACAGTAAGTCTTCTCAATTACTTATTTATTATAAAAAAAAAAAAAACTAAAATACCATTAAATAATTTTTTGAGGCGGAAAGATGTTTCAGCCACAAGAAACATCATAAAAACTTACAAGCTAAGTATAAAAATTAACAAACCATATCAACATATCCATAATATCCCACGATGCTTTCACTAAATCCTTCAAGGGATAAAAAGCTTTTTTCTAGCCCATTAGGGCTCTCTTTTTTGGTGCATCAAAACCTAACAATAAAACAATCATTCGATTACTAAAAGTAAACAAACATAAATTAAAAATCCCTGAATCCAGCTCCAGTGCTCCACGAGAATTCTCCAATTTCCAAATATTCTGAAATAGAAGAAAAAATATTTAAATACAAATACAAAAAGAAACAATATAAAAACTTACCCAAATATTCAAGATGACAACACATCCAACAATTTCACTGTCACTGACATCCGACGTCAGTACAGTCAGATGTTCATAGCTCTCACTCATTCTAAGCTGTAATACTCACAGCTGAAGCACAATACATGCGACAACGCGCAACTTTTTTTTGAGCCCCCATTTACTCTGTACATTTCCAGAGTATAAATAAAGCAGGGGCTGGAGCTAAAATTCATTGCAGTTCTAGCAGTCTTCCGAGACGGATCAGAAGCTCTGAATCTGATTTAGGCAAGGAAATCTTTGAGTGAATTTTAACCTATACAAATTGCTGCGCTTCTGAGCAGTAATTTATTCAAAGGGCGGATCAGCAGCATTGACGCTGAAAAAGTCAATAATAAATTAAAAAAAATTATTTTTTCAGCTCATTTTACGCCGGAAGGTTACTTGAATTCCGGCAAAACATTTACATAGGCAGCAGTGAAGCCTATTAAATTATTTATATATTTCTTGACAAAAAACTTATAGTATTTTATCTTTACAGATTAAAAACATCATCTGCTGCGACAATTTTTTTGGAATTATTTTTGTATGATTTCGTTTTGAATTATCATTTTGTATTTATTATTTCACTCGAATTATCATTTATTATTTTGTATTTATTATTTCGTTTTGAATTTTCATTTATTTTTTTTTTGAGGTCTTTTTTGGTTGAATTTCAATATTATTATTTTAAGTGAATTTTATTTGAGTTGAATTATAATATTTGTTCACTAAGAAATTTTATGATAAATAAAGGTTTGACTAAATTAAAACATCAGTCTTCTCAGTTATCAACCCGGCACATCTCGCTGATTTCGCTTAGACCTGTATAGGCCTAAACACTTTTTTTACTTTTTGTTTGTACCGGAGAATCCCAAGAAGGCCTACAGTTTTGCAGCGGAAATGATATCATACTGTGCTTTGTTGACGCGCCATCTTGTTACGTTCATAAGTATTATATAAACATAAAAATAATTGCAAAAAAAAAAAAAAAAAAATACTATAATATCCTCGGTATGTACTTCGTTTCATATGAATTTTCCTGCAGTTGAAAGAGCTGCCATACTGGAAAGAGAGAAACCGTTTTGGGTGGACTTATGACCCTAATGGGAAGATTTTTTTTTTTTTACTATTGAGTTAACCCAAAAATAAGTCCGCGTTGTTTCCTTTAGGGAATTACTCTTGCGCAGCAAAGTACAGTTTTTGTAATCGATTTCAAAGTAGATTTATATAATAAATATCATCTATACGCATTTGCCTTCCATAGAAATAGATTTCAAGATCCATCAAAACTTGGTTTAGTTAAAATTCAAAGTCGTTTACAGCAGGTAAGCAAACTTCTATTCGAGGATTGCATTCAGTTAGTTACTTCTTAGTCTCTTCATACTATCCGCTAGTAAATAACCAAATCACATGAAAAAAAATCCCATCTACTAAAACACCTAACATACATTCTTTGCGTCGTAGTCCTAATACATTTCTTATGCATTCGGAATCTGGAGCGCATTTTATGCATATCCAAACTTCAATTTGGTAATTGAAGAAGAATTTGTTGGCTCAGTAAAATGTACCAAATCGTTGCTGGAGTGAGTATATGGGCGCTGAGAGAATTTTTCTCCCTTTTTCTATTTCTTTATCTATATTCCGGTCAAAGTGGGTCAGATCATACGGAAGAAGCTCGGTTTGGTAATGTCCAATAAAGGTAATAATTGAAATTTGATTTCGGGTTTTTTTTCTGGAGGAAGTAGATATAGGAAATTTACAGCTTAAGTAAACCTGAGGATAAAAAATAAACTTAAAATCGTACATCAGAACTTGGGTAGCATATGTTTACAAGTATATGTAGCTGTTGTCGTAATTTTTTTAAATATTTGTTGTTAAGGTTGCTCTGAATTTCGGGTTAACTTACATTTATGTGTATGCTTATATATGGAGTAAAAAGTATTGTATGATGTCAAATTTAGAATCAAATAATGGCAGGATATTGAGACCCTAGAAAGCTCAAAATGTTATCCAAATTTCGTTGCTGGTTTCAAACGTAAAGTGTTGATTCCACCGTTTGATAAAACTCACAACCACTTTTCTGCTAACTGCTCAAGACAAGTTCAAGACCCTTGTGTTATTTTACAAAGTTGTAATTGAATTACAACTTTTGCAACATTTTACAATCTTCATATATTACAAAGAGTCGGTAGTCCATTGCATCAGCGAATTACTTGGAAGTCTTTAGGCAATACGATACTCTAAGTATCGATGGTACTTTTATGTCATTCTCATTGGCCATTATTAAAATATCATACCGCAATTGTCGTATGTGCGTAAGCTAATTTCGACCACCGGCAGGCATCATACGTGATCGAATGAATCTTAGAGAGCACAAATCTTATTTCTATCTCCAATCGAGCGAGTACCTACCTCTTTTTTCGGGTTCCGTCGTTTTTCGAATTAATTAGTTCTAGAAGTAATATAGTTGATCAGCGATGAATGAAGCTGAAAAGAAAAGATAAGGAATTAAAAAAAATTAAATTAATTTAAAGTACTTAACTTAAGTTCAAGCCAGGGAAATCGACTGGCTCACATTCCGCCCACCAAGGATTGGTACCTACGTACCTACTCGCAATAATAAAATTATTTAAAATAGAAAGAGAACATGAACTAATTAAAGAAATAAACAATGAATTACTTAGAATAAGAAACACTAACAAATTTATATGAAAAAACGACAAATTTTCCAACTTCCCCATGCAAATGTAAAGATAAATACATACATTCAAACACAACAACAACACTGTGGGAAATGGAAATTATGTGATAATTAGTTATACGAGTATTACAATAGGTCTGTCTGTTTACTCGAAAGTTTTTACTCGGTGTAAAAAGTTTTACGGATTTTTACTTGCAAACCGTCTGTTTACTTTTGAGCTAGTAAAAATCGAATTTATACGCTTCCCCTCTTGCACAAAGTTGCACATTTTACTCATTATTCAGAGGATGTGTACTTCGATATGCAATCTACTGACTGTCAAAAGTATTAAATTTGACGTTAACAAGCTTGTTGTGATATAAAGTGAAAAGTGATTTGAATTGCGATTAGAATACAACTGTTAAAGAATGTGAATTTTTTTAAGTTATTCCAACTTAATTTTTGATACAATAAATAAGCAAACTTGTAGTAATGCAAGTAAATGTAGGATCATCAGGACCATCCGATCAAATTGAATGTTCGCCGGGAACGCAAAAGATGTTTGAAAATCATAAGCGGATTTCGTTATTAATTTAAAACTATTCATTTTATAATTTTTTAATATTAAAAACACAGATCCGGAAATTCGTCATGCTGGTTTGTCAGAGGCTGGTGTGTTAAATGTTGATGACCCAGCGGCTACAAATGTAGATTCATAACTAACACCGCTTCAATCGGACTGTCAACCAGTGTTAAATCGTGCATGTTCATAACAGATGAATCTAATTCTATCTTAATTCTTATATAAAGAAATTTAATTGAAATATATATGTAGGTATATACCATTAACTCATAATTTTATATGTAGGTCAGGCATGAATTAAGGTTCATGTTATCATTGTAATAGGAAACCTAATTTCATTCACCTGGCGCGAAATTCATTCACCTCGCTTCATGCAAAAATAAATTCTTCGTCATTATAATCTAAAGAAAGTTGACACTCAGCAATAACTGAGGAATTTATTTTGCATGAAACTTGCAATTTCGCTAGATAAGCAGTATCGGAAATTCTTAATTGAATATTGCTTTCTTTTGTTTTTGGGGTAGAATAAGTGGTAATGTTAGCAAAATTTGAATATAAATTCACGGCGAGTAATAAATAAATTATCAGTTGTTAATAAAATTTAGAGCGTTTTATTCAGTATCGCGTAACCCTTCTAGTTTTCAGGCTTTTTGGTATTCGGTTAAAGTGCCGTTTATACCACCATCTGTAACAACTAGCAAGCCAGGCAACTGTATTTAGCCTTGGTATATCGGTTCAAGTGCCGTTTATACCATCTGCGTTTTAAGGCTAAGAAAATATAGGCAAGACAAAAGAGCCTTGTCTCAACATTTGGTGACCCCGACGTGATACAAGTGAAACATTTGTATCACGTATTGAATCAAGTGGAATTAAATCAAATAAAAATGGCAAACGTATTTGAAAAATTAGCAGCGGAACAAACCTGCAATGGAAAAGAGATCCAAAGAATCATCGCAAACTACAGAAAGGACCCGATTGACAGAAAGGTCACTAAAGAGTATTATGCAGATCGCCTTCATCTATTGGAGGAGGCATGGGCACTGTTTGAAACAACGGATAATAAGATGAGAGTGATTCCTGATCTTCCTCGGAGTCATTCTTACTTTACGACAGATTATTACAATACAATCATGGCACTGTATAGCCAATATCAGGTTTATTTTGCTGAGAAGGTAGAGCACTTCACTCATCAAGAGGCAGAGACATCCTCCAAGGCTTCAACTGTTGAAAGCGAAGGCACGGAAGGACCTGGTCCAAAATTACCAGACATAATGAAACAAGCTAGTGCTACAGGAGCATTACCAAGGGCACCCAAAATTCCTAAATTCGAAGAGAAAAATGGTCATCTATCTCCGTCTGAAACTCAGCTACGACAATTAGCTGGAATCATAAGAAGACAAAGACGAATTATTGGTGTGCTAAGGAATGTACTTTACGTAATCGAGACTGATGGTGAAGATCATTCAAGACAATACTACGAACTAAAACTGAGGTCAATTAATCAGCACTGGTCACAAATCGAAGAGAGTGATCATAAAATATGGGAACTGACTGAGGACCCAATCAAGGAGGGTTATGATGCAGAAGAATTCATGAAGATGCAAGAGGAAGTGGATAACTGCTTAATATTATTAGCAACCAAACGTGACAGCCTTAATGCAACAACAATACAGTCATCCCAGTTCTCAAACGTCGACTCAAGTGCAATACTAAAACTGCCCAAGTTAACACTCCCACGATTCGATGGTGATTACTTGAAGTGGACCCAGTTTCACGACTTGTTCACTCAGATGGTGCACAATCAACCAATGCCAAATTGTCAGAAGTTATGGTATCTCAAGGCCAACTTAGCTGGAGAGGCAGAAAGATTAATAAGGCACTTTACGGCCTCAGAAGAAAACTATACAGCTGCTTGGCAGACCTTAAAGAATCGTTATAACAATCGCAGACTGTTGGTAACAGCACTCATTAACAAGTTATTATCTCAGTCAGCACATGTGAACGATAATCCTTCAGCTGCTACAATAAAATCGCTACATGATACTACACAAGAGTGTCTGTTAGGATTGCAGAATTTAAGCGTTTCAACGGCAGATTGGGATCCACTCTTGCTTCATATCTTAACAAAGAAGCTTGACAGAAGCACGTACACTCTATATGAGCAATCACTATCAAAGCCTAGAGAAATACAGAGTATAAAAGTATTTCTATCATTTCTGGAAACTAGATTTCAAGCACTCGAAGCACTCGGCACTAAGTATAAAATCGACGATTACCAAAGAAGACATGGCAGCTCCAAGGCACTAACTTCGATAATATCATCCACTTCAAATCGGGCATCATGTATGTCATGTAAAGGGAACCATCCCCTTTTTGCATGCCCCCAGTTTTTGAAATTGACACCAGCCAGTCGACTGAGCTTTGTACGCAGTCATAACTTGTGTTTTAATTGTCTCAAGCCTGGTCACAGCAGCAACCAGTGCATACTTCGAGGATGTACAAAATGCACCAAAAAACACAACACGCTTGTACATCTAGAACCATCAGGGAAGGCAGAAAAATCTGATGTCAAATCACCAAGAAGCTCATCTTCAGTAGATGTACTGTTACAAAAGGCTGATACACCAGGTTATCAACCAGCCATAGTAGCAACACTGACAAACCAAAAACCAAGAGGTTATGTTCTCCTGGGCACAGCCATTGTCAAACTCATATCTGACAAGGGAGACACAATAGAATGTAGAGCCATTCTTGATTCAGGCTCTCAAGTTAATATAATAACAGAAAGGGTTATTAAGAAACTAACCTTGACACCAAGTTCAGAAAGAATTACCATACATGGTGTCGGAAATAAAAAAGGAAGAATCCAACATAAGGTTAATTTGCGGTTAGAGTCCACAATGAACAAATATGCAACAAGAGTAGAAGCCTTTGTGCTGCCAAAAATAATCGCGCCACAACCAACGCAGTCATTTGACATCTCAGAGTGGGACATACCTAAAAATATCAGACTTGCCGATTCTAAATTCAACATAACCGACTCAATTGATTTGCTTTTGGGAGCAGAGTTTTATTACAACCTACTGTCCATTGGACAAATCAAGTTAGCAAGTAATCTTCCAATGCTACAAAATACTGTTCTTGGATGGGTATTGACAGGCAAGATCGATCAGATTGAAACATCTGCCGCTACATGTGGTATATGTTCAGAGGACGAACAAACAGATCAACTTGTTCAAAGATTTTGGAAACTTGAAGTAGTTGCTGCAGCAAAGGACAAATTCACTGAAGAAGAAAGGCGATGTGAAACCCACTTCACGCAAACAGTCCGTAGAGATGACAGCGGACGATTTATTGTTAATTTACCATTTCGTGAGGAATCAACAAAATTGGGCGAGTCCAGAAGCATGGCATTGAACAGATTTCTCGCTTTAGAAAGAAGATTGGCCAAAGATGAAGCCTTAAGGTCTCAGTATGTGGAATTCATAACAGAGTATATTGATCTCGGACACATGAAGGAAATAAATGGCGATAGTATCCAATCGCCCCATTACTTCCTTCCGCACCATTGCGTTTTAAAACCCGATAGTAGCACCACTAAATTAAGAGTGGTGTTCGATGCATCGATGAAGACGTCATCTCAATTGTCTTTAAATGATATCTTGTGCGCAGGACCAACAGTTCAAAGTGACTTATTTTCACTACTGCTGCGGTTTCGGCTACCACGATTCGTATTCACTGCAGACATTCAAAAGATGTACCGACAGATACTGCTGGACGAAGCCGACCAGAAATATCTGCTAATTTTCTGGAGAAATGACCCAAGAGAATCATTAAAAATATACCGACTATGTACAGTCACATATGGTACTCGACCGGCACCTTATCTGGCAACAAAATGCCTTCAGAAATTGGCTCAAGAAAATACCGTTAGATATCCATATGGTGCCGAGATCCTGAAAAATGACTTCTATGTGGATGATTGCATTACAGGATCAGACAGTTTGCCGACAGCCATAATAATGCAGAAGGAACTTACAAAACTTCTACAAGGCGCAGGTTTTCGATTGAGAAAATGGTGTGCCAATCACGCCCAATTGTTGCAAGGCGTTCCACCAGAGGATCAAGAAATAGACCTTGACTTCGAAAACAGCACAGAAGAAAAGATAAAGACGTTAGGACTAACATGGCTGCCCAAGTCAGATCAATTCAGAATTAAAGCAGTCTCTAACCAAGGATCCAGGATCACTATAAGAATAGTCACTTCTGACATCGCCAAACTTTTCGACCCTTTAGGTGTATTGGCACCAGTAGTAGTCACCGCTATGATCTTTACCCAACAACTATGGCAACTAAAAATTGACTGGGATGCAGCCTTACCAATGGAACTTCATACAAGATGGCTTAATTTCAGGACCACTCTGTCAACCTTAAATAACGTCACATTTCCCAGGCACGTATTTGCAAAGGAAGCTCCAAGGCATATGCAAGTCCATGTGTTCTCAGATGCTTCAGAAAAGGCCTATGGCGCTGCACTTTATATCCGATCGACCAGTAAAGATGGCAGAATTATTGTGAGACTATTATGCGCTAAATCTCGCGTAGCACCACTACAAAAACAAACTGTTCCTCGTTTGGAACTATGTGGAGCTCTAGTAGAAGCCGAACTTGCAAACCGTGTAAAGAAGGAACTGAAGTGGGAAGAAGTACCAACCTATTTCTGGTCAGATTCGGAAATAGTGTTATCATGGATAACTTCATCATCCACATCATATCAAACATTTGTTGCTAATCGGATTGGTGCAATTCAAGAATTAACCATAGCGGCACAATGGCATCATGTGAGATCAAAGGATAATCCAGCCGATGTACTCTCCAGAGGGCTGGAGCCAGACAAATTAGAAACATGTCATCTTTGGTTCTACGGGCCAACATTCCTGCACGGAAGTGAAACCGTATGGCCTACAGCTTATCAAACCAAGATTGAGTGTCAGTTAGAAAGAAAGCGTACAGCCTTGCCCGCAATAACTACAGCAGAAGATATATCTAGTGTGATATACAAAATCAATCATGAGGGATCATTTCGGAAGCTTCAACGCATCGTTCCTTATATGATTCGATTTGTAAGGAATGCCAAAATTCCAGTCAAATCACGGCCAAACCATCGCTTCATCACTTGTCGAGAATTAAATGAAGCCTTATACATCATAATAAGAGCCATACAAGAAGATGAGTTCAAGGAAGAAATAAAACAATTAAAGAAAGATCATGAATTAAACAAGGGAAATTGTCTAAAAGGTCTTACACCATTTCTTGATGACAAAGGCATCATCAGAGTGGGCGGTCGTTTAAAGGAATCAGTACTAGAATATGATGCAAAATATCCTATGATTTTGCCCTATTCAGATCCGTTAACAAAACTATTGATGTTAACAATTCATAAAGAGAATCTGCACTCTGGCCCGCAAGCCTTGCTGGCCGATACAAGACAACGCTTCTGGCCAATAAAGGGAAAGTCACTCGCGAGATCAATTGATCAGCATTGCGTAACATGTGCAAGAGCCAAACCAAAAATGTTGACACAGATCATGGGCAATTTGCCTCCCGCAAGAGTTCAACCAGCACGACCATTCGTTAATTCCGGTGTTGACTTTAGTGGGCCAACCTGGGTGCATTACAAAATTCGAGGAAAGAGACCTCACAAGGCATACATCGCTGTTTTCTGCTGTTTTGCAACAAAGGCCGTCCACTTAGAAATAGTCAGCGACTTGTCAACAGAAGCCTTTATTGGGGCATTAAGGCGATTTATGGGCCGCAGAGGAAGTTGTAGGAACTTATACTGCGACAACGCAACCAATTTCGTTGGCGCAAGAAACCAACTACGCGAATTGTCTGAGGCCATCCATTCTGAAGCAGCGAGGGAAACCATAGCAGGAACTTGCAGTAAAAGAGGAATCGATTTCCTTTTCATTCCTCCGAGAGCACCACATTTCGGTGGGCTATGGGAAGCTGCTGTAAAATCCGCAAAGCATTTACTTATAAAGACAACTTCAGCCGGATCTCTAACTTATGAGGAGCTGGAGACACTAATGATCGAAATAGAAGCAATTTTGAACTCTAGGCCACTAACACAGATGTCAAATGACCCTAATGACCTGACTGCTATCACTCCTGGTCATTTCCTGGTAGGTGAACCATTAACGGCACCCATAGATGCAAGTGCCAAGCTATTGAAAACTAGTCTGCAAGCTAGATGGAGGCTAGTGTCTGATATGAAACACGAATTTTGGAGACGATGGTCCCGAGAATATTTAAATGAAATGCAATATCGACTCAAGTGGAAAGAGCGCTGCCAGAACATAGATCCTGGCACTATAGTGGTTATACAAGGTGATAATCTTCCAGTCATGAAATGGCCACTAGGGAGAATTCTTCAAACACATAAGGGAAGCGATGGTTATGTTAGAGATGCTGACGTAAAAACAGCTAAAGGTATACTTCGCAGACCTATTCACAAGCTGTCACCATTGCCGTGTGAGGAGGTAGATCATAACGAGACTCCAATGAACAATAATGATATGGGCGAAGAAATTACAGGAACAGAAGAGTCGCCTCAAGGGACAAGCAATGTCGACAAGGATCAAGTGCCCAAGAAACGACGACGACAGTCTTATGGCGCTGCAATTGCAACACTATTATTGGCTTGTTTGGTTCTACCGCCCGGACTTGGAGCAAGCATCGATATCGAAAGCTTCGATCCTAAACCGGGGATATATTTCGAAAATATCGGCAAAATAAATTTCATTTCAACCGAATGGAATTTAATAGTTTATTACGATTTGAAACCATATTGGATGGAGCTTTCGGTATTATCAAATGGGACGAGGGCGTTACATAACTTGTGCCAGCAAAGTCAAACAAGGAGCACATGCATCCAGATAGTGACACAACTTCAGCAGATTGAAGAAGAGTTACAGGCCGACAACATACTCATGTCCACCAGAAGACAAAAACGAGGTGCTATTGACATTGTCGGAAACCTGGCCAATTCACTTTTTGGGGTCCTTGACTCTGAATATGCAAAAAAAATGTATGAAACCATAGATACCATCAATGAAAATGAAGAACATCTTCTAACGCTACTGAAAAATCAGACGTCAATAATTGACGCAACGGTTAACGTCTTGAAAAAGGATCAACTAGCTGCAGAGAAGAAATTTAAGGAATTAGACGACCAAATCACCCACTTGATAAACCACATAAACCACACCGGAGAAGAAACGTATGAGCTAAAAATCAGCCAATTATTTACAACCCTATCCATCCAAATGATGTTCATAGTATCCCATCTTCAGAGAATGCAGTCTTCAATAATCGACGTGTTAACAGACATACACCACGGCAGAATCAGTCCATTACTTGTGACGCCTCAACAATTACGTAACGAACTCATCATGGTCAAGAATCACCTACCACCAGGATTGCAATTACCCGCAGATCAGAATGATATTGTGGAACTATACAAAACCATGTCCGCAGAATCAGGAGTAACCAACAAACATGTAATAGTTAAAATCAGAATGCCGCTGGTCACTCTGGAAAGGTTTGACTTGTTCCAGATGATACCGATACCTGTATCAACTAATGAAGTGCTTGTAGCTGTACGGCCTTGCGCTACATACATCGCTCTCAGTCCACACAGAGATCAATATTACCCAATGACAAAACAGGAACTGTCATCCTGTATGTCGACGGAGGAGCTCAATCATGTATGCCCTCTGAACCATCCTATATATTACAAGGGGGCGGCCGCTTGCTCCTGCGAAGTGAATCTGTTTAACAATTCAACATATAGAAAATGTGAAATGGAAAAAATAGAGAACAGTCCTGCTTGGATTCAGCTCAATAATCCAAACCAATGGATCTACGCAGTCAAGGAACCCAACACTGCAAATGCTTGGTGTAACGAGGAAACCATCCCGCTGACTTTAACAGGTCTTTTAAAGATGATGCCAGATTGCGTCATCAAGCATGACTTACTGACAGTTCGAGGAATACATACATATCCTAGCAGCATTAGAACATCCTACAAGAGGTTAAGTGAGTTAAGCAAAATCACCACACCCGAAAAGCTACATCCAGTCATCGGTAACCTAACTCCCTACGAAGCCCAAGAAGAACAACTGGAAGAATTGATGAGATTGGTCTCATCACAGCTCCAAGAGGAAACAATAAAGAAGACTCATTCTCACAATATCCATCAATTTACCATTGGCTATCTTTCGCTCGGACTAATTTTATTCTTCATCGCCATCCTGATATTCAAGAATCGAGATGATTGTAGGCAAAAATCGAAACAGCCTAAGCCCGCACCCAGGCAATCTACGGAAGTTGACTTCAGTATCAACGTCTAGTCATTTGAATCTTCGAACGAAGGTTCAACGCGGGGAGAATGTTAAATCGTGCATGTTCATAACAGATGAATCTAATTCTATCTTAATTCTTATATAAAGAAATTTAATTGAAATATATATGTAGGTATATACCATTAACTCATAATTTTATATGTAGGTCAGGCATGAATAAAGGTTCATGTTATCATTGTAATAGGAAACCTAATTTCATTCACCTGGCGCGAAATTCATTCACCTCGCTTCATGCAAAAATAAATTCTTCGTCATTATAATCTAAAGAAAGTTGACACTCAGCAATAACTGAGGAATTTATTTAGCATGAAACTTGCAATTTCGCTAGATAAGCAGTATCGGAAATTCTTAATTGAATATTGCTTTCTTTTGTTTTTGGGGTAGAATAAGTGGTAATGTTAGCAAAATTTGAATATAAATTCACGGCGAGTAATAAATAAATTATCAGTTGTTAATAAAATTTAGAGCGTTTTATTCAGTATCGCGTAACCCTTCTAGTTTTCAGGCTTTTTGGTATTCGGTTAAAGTGCCGTTTATACCACCATCTATAACAACTAGCAAGCCAGGCAACTGTATTTAGCCTTGGTATATCGGTTCAAGTGCCGTTTATACCATCTGCGTTTTAAGGCTAAGAAAATATAGGCAAGACAAAAGATCCTTGTCTCAACAACCAGAATCCCATGTTCAAAATCCAACCCTTGATCAGGAACTTTAAGATTAATTCCCACATTAAGTTATCCTTTTATTAATAAAATGCTATTGAAGCTGATGGAAAGAAAATTTTATGGCTGGATGCGCAGATAAAATTGTTGCTCTCTGCATTGGAAGAGTTGGGACCGAAAGTTGGCCACTCCGCCAAACTGAAAAATAAAAGGAAGATGTGGCCAGAAATCCAAACACGTTTTAAAGAAAGAGGATATATTTTCTCTGACAATCAAATCGAGACGAAAGTTCGTTCCCTAGAAGGCAATATAAAAAAGTAAATCCATAATAAACAAATCGGAAGAAATAGGGCTAAAAGTCCTTTTGAAAGATATGGCACATTTAATATTTTGTTTTATATGTATATTTCAGTAAATTATTTTATGATAATTAAAAAAATCATAATACCAAAATGATTTATATATTTTAGTGAAATGGGCGATAGACCTTCGGTTTTCCCGGAGCTAATACTTGGTGCCATTGAAGCGGGTGATAAGTGAAGTGCTTCCTTGGACGATACTCCAATTTTGCTTTGTAAATAAAGCGAATATTTGTTAATCTGTATTGTATTTGCATTGATTTTATGAATAGATAATAAAATTTCAACTGGTCACACCTCCGAGTCAGCTGAACGAGATGTGGGAATTCCTGAAACACCACACAAAAAAACATCGAAAGTTGATGTCGGCGGTGAATTGCGAGCAATGAGAGAGGCGAGGGAGGAGTATTATAGAAAGAATTTGGCAATGCGTGAGCATCACTATTGGCGAGTCGAAGATATCAAGCGTGAAAAATTGAACGTGTTGAAAGATTTGTTAGACGTATTAAAAAAAATAAAATAAGCCGAAGTTTATGTTCTTGAACTTCCAAAATCATCTGGGTGATCCATACCTTTAACGTCATCTTGATCTGCCAAATTATGTAGGACGCAACAGGCTCTTATGAAGTGGCACAATTTCTTCATTCTTTTCAATTTGCAGTAGTGCAACTGGTGTAATCGTTGCTTTAGCATTCCGAATGCGTGTTCGATAACCACGCGACAGGAACTTAATATTTTATTGTAATCTTCCTGTCCCGTTGTTACGTGGCCATTATCTCTATACGGCGGCGTCAGTAAAAATTTAGGCAGGTATAAGCAGAATCGCCCAGCAGGTGCCCTTCTATAGAGAAACAATTTGTTTGTAAATCTTTCTTAAGGAAACCGATATACTCTTACCCCCACACATGTGTCTGTAAATTTGGAAATACTGGCGAATTTTGTAAAACTCGGCAGTCATGAACAGAGCCTGGAAAACCAATGCATACATCAATGAATTTTGCATAGTTGTCACACATCCCTTGCAAGCACACACTGTAATTGCCTTCCCGATCAATATAATCGTCTTTGCCTTTCCTTGGGGGATCAATAACGATATGTGTATCATCAATTGCACCTACAAAAAATATTTTTTCAATATAAGCTGAAAATTAACTTAAATTTTATATTACCAGTGACTCCACGAAATCCTTTCTTTCGCTGAAAATGCCTTGATATTTCCTGTTTTTAAGTTTCATCAGGTCATTTGATGACTTCATCTGCAAGGCCACTTATGAAGGTTATAACTCGATTTATAACATTTTCGACTGCCCACAGTGCCAAGTCGAAGCGATCAGCAAGATCTCTGTATGAGCATGCAGAAAAGCGGCCATGGGTTTGAAGGGACTGATTCTCTTATCTTCTCGTAGATTACTAAATTTCGGGCATACTTCAAATCTCATACTGAGAGAGTTGAATAATGCCTTACTTATTCTGAAATGCGTACGTGACGCCTACTCATTATAAGTGGACACCGCTTCCTCAACATATTTTTTTATGTAGCTTCTTTTCCTTACTGATACTTCATGAAAGTTTATCAATTCTTCCACGTCACTCAATTCACTCATACCACTCTCGCTTGTACTTTTAAGCACATTTTTTCCCATTTTTTAATTAAAGTAGAGAAAAATATTTTACTTATTCACAATTATTATTTTCACACCTTGTTTTGCATAGAAAACTTTTCTGTAAAATTTTTGACACAGACAAGCTGAACAAAATTTCCTCGAGAATGTCTACTAACTTTTCTTGAGTTATCCCCTCTACTGCTTAAAAGTTTCTACGTGATTTTTACTCAAATATTTTTGCTCAAAAGTAAACAGACAGATCTAATATCTCTCACTAGAATTTTACACCAACTATGGAAAAAGAGTCACATAACATATTAATTAGAACAAAACACTTTCCCGCGAACAATTTCGAGGAAAATTACACATGAATTTTTACCTTTGATAGTTGTCACAATGGAAAACAATTTACTCAAAATTCGAGTTTTAAAGTATTTTAAAATGTAATAACTCAATAAAATCGAAGTTCCTGAGTTATTGAAGATATTTCTTACAAAAAATCAACTTCCCGCCAAGTTTTTCCGCGAAAAACAACAAATGAAAATCTCACCTGAAGACAGGTTAAGATAACAAATGTCATAAACAAACGAATTTTCTTATAAACTAAAAACATACAAACACTAATTAATGCACAAAACACAATTTGAACAACTTAGTTTTATGCAATCAGTGCACTTTTCACTGAAAGCGCACGGAAAACTCGCGAAACCGTCAAAACAAATTTTTAAATACCGCGGAACTCTAAGAATTCATATGGCACATGAATTCGGGGTATTTTTTTACGAGGAACCTGATGGAGGTATGAAAAAAGTGTTAAAGTATCTCAACAAAAAGATATTTGATATTTTTTTGATTTCTCATATAACTATTGAGAATAAAAGAAATAGCGAGTGGAAGCGAGAAGGATAAAAATTACTTTCCACATCTAATTCTCTCAACATGGACGACAAAAATTTAATTGCGCCATGTTATAGCACAACTTGGAATTCTAATTTTCATTCACTGAAATTAAATTATGATGAAGATCTTTTGATGAGAAAAGATAGATGTTAGTATTCCTCATCGAATGAGATAAATTACACCTGATGAAAATTAACACATTCTGAGAAATTTACGTTATGGCTGTAGGTTCCACAACAAAAGAAGGTGGTTCAGACCCTATATAAGGCCGACCATTTGCATGGATTGCTCTCTTAAAATTTTTGAGTTCAATCAGTTCAGTTCGTGGTATATATTTAGTCAAATTTTTAATTTTTGTTTTTTTTTTGAGTTCTCACTTTGTGCAAATCATGCAATTCAGCTTATAATCTTCCTACGGTTAGCATAAGCTCTCACATGCGATTTTCTTTTTGGTGAAGGTGAAAATTGTGCAAAGACATAATTTAGTGACTTTATTGTGGTTAAGTGACTCATCTTTCTTTTTTAATAAAGTGCATCAATTTTAGTGTTTATAACAACACTTTTTTTTTGATAATCAGTCAATATTAAATTAAAGTGCCTTGTACAGGATAAATTCAAGACAGTTATTCCTATACTTCCCAAATCGGGTTAGCTGGAATATACCTGAGAATTATTCTTTGTTTGCTTAAAATTGTAAATTGTAAATAACATTAAGATCATAATTTTGAAGAATTTTCTAGATTTATTGTAGATAAGTGCTTTGCTGTGCATTAGACTGCTTAAGCTAACCTGCATATGAAGTTTTTATTAAATCGAAATGTAAATCTATTTATGCTCAATCTGATTTTAATATACCGGTTTTACCGGTTTTAGTATACGATTCAACAGCAACTGTTCCGTTACACACGTGCTGAAATTGCAGTATTATTAAATAACAAGGAAATTTTACATCAGCCTAGTATACAGGAATATGGTGCAACCTTTCTCCACATCGTTTTTTTTTATAGTTTCAGGAGCTAATTACTGCATATTAAATTGTTTGGTGATCCTACAGCAACCAAGCTACTTTCGTAAACAATAGTAATAATTATTCACATATATGACGGAAAGATGCATTACAATAAAATTAATTATATCGTATACCTACCCTATTTTTTGATTTTTTTTTTTATTGAACGGATTCGTATTGTGCTCCCGTTTCCATGAGATATAAACTGCAGGGTTTAGACTTTAATGTAAAAAGCATCTTTCATGCCTTCAAGGTATTTATCTAGTCCCTCATAGAATAGATCATCGTAAATTTTTCCAACTAATGCAGGTGTATACAATAGCGCATGTTTTAAATATTTTACGAAAGATGGCAGCACATGTCACACGCATATTTTTTACATTATGGGCATATGGCTAGCCCTTGTATGCTCGTGTTATCAGCATGTTAACACTTTATTTTCACACAATTTATTAGTAACAATTATTACAGCTATGGGCGGTAAAGCGATAAATAGGGGCATTCAGGCAAATGTGTTTAACGATCGGAAACAAATACATTTTTATTTGCCGCATAATGCGAATGAAAATCATAAGAATTGTTATTCTTTTTCTTACGTAATATACTGTATGCAAAACATAATTTCTTTTATATATATTTCAGACTTTATCATATACGGCCACACTGCCAGCACCGTGTTGGCACTTATACATTTTTTTTTAAATTAGATAAAAACTATTTCAAAACCATTTTCCGCGCCAATATTTTTTTTTCCTGTTCTAAACATGTTGAACTATATCATGATATATAATTTCCGTAGTTTATTTAATAATATCTTGTTCAAACTAAAAAGGTCCTTAGTGTGGCCATATTGTTTTCATACCTTTTGAATTGAGTCATGAGTTATAGAGACGAATGAAAGTGATGATCCAATTCCAATGGTGCCACATCTGGGAAATGTAATATATGATTTGGAGATTACAAATATGTTCAAACACGTGATTTAATGAAGGATGTAATGCATACCCATATCTTCCCAATATTGGATTTTAATATATTTATAATAATTTTGTTATGCAGGAAAATACGGGTTTTTTTTTCAAAACTATTAGACTAACTTACTTTTACATCTTTTGACAATTATTCGAAAAATTTTTGAATGCGATTATTAAATTCGCATTTTATGAAATTTTTTTAGAGTGAAATTCATTTAGTTCTTGAGGCTGAGGCTGCATATAACCGCCTACAAGATTTTTGAGTTATGGCTTTGATCAGAGCGTTAAAGTTAGGGTGTTCGAATTTCGTAGATAAAATATTCTCTAAAAGCTAAAATGACAAAAAAATTACCGTTTGTTCAATATTAAAAATAATTGTTTTTAATAGCAAAATGGAAGATGACCTAGATCTAAAATTATAGATCCGAGAAAATTAAAAAAAAACTAAAAGATAATCAATTTAACCCATATTTACTCAATTTTTTCTTGTAAAATCAAATACTTTTTTGTTTGATTTTAAGTCTGAAATAAGGTATTCTGAAAAGTAATAATAAAAATAATGTCACTTTGGAAATATCTACTGCCTCGATTGTGGGGCGCTGAGCACCGCGCAGAATATCTTGCAAAATTTTTCAAAATAATGGCTGTGGCAGTCGACATCACATTTTCGGCATTTCATCGTGGTATTTTTATGGCATTGATCTCAACGTATCTGAGGTGCACTGGAAATAATTATATGACCAGCCCTATCTAGACGAACATCATCTGGCACCCTCCCTTTTTTTGAGATTGGCTTCAGTGGACGGCATATAGAGCGAGCTAACGCATACCTTCACAGATAACTTGTAACCACATACAAAGCTAGGTAATCGTGATGCCCCTTCTATTGCCCCGCTGGAAGAGTTATTCATAGAAGCGTTCAAGGGTCAAGTCAAAAGTTGCCAATAAAATTTTAATTTATGCTAATGCGTAGCAGCCTTATTTTGATCAAGGCGATCAACTCCGCCCATATATTTGTTATACATTTTTTCACAGAACGGCTGTTTCATCAAGATTTTCTTCTTCTCGCTGCTTCATGAACGCTATGCGGATCTTATTGTTGTGACACCTTCGCAGGTTGATGCTATGGTAACAACGTTGTTGCCATTTCATCAGTTATTTTATGATAGCTCCAACATTGCTTTTTCCTTGTTTCTATGAGTGACTTCAACGGTGCCTTTTGTTCGTATTGTAACTGTGCCTTTACTGCCGCATTCCTTTAATATAAAATTTGTAAAAAAAATTTCTGTGTAAAACCGCACTGGGAAATTTATAGGCAATTTTGCAATCAAGTTCGTAACGACAATATCCTCTAACACCTAGATAATAATAATTGTTTTTTATTTATATAGGCTCTTTATTTGGTGGCTCTTTGGCTCTTTTCAAAATACTTAAGAATAGATGGCAAAAGGCTCTACAAGGTGTA
>OZ005744.1:113132824-113184281 GCA_963930735.1 Dioctria linearis | reverse complement strand
AAATTAAAATTATTATCATATGATTGAAGCAATTAGATTCGTGGTAAAAATAATTGCTGAAAAAAGCAAAAATTCAATCTAATTACAAATTTTCCCAAAAATAGGTACAACATCTAACCAAAGCGTATGTTGTCATGTAGCATACAATGCATAGCATAAACACAATCAGATCAAGCAGATCAATTTGCAACTCTATCATCATTATAAGTACTATCGAGCGGCAATTTCTTCTCTACGTGATAGAGATAAATTTTTTTGCAAATATACAGAAATCAATTTAACATAGCAGCATGGGTTGCTTTAAATTTCTTGTTAATATGCATTTTTGTTCGTTGCTATGCATATTTTATCTCTAGTACCGTAAAATTACAGAATCACGGCCATTTCTTGTGATCACGCGCCTCTGCTACTCCAACATTGGTGTCGTGTGCAAGCAAGGGCTATATAAACAGCAATTTAAATTGACTCCTTCTCTTTTGTGATTTAGCAGTGCAGTGATTAACTTGGCGATTTATTCCTTTGTGTTCTTTCCTAGTGATTTTTCCTAGTGTTATAATTTATTACTAAATTAAATACTTTGTTTAATTGACGGCTAAAATAAAATATTCTTATTCTGGGTACCGACTGGATTAAGGAGTTTATTTTAGATAGCGATTAAACTAAAAGTTTTTTATTGTGGGTAGCGACTGCAATAAAAAATATTACTAACAATACACTTTATTTCTGGTCTCGATGGAAATAAAGAATCTTTCTTCGGGTCTCGACTGAAGTTAAGATACATACATACATTCACTTTAAGTTGGGTCTCGACTGACTTAAAGAATATTATCTCGGGTCTCGACTGAGATAATATATTACTAACAAATAACTTTATTGTTGGTCTAGACTGTAATAAAGTTTCTTATTGCGGGTCTCGGCTGTAAAAAGAAATTTACTAACTCAAACCACATTATTGCGGGTCTCGACTGTAATAAAGAGTCTTATTGCGGGTCTCGACTGTATTAAGACAATTACTAACAAAACCACTTTATTGCGGGTATCGACTGTAATAAGGAGTCTTACTGCGCTTATCGACTGTAGTAAGAAGATCACTAACACACAACACTTTATTGCGGGTATCGACTGTAATAAAGAGTCTTATTGCGAGTTTCGACTGTAATAAGACGATTCCTAATAAATCCACTTTATTGCGGGTATCGACTGCAATAAAGAATATCTTCATCCCAAACCTCAGTCAAATAAAAAGTCAAGAAAATCAGCTGCTATATATCGATCAGGTAAGTACAAATCAATTGCTACAGTTGTATAAAACAAACTTATATATTAACCATTTATTAAACATTGGTTTCAGCTCTTTATATTATAAAATATATATAAATATAGATCTTGTAGTTCTCAAGTTATAGCATTTATTGAACTTGACACATTTACTGCGTGAATAAACAATTAAAAACCACTAGCTTTATACGAGTGGCATAAATTTCACCACACCTTTCATTTATTGCATGTACGCTCTAACTACGGGCAGTACACCTATGCTAGCCCCTCGATAAGGTATGACTTGTATAAGATATCCCATGTGTATAGCCATACATCAAAATTTGAAGCCAAAACGTATTGATTTGCCATGAATGTGCTGTTTTGTACTGCAATGTCCATAATACCGAATCATTGATGCTAACTTCGTTGTAATGAAGCCAATACTTCAACCATTTTCCATTTAGTTTCTCCAATAATGGTCGCACTTTTGTGAACTTTTCCTGGACGTCTAAAGCCACGTTCTCATAAACATGCATAAACCGAAGTATTTGTTCAAATCGTGCTCTTGATCGTGCGTTACGCCAGGGTGATAGGTATCGGCTCCAGTATCCCAGATTGCCAGTACATGTAATTCCTAGCTTGAACGCTAGTAAGCCGAAACAATGCTAAAGATCGCATTTAATTTGTTTCAGGCTGCAGTTTTCTGGGTTGTTGAAAGGTGGTCCTGACAGCATTGTCGCAAAAATGTAGCCCCTCCCATGTTGAAAATCTATTTGCTATGCATGGCGATCGGAAGAGGTGAAGTTTTTGAAATCTTTGAAAATGATATTTTATTCACAATATGATTCTAAATAAAAATGTCTAGGGTAACCAACCCCTACCTCGTAAGGACGTGACAGGAAAACCGAAAGATGCTAAGGTTGGACACATCACTATATCCACTAACATGTGTCCGAATACTTCAATTCTGCAACATTTTTGTTCAAGAGATAGCAACCAAAAAAGCGTGAATTTTTCATGGAAGGAACGGAAAAATGTGCGGAGAGAAAAAAGTTATCAGTCTATCTGTTACGCAATATTGGTGCTCCGTTTTGCTGTGGTGACGTACTTGGAATGTTTTTGAGTTTTTCTTAGAATTTTGGCTGTTGTGCAAAACGAGACGAAATATGATGAGTTTTGCCTTAGAATTTTTTCTGTTTAGTGCATTATGGCTGCAGATTGCGCATTCGATGGGACGAAAATAAGCAGATGTGATTGTGTGCATTTGTTGTTTGTTTTTAATTGTTGTAATGTTTCTGGACAGAAAGGGTAGAATAGGGAATTGCAGGCTACACAGGAAGAATGGGATATAATAAGTTAATGGTATTGACTTGTGAACCAACAGTCTTCGGATGGTCTTAGCTTACATTTACTTGCACTGAAAATTTTCTTAATTTGTGTAAGAGTTTGTAATTAGAAGACACTGTTCAAGTTGGAATGAATTGTTTAATAATAATTTACTTCCTTAACAAATCCCTTTTATATATTGAAAGATTAAATTACCCTACGGCCGTCCTTAACTACACTTCTATCTAATGCCACTTGAGTTTAAAGATTCTACTTCTAAATTAGTACTTAGTTAATTCGTTTTTATTTTTTTTTGTTTAAGTTAGTTAATTCAATTTGTTTAGTGACTTAGCTCTTTTTTTTTATTCCATGTGGATGATGTGTCCTTCAAAACAAATAAAATTAACAAATTAAATTTTGCTGCTTGACCTTACTTCGTGCTTGTCGGATCTCAGAGAAAAAATTTCGACCCCCCCGAAAAAAAACCGGAAACCATGTCCTCTTCACATTCCCTTTGTTTTCTCACCATATTGTTATGCTGAAGATATCTATAAAATTTCCCCCGTATTTTATCAAGTGTTCTTTCCATTTGAACTTGGACTATGATTATATAGTAGTTAATGCAGTTTGTTCAGAATCCACGAATAATTATACTTGTTTCCTTTATATTTTTATTTATAATTTTAGTGTTTGCATTTAGGGTTAGTCTTGGTACTTATTAATTATTATCTGTCTGCGGGATTTTAAAGGAAGCCCAATTATGTTTTTTTTTAAATTCGTTTGCAACTTGATTATCGTTCTCCTGGAATCGGGGGTTAAAGTGGCTAAAGCACCAGGGCGTATGTTACAGGCTAAATGGGTGGGATCTGGGATGGGTAGATGGTTAAAAATAGAAGCGTAAATTATTTAAAAATTTACTATTGACAAATCATAGTTATATAAAATTATGTAAACTTTATCACATGTATTGAATACTTAGCTCAACCCGTTGTTGTGCCCCCTGGAGGATTCCACAAAACGACGTTGTCGACTAGCACTATTCCTTGTTATACACTTCACCTTGATTAAATAACTTACTGTCCTGCGTAAAGAACAGGTACCGACTGACTCCTTTTTGGCTGTGGTCGACGTCCTTATGCGTTTCCCCCAAAACAACGGGCTAGAAAGCCTGTAGCTTCCTAGTGTCATTCTACTATATCGGGGATTTTGATCTAGTTGGCTAACAACTGAGCCATCCGACCTGGTCGTTGTCCTCAACGACCCTTTTTTACACGCGGCTAGTACTCTGCAACCGCAACTGTTTTTTTTCCAGTACTCTGAAACCACATTTACAATTGAACAGTAATACGGGACTACTATCACAACACAAGTGACCAGTACTCTTCAATCACTCCTGTGGACAGTACTCTGCAACCACTGCTACGCATTACAATATCAGTAATATGATAATACTGTAGTACATAAGTGACAAGTACTCTGCAATCACTCTTATAATATGATATACAAACATTTATGCATACAAAAGACATTAATATTACTGTGACCAGCATTCTGCAATTACCAATATCCTGAACAACGTATTCACTTACTTGGGCTACCAGCATCATGGTAAATTTCTTAATATATGACAATTAACAACGAAGGGTGAAACTAACTCAAGTACTAGTAATTTACCTTGTATTAAATCATTCACCCCTTCACAACACTTACCCGCATCATGAGCTTGAATAAGAACGCTTTTTTTTTTAATATATATTTTTATACACATTTATATACGTACATCTTATTATCAGGTACTCGCGTCACTTATTTCCGAATCTGATTGAGATTCTTCATTATTGAAGTCATCAAGACAGCACCATGGGCGTAATTTGTCTGCTGCATACCTATATACTGATTGGAATGGCTTATTTGATACTCGCAGACTAGGACAATCTGCTACGAAATATTTATCGCCCTTCATTGATACGTTCTACTGTTCGTTCCCTTAGTTCTGATAATGGGATATCATCTTCTCCTTCCGAGTCTTCCGTATGTAAATCTGCTGTTAACTTATTTCGAAGAATACTTTTTGGCTCATATCCTAAGATGAGCTTAAAGGCACTTTGACTGGTAATTCTGTGGGGTAAATTGTTAAGTCCGCACTGAATAGCAGCTATGATTTCATCCCAATCCCTTCCGTCTTGTCTGGTTGTGGTAGCTGAGGAGCTGTGGGAGCTCTAAGAGCTCTAACTGCAGTTTTTCTCTGTTTTATTGAATTTTCTTCAAAAAATTCATGAAATGATCCAGATGTAAACGCTGTACCTCGAGCACTTACTATCCTTGCTGGCATCCAAAAACATTGTGACAGCTCATCGATGAAACGTATGACGTACTGCGTTCGTATGGTTTTAACAGCCTTCAAGACTACAAATATTGTAAATGAGTCAATGATTCCAATAAGGTGCATGTTCCCACAAGAGCTTCTCGGATAAGGTCCCAAATGATCGATGTGAATTGTATGGAAGGAAACAGATGTAGTCGATGATGAATGCAACTGACAACGGGATTCGTTTATATATTTTTTTTAACAGTAGAGTGCATGTTAGGGAACCAATAAGTTTTCTTCACTTCCGTTAATGTCCTTTTTAGTGCCCCGTATCCAATGTCATCATGAGCTCCTTTTATTATCCGCCAAAGTACTCCTCTTGGCACAACAAATCGTAGCCCGGCTTGGGTCTTCTGAAATATCTTACCATTTTTAAATTGATGTTCGCGTTCTATATTCTTCCGCTGATTTGATGAATTTGAGCTGTTCAGTGTTTCATATAGTTCCCTCACTGTTTTATCCTGCAACTGTAGAGTTCCTACCGAATCTTGCTCAGCAATATTGACTACCATGATCTCGTTTCCAACCTCTTTCATTTCTCCATCAATAAGCTTAGTAGCCCTGCTAAGGCATCTATATATGACATTTGGCAGCCAGACCGATATTGTAGCTCAAAATTTAATTCTTGTATCTTTAGCCACCATCGGGCTATTCTCGGTACTAAATCCTTCTTGGCGTGTGTTAACTTTAATGATTTGCAGTTAGTAAATATAACAAACTTTTTTTCCAAAAGATAATACTTGAATCGTCCTAGTGATTCTACCACGGCCAGTGCTTCCAATTCATAACTCGAATATTTTCTTTCTGGTTCAGTTGTACAACGGCTGTAATAACTAACCAGTCTCCTTTAGTTATCTTCCACAAACTGCAGCAACATAATCAAGCAACAATTCTTGAAAAGCGTTTGGATCATATACAGCCAAAATTGGTTTTCTTGTAAGACATATCTTTAGATCATCAAAAGCATTTTGTTGTTCGTTTTTCCACTCGAAAATTGCATCCTTTTTTAATAGTTTATTTAGCGGAGTTGCTTTTAATGCGTACTTCGTTATACATTTCCTGAAGTAACCCGTTAACCCAAGAAATTGACGTACTTCCTTCATATTTGTTGGTTCCAGATATTCATTAATTGATTGTATTTTTGTTATCACCAGGTTTTATCGTTTTGTTTCCAATTCCATGTCCCAAATAATTTAACGATTCAGAAAAGAACACACACCTGCTTACATTTAAGAAAAGGTTTGCTTCTCTAAGCTCTCTTAATAATTCCTCTAATATTTGTATATCTTCACGAATATCCGTACTTACGATCATTATGTCGTCAAGATAAAATCGAACTTTGGGGTTATTTAGGTGAGCTTTTACCTTATCCATTAGTCGCAGGAAACAAGCGAGGGCATTTGTAACCCAATGAGCATTCGCCGAAATTGGTAGTGTCCTTCAGATCTTACAAATGCAGTATAATGCCTAGAAGAGATTTCCACCGGAACTTGAAGATACCCATTCATTAAATCGAGGGACACGAAGATCCTTCCTCCAGCAGTTCGATTTAACTCTTCCTCAATTTTTGGGGTAGGAAAATATTCTTTAGAAGTGATCTCATTCAATCGACGATAGTCAACACAAATGCGGTAGCTACCGTCCTTTTTTCTCACAAGAAGAGCAGGGCTGGAATATTGAGATGTTGAATCCTTGATTATACCGTTTTCTTTCAGTTGACTTATTATTTGTTTTAATTTAATCTCCTGATTGTACGGCACTCTATATGGATTATATCAAACTAATTTATCTTCCTTCAGCTTAATTTCCATCGATACCCATGTCGTTTCTCCCAGCTCACTTATATTCATGGCAAAGCAGTCCCTATATGCGTTGATCATGCTTAGGAACTTGTTTTTGGTTTCCTTTTCTAGCTTTAACTTTATTTTCAGGTCAGTATCATTAAGCGGTTTACGAGTAATCCTCATCTAATTCAATAAGCTATTATTATTTGAGATTTGACAAATTTCTAATTCAGGAACAGGGTTTTAAAATTCGTGATCGCACTCAATTTCCAGCTTCTTCCAAGTTTTACTGGCTTTAATTCCAGGTTCACTGACTAACTTTGTCCTATGATAATAGGGATGTCCTGAGTGTCATCTCGAACAATTATTAATTCCGTCATTCGGTTAATGTTCCCAAGTTTCACCATTTTGTTAATTTTTCCCAGCGCAAAGCATTCACCACCTGCAAATCCTGATAATTCGATGTTACATTTTTCGTATCGCCACGGGCAGTTTTCTATCCGTATTGTGCAGCAACCACTTCCTAAATCTGTAAAGGTGGGCACGTTTTGACCTTCGATATCAACGTTCTGGTAAAATTCATTACTTTCTTAAGTCAGTTTTTTAACCTTCCCGGTGATCCTTACTGCTGTATTATTAGCGCTTTGTTGTTTCGTTATCGAGAGAGATGATACTCGGTATCATATACTTCCGCATCGGAAGCACTTTTCACTCAAATTATCCCTCGTTGTATAACCTCCACGATTTCTATCGCATTCACTTTTCATGGGACCACTTTTGCCGAACCGATAGCACTTTGGCAGGCCAGGAGCTTGATATATGGATTCTACTCGAGTTCGATCGTATGGTATCATCTTTGCTCTATTAGTTGTTTGACTCGCGATGCCTTCGTTAGCCTTTACTCGGCATAAAAATTCATCCGGCATCTGGCAATTAGCAGCTGTTTAGACGTTAGAAAGATTTTTGTCTCCCAGTCCAGAAATTAAATAATTTAATGTTGTCGTCTTACTAAGTTTAGCTGATTGAGCCATCGAAAGATCTTCATAAAAGTATGTTTCGACAGGTTCGGAAGGCTTTCTCTTCCGAGTCATAAGTTTTATGTGAATTGCTGACTCATCTACTTTATTGGGAAAACTTCGGATTATTTCTTTTTGAAATTCTGGCCAAGAGTTCAGTTTCTCCTCTCTGCATTGGCACCAAAACCTCGCTGTTGATTCTAACCTGATGGACGCGTATAAAACACTCGTGCGATCAGACAATTTGTAAATGCTTCTCATATTATTAATAATGTTGAGCCATTCTCTCGCCGTAGGACTATTAGTATGTCCAGGGTTGAACGCTGGTATTAGATTCTTTATCTCCTCAATACCTAGCCGAAATTCAAGGGACTCCTGTATGCTTGTTGGAATCGATGAGTGTTCGCTAATTTCTTCCAAGGAAGTCTTCGTCGAAACTGTTTCCTCTTCCGTCCATTCTGTCCAAGATCGGGATCGGACATATGTGCCGGCCATTACTGTCTTTTCACTGTTCACTTCTCTACGTTTTACGATAAACAAAGGTCTTATTCTTATTATTTTATGTAAAAAAAGTTACAATGTCACTAGTAAATAAAAAAAAGAACTTAAGAGTTATCACTTCAATTCACTCTAATTTGTCACAGCACTTTTCCACGAATGATATCTCTGAAAAATTTTACTTTTAATTTATATTTGAGAAGACGAAACTATCTGACTTTGACCTTGGTACCTTAAGAATAATTTTTCCGGACCGGCATAAAATGTATGCAGTCGCAACACAAGGTTAAAATGATCATCACAAACAAATTTTATTACCATACCAAAAGGGATCGTTTTCCTTTCCACATCGAAATAACATCTTCAAATTCTGTAGCAGCGCCAGTGAGAGCCAGCTATTTTACCTTATCCTAAAAACGCAAAATTCCATTTACACGTTGCAAGAAGCGACATTGCGTATTTAAATTTTCTCGTTTTTCTTTTGCCACTTGCACAAATTCGAAAGAATTGCCACAAAAATATTGCTTTATTACTGTTAGGATGCAGGATTCTTGGATAATTTGTACCAAAAACGAAACCTTCTAATTATTCAAACCCAGAATTCATAGCCAGAAATATTTCAACTTTATATATATGTTTATATATCTGTTAAATGAAAATTATCTTACTAGCCAAAGAATATAGACAAATTCATACAAATGTTCAAATTTGTCTTCCATTAGTAAATGCATTCATAACAATCACACACAATAAACACAATATTACAGGTATTGAATACTTAGCTCAACCCGTTACTGCGCCCCCTTGGAGGATTCCACAAAACGACGTTGTCGACTAGCACTATTCCTTATTATACACTTCACCTTGATCAAATAACTTACTGTCCTGCGTAGAGAACAGGTACCGACTGACTCCTTTTTGGCTGTGGTCGACGTCCTTATGCGTTTCCCCCCAAAGCAACCGGCTATCAAGCCTGTAGCTTCCTAGTGTAATTCTACTAGATCGGGGATTTTGATCTAGTTGGTTAACAATTAGCAGATGCTTATTTTTAAAAAATTAATAAAAAAAAAAGGTTTACTATTCCAAAAATGATTGTCTACAATAATTGCTTCTTGCAGTTTTCAAATCAAAAAATCAAGTCAAATTAAAAAGCATTCATTTGATGTACTAGCCATGTTTTAGCTAATTATATATTAAATAGCTAATTATAGATTAACAAACCACAAAAATAAACAGTAAAGCCATTATATTCGTTACCTTAGCTGGTTGGAAACCAAACCAGACCAGAATAATACTACAATACATATAGGTACTAAATAGCAAATAAGATAATAGTTAGAGCAGTCTAATCAGAGATATAAAGTGAAACGAGATAAAGAGGATAAAGCTATAATTTCACTCCTACTAATAATAACACTACCGTGGTCCATATATTACTGAGAACAGCAATTTACTAGAAACAAATATGATAATTACTGGGTGACATTTGAAAACTTATATTATATTATTTTATATATATTAAAGGCACACAATGATATAGAGCAACATAAAGAATTATAACTAAAAGTAACTAGATTAATAATACCAACTTCTTGATTAGATTAACATTAACGAATATAAGATCACACTTAAAGCAATTAGCAATTAAGACGAAACAACATAAAGATATCACTTGATTATGTAGGTTAACATAAATGAGTTTCATAACTATAGCAATTATGTTTCTTAGAATAACCAGTTAGTTGTTTTCAACTAAATTATCATATGTATATCAATTATAATTATTAGTATGAAAAATTTAATTTTCCATTTTGATTATCTTTAGCATTACCTTTGTTAAAGATATCAGTATGACATTTACTATTTAATGTTATATTATTTTTATATTAAAATGATCAATTATTTTAAGTCAACAGCACCGATATTTAAAACAACAAAGTTCAAAAAACACGTTGAGCATGGCAATTTGAAGCAGCCTCTGTTGGTGGTAAACGGGCTAACTTCACTTCTGCTTTCTGCTTGACCACCCAGATTTTTTGTTCAGATTTTTTTTATTCTTATTATAACGTTCAAAGATTATTTCTTTGGCTATTGAAAATATTGAATGTGTCGTGACTCAAATTGTGACATCACGACTCGAGCTGGCAGCAAATGCACAAGTAATTAAACGATTTGCAATAACTAAGCATTTTACTTGGCACAGTAAAATGCCTGGCGATTGCGAATTGTTTACTTGTAAACTGTCGCATCCACTGCTGTATGTAACTGGGCATTGAGTCATGGTTAAGTAATTCACTTCGCATAGTGAAATACTCAGCTGGGCTCACTGTTTGTTTACATGCAGTATTGGGGGCTCCCGCTGTCGGCAGTGATTAGCGCAATACTTTCCAATTATGATTGCAAGGTATTGCGCTGGTCACTGGGTCAAAGTCGCTTCCGCCTAGTTGAATGGAGGTGAGCACGGTCGATTCGCTAGATCGGGTTGCGCATTGATAAGTGGTGTATTCTTGCGCAGTGATAAGTTGTGTATTCTTGCGCAGTGATAAGTTGTGTATTTTTGTGTATTTTAATTGTTTTCACTGGATTGCTTTGGGACACGACAATTTGGCGCAACCGGATAAAGAGTAGGTATGTAAGTATTATTTTTATTCAGTGAAATATTTTTTTTTCATTTTTCGTTTTTTTAATGAATTGTGGGAGTTTTGCTTTTTTTTAGTTGCTCCATTTTTTTTTAAGTGTGCTAGTAACGCTTTTTTAGCGGCTCCGTTTTGTTGTATTATTGTGGGAGTTAACGCTTTTTTTAGCTGCTCCAATTTTTTAAGTGTGGGAGTAACGCTTTTTTAGCGGCTCCGTTTTGTTGTATTTTTGCTGGAGTTAACGCTTTTTTAGCTGCTCCAGTCTTAGGCTTATTTTCTTTACAAGTTAAAGTATTGCAGAAAAGTAAAGAAAAACGGTATAAATTGTGGTGATTGTTGTTGCATGAGATTGTTTTTGGCTATGTGGTCTGAGTTTTAGTTAATGTATAGTGTGGTATGTAAATGGAGTAGTTCAGTAGTTCAGTATATTAAGTAAGTAAATGCTAATTTTTCGAAATGTACGGTGTATTAAGGATTATAATTTTGGTCATTGGGAAATTTTCAAATGCTAGGTAAAAAATTTAAGGTATTCGCGTGTATTCGGGCGTTAAACGTGGAAGAGGGTTCGGAAATTTTGAGGATTAGGAAAGATCATTGTAGAAACACCGTCGAAAATTCGAGCTTTTGCGTTTAGGGTTTTTAAGCAATTAGTTAGAGTCGGGGGGAAGTGTTTGAGAGTTAAGTGTTAGGTAATGACTGTAGATGTCAGTGGGAAGAAGTAACGTTCTAACGAGGGAAGAATTGTTACGAGTTAAAGATCAGGAAAAGGAATTGGGAACCAGAACGCAAGAATTGAAGGAGTGCCAGCTAAAATTACAACATCACGAACAGGATTGGCGGTACCTAGAAGAGCATCTAACGGATGAATTAAAGATACGATTACCGACTGAAGACGTAAATAAGTTTCTGGAGGAAATAAATGAGGCTACAGTGAAAAGCACAAAGGGAGAAACCTTAGATTTGGTGATAACGTCTACCTTTGAAGTTATTGGTAGAATTGAGCAAGAAACTGATCAAGCGTTGGATGAGTGCAGCCAGGAAAACAGGGCGTTAAAAGAAACTATAAAGTCTTTAGAAAGGCAATTGGAGGAGGCACAAAAGACTGCCACTGAACTAGAGCAGGAATTCAGAGTCGCACCATTATCACAAGAGGAGGGTCTAGTTCGAGGGATTTTTAAGAAGTTGTCACCCAAGAGATTAGTATTGCATGAACGGCAGCGAGAAGGAGGAGCAAGTACTTCAGGGCATGAAGAAATGTTGAAAGCTCAAAAGCAGACCTTAGCAAAGACGAGTGAAGACACCAAGTGCCGAAAGATAACACGAAAAACTCAGAGAAATCAGCAAGGAAAGTCATGGCCGATACTTATGATAAAGTCATGGACTTGGTGTCCAGATACATACCAACGTTTTCTGGAGAAAGAACGCCAAAACTGTCGAAGGAATTTCACCGTTTATTGAGCTGCTGCAAAGATCTTTACGATCGTTTACAGGCCGAGGAACAGCCAATCTTCGTGAAATGTGTAAGATATCGTTTGTTAGAGGACGCATATTATCTAGTAAGTTCAGAGGAGCCGAAGGATTTTGAGATGTTGCAGCAGACAATTCAAACTGCCTATACGGCAAAAAAAATCGTACTGTGAGCTGCGAGCTGAAATAATAGCATGCGTACAAAGGCCCGGTGACGACATAAAAGACTAAGCAGACAGACTTAAGGAGCTACTGTGTCAAATCAAGGCGGCAGTTTCGGCTAAGTACCCAGGCAAACACGGGGGATTGACAGCGGAACTTGAAGCAGACGCGGTGGTGACGTTCAAGGCAGGTGTTATGCAGCAGACTTCTCAGCTATATTTGACGGGACGCAAAATTTCGATCTCTGGATGAAGCACGTGAGGAGTCGGACTACTTCGAGATGGATGCTAGGAGACTTAAAATTAAGGAACCAAGGCTGCGGAATTATACGAAGGAAGAGAACAGAGGAATGGCAGCAGGCAGCTGGGGTGCTGGTAGGTTCAGCAAGGAGGAACCTAAAATCACGGGACCGCAATTGAGGCCAGCATTATCGGGAATGCACGGGGTCCCCCTAGTCAAACAAAACAACCAAGACCTATTTAGTGCTTTCAGTGCGGACAATGGGGACATTTTGCTAAGGAATCTAGAGAAAGGACACAGACGCCTTACTGCACAAAATGCCGGATATATGGACATGACGCAACTGAATGTAAAAGGCAACAAGTCAGGTTTACTGAGGCACTACCTAGCAGTTCGGTAGAGGTGCAATCGGAAGCAAAAGTTATATACTGCCAATTTTGAAGAACATCTGACCACTACACCGCAATTTGTTTAAAAAAAAATTTAGCAGAGAATAATATTCAGCAAGAGGGAAACGGGAGGTGCCAGCTCGGGAACAATCCCGCAGATGCCTTCCACTAAACAAATTAGAAACCAGATATTCATCCAGATTGCATCATCACAATAGAAGCCGACATTGGACTAGAAGATAAGCTTACATTATTGGTGGATACGGGATCCACCTGCAATTTAGGTAAGGTTAATAGAATAAGGATGGATACACTGATACAAGAACATAAATGTATCACGATTGGAGGGCTGTTTGGAGCTCAGCATCGTTCAATTGGAACTTGCAAGGCGCATCTTCATGTAGGTAGGGGTAAGCAAGAGTGCGAGTTCCAGGTAATACACAACACAGATTCAATACCGGTTGACGGAATATTGGGAATGGAATTCCTCATGGATAAAGCTGTTATCGATTGTATTAATAGAAAACTGTCAATACAGCACAGACAAGTGTACAAGGAAGCACAGCCAAATTTTCACGAACGTAACAGGAACCGAAAAATTTGAGCATATAACCTTGCAGGGTTATAATGTAGAAGGGAAACGACTCTCCATTAGGGAAGCAGTTCGGGCAGTTTCAGCGGAAGTTCTAAGAGAGAGAATGAGTAATGGAAATGGAAACCTGAGAGAGGTGATATATACAGCTCGAGCTACCTCTTAGAGTATAAGTAAGTATTGCAGAGTCGAAAAAGAGGCAAATACTCAACAGATGTATCAGAGTATTTGAAGATCGCCGTCAATTGCAGCAGCCTGGTGGCAGGTCTTTGTACCGAAATTATACATACTGGAGTAAAAGCAAGATGTACGGTAGCAGTAAGGGAAATTGACGATTGGGTCAGTCAACTTAAGCAGCAGAAGGAGGAATTTTTACATCACACCCATGCCGGAGCTTCCTCAAGAAGAAAACGATCCTTTTTCGATGGAGTAGGTGCTGTATCGAAAACACTTTTCGGAACGATTGATAATGAGGATTCCAAAAAAATCTACGCTGCACTCGATGATCTCAATGAGAAAGAGAATCGTACTTTCAACCTTCTAGGAGACCAGATTACCCTTGTGAAGTCAACGTTCGACCTGTTTAACTCATTACGGGTAAGGGCAGAGTCGGAGCGAGAGCAAATTCGGTCCCAGATCGCTGGGCTTATCACCGCGCAAAAAACCACTGATGGAGAGCTAGCAGTATTGCAGCGCAGATTTGAGTTAAATGAGGTTCTGACTCTATTGGCCCTCTAGCTACGCGAGATAAGCGACACGTTGAAGACCATTTCGAACATTATGGTTTCGCTGAGCGTCGGAAAGTTACACCCTCTAATAGTCCACGCTCGGGAATTGACTGAGGTTATGAGGAATGCCACGAAAGATATGGACTTAAACGAGGTGTTTAAGGATTTCCAGTTATTAGTTCAGATTGCTAAAATGAAGGCCAACTTGACTAACCAACACATCCTGGTCAGAGTAGACATTCCCCAACCCCAGAGAACTTCGTTCGATAGCCACAAAATGTACACCATCGCCGCAGCAGTAGATGAAGCCGGCTACCATATGTACGACCTAGACGCGGAATTTATTTCAACCAACAATCAAGGGAGGCAATATGTCTTACTAGATGACCACCAGAACCAGCGGTGTCAGCGGCTGATCACCATGACGGCTCATACCTATTTACTGTGCCCACAATTGAACCCAATAATTACGGCCATTGGCGATAATGGTGTCTTAAACCTGTTTCGCAGTTTCAATGTCAAGACTAGGGCTTGTAAGGAGAAAGTCATCCCGAAATGGAGCTCTCTAACGCGAATGATGACCAGAAACCACTGGCTGTTTGTCATGGCCGAAAAAAACAAAGCTGGAGGTCAACTGCCGCAATTCACCGACCAAAATAGGAGAGCTCTCATCGATAGGAGTATTGGACATAAGGGACCGCATTCATCTGCAGATTGGAGATCTACTTATAACCTTCGAAGATGACGCTCACCGAAATTTAACTCTCTTTCAGCCCGCACCTTCAGAATTACCTAAATGGGAAACCATAGTGACACCAACAGGTCCAATAGCGGCAGGTAATTTCAATCAAGGCTGGAAAGATCATCCTGAGAAGATAGCCAAGGTTCAGAGCGCCATCAAGACTGAAGAAGTTCACAGGCAGCAGAATCATCCGCACCAGATCTATTTAGAAGCCACGTCTTTGACCGAGCTGATAAGCATCGTCAGCTTGACTCTGGTAGCAGTAATGATGTTCCATGTAAGGGCTGGAAACGTCAGCAAGGATGAGTAAGTACGGGCAGAATGTCGATACTACCCACTATCCAGACATCAATTAAACATCCCAGACCAACCTCAACAGAGCCGAACAATGCAAGGATTGACAGTATAGAGTTAGTCATGCCAACAGCAGCAAACTTGCCAACTGGAAGCCTGCCGGCCGTCGTGGGAAAACATCTTGTCCGGTTAGAGTAGCTATAATGTATTTTAATCCACTCGATTTAATTGGCACGGGCAACCGCATAGTGAAATACTCAGCTGGGCTCACTGGTTGTTTACATGCAGTATTGGGGGCTCCCGCTGTCGGCAGTGATTAGCGCAATACTTTGTTATTATGATTGCAAGGTATTGCGCTGGTCACTGTGTCAAAGTCGCCTCCGCCTAGTTGAATGGAGGTGAGCACGGTCGATTGGCTAGATCGGGTTGCGCAGTGATAAGTGGTGTATGCGCAGTGATAAGTTGTGTATTCTTGCGCAGTGATAAGTTGTGTTTTCTTGCGTAGTTAGAATTTGGTACTATTAAAGATAGCGGTTCGGTATCAGTTTAGTTAGTTGTAATTAGAGAGTATAACGAGAAGTATCAATCACGGGTGATACGCCTTTTAATTTAATTAAGTTAATTAAAGAAATAAAGTTTGTTGTACAATTGAATTACGCGAGTTTTTATCGGGTTTTCATTGTTTTCACTGGATTGCTTTGGGACACGACAAAAGTACGGCAGTTGTTTCTTCGTTGAATGCAGATACTCTTTGTCTTAAATGTGTGTCTTTCTGCAATAACATATATAAAGCTTTTTTACCTTTTCCAAACATACATTTGATCATATCACATCCACCAAAGGCATGTGCTAATAACACATATTGCCTCCTTTCTATGAATGAATGCAGTTGACACGGTTTGTTCGTGGCAATTTTCATGATGAAATAGTTTTCCTTTGGTGGAGTTAATGCAATACACAATATCAAAAGGTCAACATCGTTCTCAACTATTACTGTGGAAGAACCTATAGAATTTAGTTGGATAGCTATCATTACAATCAATCGATCGGCATCTTCTTCTACTTGATGGACCTCCATTCCGGCTTCTGTCAGATGATTAGTAAGTAATTCGACAAATCGGGCTTTATTTGCTTCGTTTCTTAAGAGTTTATCTTGAGGAATAGTAGGACTAATAAAGTCTTCAACTGATACAACAGAACAGACATTTTTAGCACCGCGGTGATAACGTTCGTACCATTTTGTGCCTATGTAATACTCGTTGTTACCATCAAACACAACGACTGCATTCCTACCAAAATGCTACATAACATAATTGACGTATGACTGGCTGGTCACCATACACTTTTTTATTTAGAATCATATTCTGAATAAAGGAGCATTTTTAATTTTTCCAAAAACTTTACCTCTTCCGATCCGCGCGTTCGGGTGTGTTTTTATTGTCCTTGACCCCTTTGTTGTCCGAGTTGGCTGCATTTTTGCGACAATACTCCCAGGGTCACCCAACGCTAACCTTCAAAATTGCAGTCCGAACCAAATTAAATGCGATCTTTAGCATTTTTTCTTTTTTTGTTACGTCAAATTGCTTTCCTTCAAAAATTATACCATTTTGATTTTTCTCCAAACAAATCGATGATGTCTTCGTCGTAGAATAATTCAAACCATTCTCAACTCAACCACAAATACCGGCCTTATTGCCTTATTAAATAGCCTCTGTATTTGTTAATTAAGCATCTTTAAATTATTCTCAAATATTTCCAAAACTTTGAAATTTTTTACACACAAATTTCATAAATACTGTTATTTATTTCAAAAACTTTCTTCCATGTAATCCAAATTAATTGCTTCTTATTAATGCCACCGCTACTCTCTATCACTGGAAAAAAACGAATGCCAATACCTGTATCAGGTTTAGCACTGGAGCTTTATTGGCACATTCAAGCCGGATCATCAAATTGCAATTTTGCAAATGGATCCTTGAAAAACCGCCAGTATTTCCATCAAAAGTATTGTTTACTGATGAAACTAATTTAACCAGGTATAGAGTGGTAAATACTCATAATTTGCACACCTGCGCTTCAGTGAATCTTTACGCCATTTTAGAAGAACGTCACCAGAGGAGCTTTGAAAAAAATGTGTGTAAGACAGTCATTACTTCGTAGGGCACAATTATGTATAGACCAGGGAGGACATCACTTTCAGCATATTTTATAGGTTTCGTTAGTTTAAATTAATTAATTAAAAATTATCAGAAAATGATAACCAAAGCAATTGTGGGTCCAGTCATAAAAGACCATACGTACCTACCTGGGATTAATGCTTGAATGCAATTTTATGATCTGGGCCGAGTGTGCTAATAAACCTCCAGTGCTAAACCTGATACAGGTATTGGCATGCGGTTTTTTTCCGGTGATAGAGGGTAGTAGGGTTTTAATAAGAAGTAATAAATTTAGGTTACATGGAAGAAAGTTTTTGAAATAAATAACGGTATTTATGAAATTTGCGTGTAAAAAAAATCAAAGTTTTGGAAATATTTAAGAATAATTTAAAGATGCTTAATTAAAAACTACAGAGTAATACACTCATCTGCAGCTACTATTCGTGGATATTTAATTACCCAACAATAACCTAAATCTATAAGGTGATTCAAAAGTTATACTTTTTATTCCCATCAGAGTTCACGAATATTGGCGAAATCTTCAACTGGTCACAACTCCTAAAGGAAAATTTCCGCGGTGGGGTGGGGGGCTGGGGGGGGGGGGGGGGGGGGGGTGCGGTTCAAAATTATTCCTCACCAATTGTTGGTGAGGTTCTACGGACCTCCATGGATGAAACACCCTTTATAAATGGTACTGTATGTATACATTGTTTTGGAAACATGTTCACGTTTCCGTGCCTGTAATTCGTTACACATCAGACTTACAAAAGAAGTGTTTATACAAAAAGGTTCAAATTTTTAATTTTTTTCGTGGTAAAATCAACTGTGGAGAAATAATAATACACGATGGAGGAGGATCTGCTGAAAATAGTGATGACGTCGAAGCTATGCTGGAAACTCTGACGATGATGCAGTTACAATTGTGAAGGCTGCTAACATTGTTACTGATACTGTCGTTGGAGGGTCTGTTACTTCGGCTGTGGTCGATGACTGTCTGATAATAACAATTTGAGTACTGTTTACCATAACAAGCGACGTAAGCTCAAGGAATTATGCGAAGGTATACCTACGGTATGTAGGTGTAGGTGGATTCACCTATCTCAGATTCATGCTGAAATGTCTGAAAATGACATGATTGCAGGTAAGCTGGAAGTATTTGCAGAGGTATTAAAATGTAAAGGTATAAGTAAGTCTGACGTGGATGTTTCTTCTTGGAAATCTTTTACTCTTCAACTTAGTGTTTCTGATCAATTGTTTACTAGATTGCTGAATTAGGATGTTTGGCAGTATAGAGTTATTGTTCGTAGATTTACAAATCTGACAATGTGGTACAACTCCCAACTCAGTATACATAGGCGAAGCTTCCCTATTACCTGTAGGCTTATTTTCATGAACATGCTATTTTAAAAATGTCAGTGGATTGCGGACTAAGATTAATGATATTTATATTGGCTCGACCCAGTTTTCCTATGACATAATCACTTTTGTGGACATGTAGCTTCAAGGTTCCATATATTCATAGGAGATTCATAGTCTTTCGTGAAAACGGATAATTCTACGAAGGTTTTAGTTGTGATGAGGGAGTCCTGTTGGCGATAAATCCTTCCCTTCTGCTTGCCTTGCTCCTATATACCACCTAATTGGACAGTAGAAATATACGGCGAACATATTAATAATATTAACTGGTTAGAGAGTTTTGCTATGAAAATTCAAAGCGAAATATGTCAATTGAAATTGAACGAAAAAATTTTTAAAAAGAAATTTCATTGCAAAAAGAGGGCATTCCATATCAGCAGGAACCGCATAATCGCCAGTACGGCTTGGTTCCTGCCTGCCGTATATGCCAAAGCAAACAGCCAAGCTGACCTCATATATAGACTCAAATTAAATTTTAAGTATAAATTTATGAGGCGAAATACAACGTATTTACTTGAATGCCTAGCAAGATTTAGCCATATGCGGGACTAGCAGTTCATAGAGAGTTTTGCTTAGAAAATTCAAAGCGAAATATGTCAATTGAAATTGATTCAGAAAGAAAAAATTTTAAAAAAGAAATTTCATTGCAAAAAGAGGGCATTCCATATCAGCAGGAACCGCATAATCGTCAGTACGGCTTGGTTCCTGCCTGCCGTATATGCCAAAGCAAACAGCAAAGCTGACCTCATATATAGACTTAAAATAAATTTTAAGTGTGAGTTATATGAGACGCAATACAACGTATTTACTTGAATGCCTAGCAAGGTTTAGCCCTACAGGGGACTAGGATTTCATAGAGAGTTTTGCTGTGAAAATTCATATCGAAATAAGTCAATTGACTCAGTTTGCTGCTAAATCTGCAGCTCGAGATTTGAGTGGAAAAAACTCTTTAAGCAAACGAAAAAATTTTTTAAAAAAGAAATTTCATTGCAAAAAGAGGGCATTTCATATCAGCAGGAACCGTATAATCGTCAGTACGGCTTGGTTCCTGCCTGCCGTATATGCCAAAGCAAACAGCCAAGCTGACCTCATATATAGACTTAAAATAAATTTTAAGTGTGAATTATATGGGGCGAAATACAACGTATTTACTTGAATGCCAGCAAGATTTATCCCTATGCGGGACTAGCATTTCATAGAGTTTTGCTAAGAAGATTCATAGCGAAATAAGACAATTGAAATTATCTCAGTTTGCTGCTAAATCTGCAGCTCGAGAATTGAGTGGAAAAAACTCTTTATGAAAACGGAAAAATTTTTAAAAAAGAAGTTTTATTGCAAAAAGAGGCCATTTCATATCAGCAGGAACCGCATAATCGTCAGTACGGCTTGGTTCCTGCCTGCCGTATATGCCAAAGCGAACAGCCAATCTGACCTCATATATAGACTTAAAATAAATTTTAAGTGTGCAATTTATGAGGCGAAATACAACGTATTTACTTGAATGCCTAGCAAGATTTAGCCATATGCGGGACTAGCATTTCATAGAGAGTTTTGCTTAGAAAATTCAAACCGAAATATGTCAGTTGAAATTGATTCAGAACGAAAAAAATTAAAAAAAAAAATTTCATTGCAAAAAGAGGGCAATTCCATAACAGCAGGAACCGCATAATGGTCAGTACGGCTTGGTTCCTGCCTGCCGTATATGCCAAAGCAAACAGCAAAGCTGACCTCATACATAGACTTAAAATAAATTTTAAGTGTGAGTTATATGAGGCGCAATACAACGTATTTACTTGAATGCCTAGCAAGATTTAGCCCTATAGGGGACTAGCATTTCATAGAGAGTTTTCCTATGAAAATTCATATCGAAATAAGTCAATTGACTCAGATTGCTGCTAAATCTGCAGCTCGAGAATTGAGTGGAAAAAACTCTTTAAGCAAACGAAAAATTTTTTAAAAAAGAATTTTCATTGCAAAAAGAGGGCATTTCATATCAGCAGGAATCGTATAATCGTCAGTACGGTTTGGTTCCTGCCTGCCGTATATGCCAAAGCAAACATCCAAGCTGACCTCATATATAGACTTAAACCAAATTTTAAGTGTGAATTATATGAGTCGAAATACAACGTATTTACTTGAATGCCTAGCAAGATTTAGCCCTATGCGGGACTATCATTTCATAGAGAGTTTTGCTTAGAAAATTCATAGCGAAAAAGGTCAACCGAAATTAACTCAGTTTGCTGCTAAATCTGCAGCTCGAGAATTGACTGGAAAAACTCTTTAAGCAAACGAAAAATTGTTTAAAAAAGAAATTTCATTGCAAAAAGAGGGCATATCATATCAGCAGGAATCATATAATCGTCAGTACGGCTTGGTTCCTGCCTGCCGTATATGCCAAAGCAAACAGCCAAGCTGACCTCATATATAGACTTAAAAATACTTTTGTGAAAAACAAAAGTATCAAATAACATTTTTAAATCATTTTCTCACACGCGCATTTTGTAATTTTGTAGAAGCAAGCATTTTTACTTACTCGATTAAGAACCTAATGAAAAGTTCAAGTTAAGAAGAAAAGTCAGTCTGTTTTAAATTTACTTATGATTCGTAAAAGTTTTATTTTTTATTCTTATTAAACGTTTAAAAATCAAAGTTGTGTTTTTTTCTCTTATCATATTTTTTTATTTATCTTGTAAAAAAAGGTAAAATTACAAAAGTTATATGCTAATTATGTACTAATTCTTTGTCTAAAAATTGTGTAATCCAAAGTTTGCTGGGGTTTTTAACCAATCAAAATGCGGGGTGCTAGACGACGCCATCTTCCACCCCGCCTTAGTAAAAATTTTCCCAAAAAAGTTTTGATTCAGTCAGTATTTATGTGCTAATTATGTGCTAATTGTATATCAAATCTAAAATTGGTTTTCGACAATTTATGGGGTTTTTAAGAAAAAAACTAAATGGGGCGGTGCAACTCGACGTCATCCTACACCCCGCCATATTTCAAATTCTATCAAATCAGTTTTGATTCATTTAGGATTTATGTGCTAATTATGTGCTAATTTTTGCTTAATCCAAAATATTTATTTTTGAAAATTTAACGGTATTTTTAGTTTGGCGACTAATTTTGGAAACGCACTTTCTTTGCTAAGATTTAATCGAACTGATCGATTAATCGGTTATTACCGCAAAGCCCTACTGTCAAAAATAAATTGTCAAATGATAGTGACATTTCTCGTTGTCAAAATGGACTTTCATATTAGGTTTGTTCGATGAAAACACCGGGTAAGCCCCGGGCTACACTACACAACTTGTTCGATGAAAGCCCGGTGTTTCTGATTTCGTGCTTCGAACTTGCTCTAAAACTTTCTTGGGGTAAACGTTTGACATTTGTCATTTTTGAACTTTCACATGGAATTTGTTCGGTGATTGCGGTTGAGTGCTGTATATAAAAGTGAAAAACTCGTGTAGCTCATACCAAATTCAGATTAAATAAGGAAGTTGGATAAGAAATTAGATGACATAATACCCATCGATAATATGCACATAGGAAACTCTGATGAAAACTATAAGGAAATATTTGAGGAGGCGATTAAGGTCGAAGAAATGGATGAAGTCTTAAGATCTGCAAATAGATTTGAAGTAAATGACATATAAGAACTTCTCTAAATTCTTAAATTAGATGTCAGGAAAGGGTTCACTAGTGGCTCGAGATGAAGCCAACGGGATAGAGAAAATCATTTCTGTAGATTTTGATCATCCAAACTATTAATTTTGTACCTAGTGACAGAATATCTGATGATAAAACTGAAAATAGTGCAATACAACTGTTTCATGCAAAAATTATGGACGAATTGTTTTTTTTTTCAAAATAAAGTTACAGAAAAGGCGATAATATCGATGTAAAAAGGCTAATAAAAGAATATGTAATTAAGAAAAACTGAGAAATATGTTTTGTGCATTTTAATATTTATTTATTGTTAAATTTTTAATTATTTCACCTATTTTATAAATAAAAGAATATGTAATTAAGAAAAACTGAGAAATATTTTTTGTGCATTTTAATATTTATTTATTGTTAAATTTTTAATTATTTCACCTATTTTATAAATAAATTTTCACAAATCACTGGAAATTAGAAGTTAAATTATGCTCAGGAGAACCGTCAAAGAAATGTCATTACATTAGATTTACCCGGTGTTTTAAAAACTTGTTCTATGAGTGCAGAAAATCCCGGGTAAATTTGGGGCAAATTTACACGGTGTTTTCATCGAACAAACCTATTATTTGTGAAATAGTTTCAGTAATTAAAAGATTTTATTCGGGTTGTTGCTTAGAATATATAGCAAACAGGAATGGTTGAATCGTGTAAAATTCGTGTACATGAGCGTTATTTGTCAAGAAGATTATACATAGGAGTAAGTGAGATGCTGGAGGGAAGATTTGTCAAAGCTGAGTGCAGGATTGCCAAATGTGATTTTGTTTTGTGAACAGGTTTATGCAATCTACAATTCTTTTGCGAAATTTAACAAAAGTACGGAAGCAATTCTTTTCAAAACTATTTATCTTTCAACTTTATTTTGTGCAAACTTTTATAGTGCCACTAAGTGCCTGTTAAAATCTTCATATTAATTAAAAAAACAGAAATGAAGTGCTCAGTCAGTGCTTGCAAATATAAATTGGATGATAAACTAGGGAATCCTGTTTGAGGCAACGGCAGTATCTAAATTATCTTTTTTGTTAACAGAAGCAAAGATTTATATAAATTAGTTATGCGAATTGTTTCAAAATAAAGTCGAAAAAGAGCATTTTTTACCACAGATGCTCCGCTCAAAACCTTTGTTTAGTTTTTGCAAATTGACAAGTTGCTTAGAATAGGGATGGCGTGTAAATGCATGTAAAAATGGACTACCAACACAACCAGAAACTCATTACGCAAAATCTGGCTTATCACCATTCCTGTTTGCTATATATTCTAAGGGTTGTTGGTAGAAAGTTTAAGAAGGAATTGGTTTCTATACATCAATACAGAAGACTTATTACGTTAGTCCTGTATATATAATACGTGTGGCCCGTGATATTTAATTTGATTAAAAAGAATGGATTGCTGCCAAAAGTGTTTTCCCGAGAGCTATAGCTGTGAAGCTAGTATTCGCATGAATTCTATTCTGAAAAGCAAGAATACATGATGTGGAGCAGTTATGGTGCATTTAAATGGGACCAAATCAGTGTTGCACTTTTCCTGGCAGTGGAGCACTGGGAGCATTCAAGACCATCGAACTTATTGCTGTCATATTCCTTGTATATGTGTACACACGCATTATATATACGGAATTGTCAAACGTAATAAATGTTCTTTATTGATATATAGAAACCACTCACATATATATCTTTGCTATAACAGTTTTTATCAGCAATAACCCTAAATAATTAATTTAAAAACAGTTATTTCGACGAAGCCACTTATTTATTTGTTGCTTACAGTTTTCTCTCAGTTGGTAATTGATTCTTAGACCGAAAGACTCAGCAATATAGAAGTGAGTCCACTTTTTGCAGTGCATTTCTATGAAAGTAATCAGTACATATTATATATTTCAGTGATCGAATCCAATTCCTTCTTAAACTTTATGCAAATTACCCAAATAAAATCTTTTATTTAATTCTACTAAGTGTCATCACAGTTGCAATATTTGATGCTGAAAAGTTGTTTTCAAACTGAAAAAAGATCGTTTCTTCAAATAAATGACACAAATGTCAATATGCAACAAGCAAAAGTGATAGAATTGGTATAAGACCAATTCTTACGACGGATATGCTCAAGCAAATCGTACGACTTGTGCAATGCAATTTACATGAGTGTGTAGCGATAGTCGCTGCTTAATTGAGACTGAATGGCATGGATAGAATTGGCCGAGATCATTGCGTCTAAATAAATTGAACTAGACAAAACCGGGTGTTCACTTTTGCCTCAACACGCAAGTCTTATGCAGATCATAGTTCAATTCTGTAGCAATGTCGTAAGATTTGCTTGTATGCAATATTTTCAGCCCATTTAATTCTTGTCAGATTTCAGTCTCAACGCAAGTTTCGACTTTCGCTACACACGCTCATGCAAATAGTACGATAGTAGTGGCGTTAATACTTTCAAAAAGGAAAGTTACGTGAATTCGCACAAACTTGCAAAACGACAGCCTGCTGGACTTTACTGGTGCCCTGTCGGCTAAACATGGCTCCCTACTTTCTCATTGAATCTTGGTCGATTTGAGCGTGGTATTCCTACTAATTTATACACTTGCAATTTGTATTTACAAATATCTCCTAGAGACGCGGTACCTATACCAAAAATAAAATAAAACTCATAAAAAGCTATTGGTGGACTTCCGTATATTTTTTTATCTCATATTTTTGATTTTTTTTCTTATATGTACCCACTAGCAGGTATATTAATGACTAATTTATAATTAGTTTACATATAAAAGTCTTTCATTCTTTTGAATAACTCATATTAAAATGTCACAATTCAATAAAACTAAATAAAATAAGTCGCAACTGCATTGATATTGCACTGAAAAGATTATAAAAGTACTGAGTGTTTGTGTGTGAAAATTTCTTTTTCATGATATCTACATATATAAGATGTTTAAAATTTGAATGAAAAAACAACTCAACCAAATACAAAAATAAAAAACAATATTTCCTCTTTTTTTCAACAGTCATTAGCTACATCGATTAGATATATGTACTATTGAACTATGCTACTTCCTGTCATTACTCCTCCTCTAAATTTACTATTCCCTGCTTACGTAAATGAATTCTGGACATTTTTATTGAAAATTAGGGTGGCATTATTTGAAGTTGTGTTTACAATAAAAATAGAATCAAGTGATCGAGAGGTTGTTACAACAAAAGTAGTCAATAACATTGAAAAGAAACAAAATAAAACCACAAAAAGATATCTACTAAGTTCTAGTCGTACATCAAAATCTACTTAAGAACAGAGTATAATAATTATTTTTTTCAGTTATAATATTTAAGAATATCTCATTTCAGTACATCAGTAGCAATATTAATCAGATAGTGCATGCTTTGTGTTTCGCCATATTACTTTGTTTTACATATTTTATGCTGTAAGAAATAATTGTTCTTCGAATTTTTCTGCATCAGATTTCAAATCTTTAACAAAAGCCTCAACGCAATTTGTTGGTATTAATGTTCCAACGATTTTAATGCCCTCGATGGTTTTCAAGCCTATTACTCCACTTTTATTATTAGCCACGCTACATTTTAAACTCAGAATGGTCTCAACTCCGGCCCACACGGAAAGTACAGAGCCTGCCAGCACAGTAAAACAACGACGTCTCAAGCCAACCTACAAAACAGGAGCAAGCATAAAATTTTCATCCTAATGATGTAACAATATTTTAATTACCTCACATTCTTTTCCAATATTCGCAGATATTCACCGATGCATCGTATTTTTGCATCCAATGGGGCTCTTCTTCCTCGGCAGTTACCTTTTTATAATTTTTCTCTACTCCAGTGGGACATATATTTCGGCATTGCAGTCCCGTGTTCGGCCGAAACACTTGAAACATAATGCCTCATTTTCATCGTCAAGTCAATTTATTTTACTAATTGAAAAATATCCTCATCTTTTTCCAATTCATGCAACAGTTCCTATAATCTTTTCTCCCTCGCACATCTCAAATTTTGTTCACTTAAACCCCAAGAAAGCCAAATATCTGACATAGGCTAACTTTTGATTTAAAATTAACACATAACGACACGTGCGGCAGAAAAATATATTTATTCATCTTCTTAAAGTGACTAGGATAAAGGAATTTTACAATAATTTTGGTAAAAGTCAATATTTAAAACTATTTATTTTATAACCCACCTTTTCTTTCATAGAAATCCAAATTAGTATTTAGAACGACAAAATTAACAGGAAAATTAGTCAAATGAATTAACTTAAGGATGAAAATGAGGCATAACGATGAGAGATGAGAATCATCTTGATGTGTCAACAGATACACACATGTTCAATGGATGTTGGAAACTCTTAAATGGATGAGAATTACCCAATGAATTGTATTTAGCTGTTTTATTTGATTAAAAAATGAAATATGGATTATTACGAAATAAACTAACAAAAAGTTTATTGTACGTAAATGAAGTTTAACCATATAATTTAAGGAATACTGTGGATTTTAGATTAAGTTCGCATAGAAATGTTAGAGACCAGAAACCACTTATGTACAGCGGATTACAAATATTCAATATTCTTCCAATAAATGCTAAGGTAAAAAAAATATTAAGAATTTAAAAGAAAAGTTAATAGCCTTGTAAAATTTAATTACTAATTATGGGGCCGAGATATGTGGAATTGATTGAAACATACTAAATAAATATTATCATATATCTTATCATATTTTGATGGCTGCCAGTACCCAAAAAAAAAAAAAAAATTGAGATTTCTACAAAAAAAAAGGAATGCACACAACGTTTCGATTGAGCTCAGAATTATAAGCGACCGAATCAACACCGAACATGCTACATATTTCATGTACCAAGCTACGTTTTCTTCGATTCATTGCTGGAAATGAGTTCTTTCGGTATTTTTGTGAGCTCTCTTTGGCTAACTTGACGAGTTTTGTAAGATTATCGTGGAACATTTTCACAAATTAAAAATCCTTCTTTGCTCATAATGTTATATATCTTTAAAATCTTTGATGAAGGTACATCGGGGTTACGAGTTTGTAAAGCAATTCCTAAACACCGATTTCTTTCAAGAACTTTGTAGCCATCCTTGCATTCAAACCTGTAAATAAGTTGAATGATAAATTAAAAAAAAAAAAGTCTTCAATACCTACAAATTTTGCCTACGTACTGTCAATTTAATTGGGTTCATGATAGCGCTAAGCTTAACTAGATTTCCACGTTGTATTTCTTGCATTAATGATGCGAGCTGAGCGGTTTCTATTCGATGATATTCACCGGAAAGATCATGAGATGTCCTGTCAGAATTCTTAAAATCTTAAAATTTCCGAAAATCTTTGCTTGCTGCCCGTCCTTTCACACTACTTTGAGACAATTTATCAAAATTTCGGCGTTTCGCTTGGTTGGTTTTCAAATAAACGGTTACTTCGAAAGGCTTTCGACGTCACTATAGCGTGCTGCTCAGAACAAACTCAGTAATTGAATCACAAATTCACAGCACCTAATAAAAATTGAATCATTATATTTTCATATAAATTGCAAGTAAAGAATTACACAGCCGTCCTGCCAGATCTCCTAAAGTCTCAAAATTTCCGAAACTACTTGTAATAAAAATATTTCTATTCTATTACCTTGCTAAGTACTTATGTACAGAAATCTTAATCTTAATCTTATTTTATTGATAGAAATCAAATCTAAAAATAAATTTGAAAACAAAATAAATTCTGGCAAGACGGGAGAAATTAATCAAAATGACAGTGAGCAGCAAATTTAGGATTAGTAATGACTACGCGACAAAAATTTTCGCCGCGCTGTCACGCCGCGTTCAATGCGTGATGCACAATAGAAAACACATGTTCTGTAACATTTTGCCGCGTTTTCGCACCACTCACTAAAGTGTAATCTGTTTCAGCCTACAGAAAAAAAGCGTGCAAAGGTCCAACCCAGGCGAGTACTTTTTAGGAGAGGAAGGAAATTTTCCTTCCCTTGGCTTAGAAGTGCCATACCAATATTTTGCTTCCCGTATTTCCTTATATGACTACCGAAATTAATTGTGTGCGTGTTCAATTACGCCACAGTTTTTGATATAAACAACTACTGTATCACAAATTCACAACACGTATTACGATTATTAAATTATTATATTATCACCTCAAATCGCAAATAAACATCTGTACAGCCTTCCGATGAAAAATTTCAGAAATTTCGCAATTTCAAAATGGCCGACTTGCTGTATTACTGGTATGCTGCCCGTACTCCGGATCGAAACTTCGTTGCCGAAACGTCGAGATTTTAATAAATTGTCCCAAAGTAGTGTGAAAGCACGGGCATCAAGCAAATAGTTTCGGAAATTTGATTTTAAGAGTCCTGACAGGACGGCTGTGTAATTCTTTACTTGCAATTAATGTGAAAATATAGTGATTCAATTCTTATTACGTGCTGTGAACTTGTGATTCAATTACTGAGTTTGTTCGGTGCAGCATGCTATAGTGACGTCGAAAATGTATGAGATGAAATGATGAATTTGGGCTTCAATAAATTAAATTAAACCTTCGAAACCGCATTGATATAATTTTCTTCTTTGCCGCCACTTCAAATTTATTTACTTATTTCATTCAATTTTAAATGCTCTTTGACATTTCACACATTCAAACACGAAACTGACTATTTTGATAGAAGTCCCGAGTTCTATCAAGAAAAGTGACTCCAGAAGTGACTAGCGTGCGTTCTGAACACATGTTTCTGTCAAAAGTGAGGGAATAAAGTTACTTTTGATCTGCTCTGAACGCAAAAGTGACTATAGTTACTATAGCGTGTTTCCCTGAAGGGACGTTATTTATATCATTATTTATGACTTGATTGAATTATTGTCATGACACGTCTTGACATAAGTGTAGCAAAATGCTTGTCTTTCGTACTTTTACATGTGAGTCGCCATTATGAAAAGCACATAACTGCGTCTGTGCATATGCTCCCAATGTAGTTAGTCCCTCAGGCCTATCGTTTCGTTCAGCTCACGCGCAATTAACGATGCTTGCCTGGCTCGATAAACGCCAGCTAACCAATAAGAAATAAGCTCTTATAAGCCATAAGGCCTGTCGGTTCGTTCCGTTCACACGCAACTGATGACGCTTGGCCGGCTCGCTGATCTCCAGCCAACCAATAAGAAACAAGCTTTATAAGCAATAAGTTTCAATTTCATCATTCGACATAAATTATTCTAGAAGAGTGAGGTTGAGATCAATAAGCATCATTGAAACTGTGCTTTGTTTGTAATTTATTCATTAGCCGCGTTCATTCTATCGGGTACTCTGTGTTACATTACAATGGGTATTACGAATTATAATATATTCTGTAACGAATAATTAAAACTACGGAATATTGTGATTTAATTAAAGTGATATTTATGTTTTTTCAGAAAATTTTGAGCAAAAACAAGTATAGCAAAACGGCAAAATTTTGATCAATTGTCTCAAAGCAGTGTGAACATTAATTTTGGGTTCCTGTGATTTTTAAATTTGGAAGCGATAAACAAATACTTGTGGTAACAAGCCTCAAGTAAACAAGTAAACGCAGAAATCGCAGGAGAAGGATAAAGAACTGAAGATTTCCAAAATATAATATATTAAAAACAAAGGAAGTATACTGGAAAAAAACTTTTACTACTGGATATGTTGACAAACCTCTGTACATAAGTACTTAGGTAAGTAATAGAATAGAAATATTTTTGTTACAAGTAGTTTCGGAAATTTTAAGATCTTAAGATTTGTGACAGGATGGCTGTGTAATTCTTTACTTGCAATTTATATGAAAATATAATGATTCAATTCTTATTACGTCCTGTGAATTTGTGATTCAATTACTGGGTTTGTTCGGAGCAGCACGCTATACTGATATCGAAAGCGTTTTGAGGTAACTCTGAATTTGAAAACCAACCACCGAACCAATCAACCAAAAGAAATGCCAAAATTTTAATAAATTGTCTCAAAGTAGTGTGAAAGCAAATAGTTTCGGAAATTTTGAGATTTTAAGAGTTCTGAGAGGACGGCGGTATAATTCATTACTTGCAATTTATGTGAAAATATAATTCGATTCTTATTACGTCCTGTGAATTTGTGATTCAATTACTGAGTTTGCTCAGAGCAGCACGCTATAGTCACGTCGGCAGTGTTGTGAAGTAACTCTGAATTTGAAAACCAACCGCCGAACCAATCAACCAAACGAAACGCCGAAATTTTAATAAATTGTCTCAAAGTAGTGTGAAAGCACGGGCAGCAAGCAAATAGTTTCGGAAATTTTGAGATTTTAAGAGTCCTGACAGGACGGCTGTGTAATTCTTTACTTGCAATTAATGTGAAAATATCATAATTCAATTCTTATTACGTGTTGTGAATTTGTGATTCAATTACTTAGTTTATTCGGGGCAGCATGCTATAGTGACGCCGAAAATGTATGAGGGCATATATACACGGTCAGAAAACAAAATCGGTTTTTGTTTGCCGGTGATATGCTGAATTTGGGCTTCAATAAATTAAATTAAACCCTCTAAACAGCATTGGAATAATTTTCTTCTTTGCACCCACTTCAGAATTATTTACTTATTCCATTCAATTTTAAATGCTCTTTGACATTTCGGGAAACTGCCAATTTTGATAGAAGTCCCGAGTTGAATCAAGAAAAGTGACTCCAGTAGTGACTAGAGTGCCTTCTGAACACTTGTTTTTGTCAAAATTGAGGGAAGAAAATTACTTTTTATCTACACTGAACGCAAAAGTGACTAGTTACTATAGCGCGTTTCCTTGGAGAGATATTATTTATATCATTAATTTTGACTTGATTGAATTATTGTCATGCTTGTGCTTCGTACTTTAACATGTAAGCCGCCATTATGAAAAGCACATGACTGCGTCTGTGCATATGCTGCCAATGCACTTAGCCCTTAAGGCCTATCGATTCATTCAGCTCATGCGCAATTAACGCCGCTTACCCGGCTCGATAAACGCCAGCCAATCAATAAGAAATACGCAATAAGGCCTATCGGTTCATTCAGTTCACACGCAACTGATGACGCTTGGCCAGCTCGCTGAACTCCAGCCAACCAATAAGAAACAATCTTTATAAGCAATAAGTTTCAATTTCATCATTCGACATTAATTATTCCTGAAGATTGAGGTTGTGGTCAATGAGCATCATTGAAAGTGTGGTTGGTTTGTAATTTATTCATTAGCCGCGTTCATTCTATCGGGTACTCTGCGTTACATTAAACTGGGTATTACGAATTATAATATATTCTGTAACGAATAATTATAACTACGGAATATTGTGATTTAATTAAAGTGATATTTATGTTCTTTCAGAAAGTTTTGAGCAAAAACAAGTATAGATACACTGCAAAATTTTGATCAATTGTCTCAAGGCAGTGTGAGAATTAGTTTTGGGTTCCTGCGATTTTTAAATTTGGAGGCGATAAATAAATGCTTGTGGTAATAAGCATCAAGTAAACAAGTAAACGCAGAAATCGCAGAGAAGGAGAAAGAACTGATGATTTCCCAAATATAATATATTAAACACAAACGAAATATCCTGGAAAGAAAACTTGACTTGATTGATTTATTGTCATTACACGTCTTGGAACAAGTGTAGAAAACTGTTTGTGCTACGCACTTTTACGTTTGGGTTGCCATTATGAGAAGCACATGGCTGCATCTGCATATGCTACCAATGTAGTTAGCCCTTAAGGCCTATCGGTTCATTCAGTTCACACGCAACTGATGACGCTTGGCCAGCTCGCTGAACTCCAGCCAACCAATAAGAAACAATCTTTATAAGCAATAAGTTTCAATTTCATCATTCGACATTAATTATTCCTGAAGATTGAGGTTGTGGTCAATGAGCATCATTGAAAGTGTGGTTGGTTTGTAATTTATTCATTAGCCGCGTTCATTCTATCGGGTACTCTGCGTTACATTAAACTGGGTATTACGAATTATAATATATTCTGTAACGAATAATTATAACTACGGAATATTGTGATTTAATTAAAGTGATATTTATGTTCTTTCAGAAAGTTTTGAGCAAAAACAAGTATAGATACACTGCAAAATTTTGATCAATTGTCTCAAGGCAGTGTGAGAATTAGTTTTGGGTTCCTGCGATTTTTAAATTTGGAGGCGATAAATAAATGCTTGTGGTAATAAGCATCAAGTAAACAAGTAAACGCAGAAATCGCAGAGAAGGAGAAAGAACTGATGATTTCCCAAATATAATATATTAAACACAAACGAAATATCCTGGAAAGAAAACTTGACTTGATTGATTTATTGTCATTACACGTCTTGGAACAAGTGTAGAAAACTGTTTGTGCTACGCACTTTTACGTTTGGGTTGCCATTATGAGAAGCACATGGCTGCATCTGCATATGCTACCAATGTAGTTAGCCCTTAAGGACTATCGTTTTGTTCAGTCACACGCAACTGGTGAGGCTTTCCCGGCTCGCTAAACGCCATCCAACCAATAAGTAGTAAGCTCTTATTAGCAATAAGGTCTATTTACAGCTACGCAAACTTTTCTCTTTATTTTTCAATCCATTATCGCCTATTTTTGGGTTATGTTCATCCATTCAGTTCCGTTTATTTCAGATTTTATCAAACTTGTTGCAAACGACTACGAATGCCTGCGTGCATTGTGAGCAGTTCTATTGAGAAGCAAACAAAGAAAACCGTTTGCCATTTTTCTCCGTTCCATTCTGTCGCATTGCGTCCATTGTAATTCAACCTTTATGCGATAGTCATCCCATATCCATTGGTTGGAGTTTTCTGGTTTAGTCTGGAGGAAGCGTCAACTATTTACACCACCACTTTTGGTCAAATCAGTGGACTGGATTCATGGTTGTTCATTATCATGCATGAAGGATTTTCTGACGTAGTTGCGGCGAATTTGATAAAGCAGCACATTACTTCTACAAATGACGACAATCAAAAATAAATGTCGTAAGTATTAAAAAACCATAATATAATGTTATTATTATTATTATATAATTATTCGTCATTCAAATTATACATATTTTTTAACTTAACGTTAAACGATTTGTTACGATTATTTGTAATCTTTATGTTTGCCACGAACTTCTTAGTAATTCTTAATACTCTACTTCGCCATAATATTAGCTATCATGCTTGGGTCTTGACTGTTTATTAAATTTACGACCTATTACTCGTTTCACTAACAAATGGTTGCTTAACATACCTCACAAATGTTTTTTGTTTTCAGTTTATGCTCACTTACATATATTCAAATTATTCCATATTTCAACTTTTAAACTTTTTACCGAATTATGGTTGGCCTTAACATAATCGATTAGATTTTTCGACGTATTCGTGCTTCTAGTGGGCTCAGTACAATTTCAATTACCTTCTTTAGTTCAGAATTACATGAAACAAGTCCATTTACATCACCTATTATAAAATCGTTATAAAGTCAATTTTGAGAACAAAACTACATTCAGTTCTTGCATTGTTTCAATTGTTTTTGTTAAGCAACATCCTCTGGACGCATCTGTGGAGTCTGGAATCAATGACTGAACGTTATCAGGAACAAAGGAAAATGTTTACGATATCCATTTCTCCAGCAAAGAGTTCAACGAATTAATAGATGGCAAAAAGCATACCGTCAGAAGGACCCTCGTAAATATGCCACATCACGGTTGTACAAAATATTTAAACCTGGTGTGTGGCAACTAGCCACATCAAGAAAATTGTGGGACGAACGCAAAATAGGCTGTGGCTTCACATTTAAGCGTGGGAGAGTGAATAAAAATAATACGGTCATAGTGAAAGGTCAATTAATTACATTCGTGTCGGTACGGTTTGTCCGAAAAACTGTTTATTTCTTAAGAAGGAAAATAATTAATTATTAATTTTTAACTTGGTGGACGTTTGTAGGGTTATTTCAAGTCCGTTTTCCCGATGTTTTCTTATAGATTCTTAATCTGTAAAACAAATAACAAACTTTGGTCTGAAAACTTTTTTGATTTATGAGTATGTGCGTGTGGAAATGTGTACGCAATCCCGTGTGTAACAGATCAAACGCATGTGAACAAGTCAAATTGCCTTATACTAAATCAACGCGAAGCTGATTTAATATTTGTATCTTTGGAACATACGTCATAAAAATTAGTCAAGTCAAGGTACGTTTCAGGAAATAGTTATTTTCTCTTTGATGAGATCAAGAATCTGTTAAAAATATATAGGGTCTAATTTAAAAAAAATAAGTTGGTGGTAAAATGCCCGCTAAGTTAAATATACAGGGTGTGCCGTACGTACCGCATTTCCTTTATACCACGGATTCCTCACTCAATTTCGAGAAATAAATTGTATGGGAGGTGAGCCGGGAAATACACGGTGTGGGCGATAGGGGGTTTTGTGATTTTAGGTAATTTATATCCTAATACCATGTAACGTTTTTGTTATAAACCCTATGAAGGTGATTTGCACCTCAGGTGATAGTAAACCCTCTGCGGTTTCCAACAAATGCCCAACCACATCTCTACTCTATTTTCGTAGCCAGTTATAGGAGGATGTCAAAGTCAAAAATTTGGATAATTTTGTAATTTCTTTTTCAATTTTAACGATTTTCCCGCCAAAATGCATGACAGCTACACAGTTTTATGACAAGATTTAAAGACCCCGGAATGTTACCTTTAATTTGACTATGCGCATGTACCTACCTAAATGCTACCGTTTTTTAGATATTCCCGTTTTTATGATATAATTTCATGAATTTTGCTAATTTTCGTGGAATTGCATAAAATTAGGCGCGATTTCTATTATTATTAGCAAAATTAATGAAATTATGCACCATAAAAACGGGAATATCTCAAAAACGGTAACATTTAGGTAGGTACATGCGCATAATCAACATTCCGGTGTCTTAAAATCTTGTCATAAAACTGTATAGTTGTCATGCATTTTGGCGGAAAAATCGTTAAAATTGAAAAAGAAATTGAAAAATTATCCAATTTTTTTACTTTGACATACTATAACTGACGACGAAAAGGGAGCAGAGATGTGGTTGGGTATTTGTTGGTAGATGGTTTACTATCACCTGAGGTGCAAATCACCTTCATAGGGTGTATAACAAAAAAGTTACATGGTATTAGGATAAAAAGCACCTAAAATCACAAAACCCCCCTACCGCCCACACCGTGTATTTCCCGGCTCACCTCCTATACAATTTATTTCTCGGAATTGAGTGAGGAATCCGTGGAATAAAGGAAATGCGGTACGTACGGGACGCCCTGTATAATATGATGCTATACTCTTTCTTATTGCTCATTAAGTAATGCAGATAATTAGGTATTACTTAGTCACGCATATTTTTGTAGGCAGCTGTAAATGTGGCTCAGTATTGCACGGCTTCATTGATGATGTTACAAGAGAAGTCGTTATATTAACTTGCACCATACAGTTTTTACTTAATAGTAAGGGATGTTCCAAACGTCCGTGCAGAAATCCAGAAAGCGGTTTGATTGGGAAATAAATGGCTGAAACTGGGAAGTCTGCGTCAGCTAAACAATAAGAATCGGCTAGTAATATGATGGTGTTTGGTGAGAATCTTCCACCACATTTATATGTATAAGCTACATACTTCCAGAAATGCAAAGTTCAAATACCTTAGCCAAACACATGTGGACAAAGACCCGCTGACCGCATTATGCGTGCAAAAATCTAATATATTAAAAAATTCGATCCATGCGATAGGAGTATATCTTTTATATTTGGTACTCCAGTGTTCAGCAAAAGCAAACGTACATTGAGTATTGTAGTAAAAACAGTGATCACATAAAAGTTATAATAGATGCAACTGGTAGAGTCGTCCACAAAATACTCCATCCTGACGGAACTATTTCGGGACACATTTTTTTTTATATCAGTTTGTTATATACTGTGGAGACAAACAATTTTCAGTAAACCAAATGCTTTCCGAAAAGCATGACGCATTACACATCTGCAGTTGGTTGCGCCACTGGAAATCAATTGGCGCTCCACCACCCAAAGAATTGGTTTCCGACTCGGCGAAAGACTTACTAATTGCTGGCATACAAGCGTATACAAAATATGAAATAATTACAGAATACGTGAATGCTTGCTACCTAGAAAAAATGGTACCCTCTTATATTCGGATCGACGTGTCACACTTCATTCATAATTATGCGATCTTGCTACAGGATTGTCAAAAAATGGTAAAAACGTTTTTTATGGTTGCAGTCAGCCAGCTAGTTTTAACACGTTCACAGGAAGAAGCTGGGGAAATTTTAAGATGTATTTTAATTATATGCCAATCCCAAACATGTGGATCCATGAATGGCAAATTAACGGCATGCTCCCACAGTATTCAAAAAATTAAAGACCGTGTCATTAGCAGTGACGGTGAAAACGATATTGAAAAGACTATTGAAGGCATACATTTAATTATTGCAACTGCGAAAGTCATTATTAGCAGTAAATTAATTCGTTTCAAAAATTACATTTCCTCATAAAAATGGTAACAGAATGAAATTTTTGAAACAAAAATTATTTTTTTTCATCAAAATAATTTCAACAAACAATGATAATGACGAAAATGCTTTTTATTATTAAAGAATCAGAAGAAAAGTCCAACAGAGTTCAGCCAGATGATAACCTCAATGAGGATTCTCTCCTAGGACGTGAGTACTATTATGATTGAAATTTATATTTTGTTTATATGTGTCATTCCTTGGTATAACTTTGGTACAATATGGGACTACTACACCCTATGAAGAAAAAACAAAGATCTGTTTTTCTTCACCAGTCTCAAAGTCCTAAATTATACCAACTTAATTTAATTTAGTCTCAATCGAAATGTATATATATATTTACATTTCATTTTATTAACTTGATATAATATTTTCAATTACTGAAGAAAGTGATGACAACGATTTTCAAGCTGGGCTGAATATGTATTTTGCTTAGGCGCAAAGAATTAATGATGACGTCAAAAATATTATATGCACAGAGAAACAAAGCCACCAACCAAATGCTTACTTGTTTCTTCCGTTGGGCAAAAAATTGCTAACAGATTGCAAGGAAATACCAATGTAGTGGTGCATTGTTCGAGATCTCTTTGGCTACGGACGCGCACCTGCGTACAGCGCAATAATCGAGTCTAATATTAATGACCTAAAGACCCGACTTTTTAGCAAAAAAAAAATGGTTTGAGGATTGACTATTTTGTTAAAAGCCACCTAAATTACATGAATGGCTCTGAAAACTTGATTATTGGCGGACACGAAATAGATAAAGATCTCTTTCAAAGAGAAAACCAGGATCTGACAGGTGACCAAGTCGACAAGGCTCCCGTTAGTAATTACGTCGCTCAAGACTTTGAAAAACAGGATCTGATAGGTGACGAAGTCGATATGGCTCCCGTTAATAATTACGTCCCTCACGACGTGCCAATTGGGATTTCAGAATGTCCCGCCTGTATCAACGGAAATTTTCCAGGAGGAGCACATATTTGTGCCGTATGTAGTATAAACGTTCACGTACTTGACGGGTGCTCATTCCCTTATGTAGACGGAGCAGAAGGATATGGACATCGCCGACTTTGTAAAAATTGCAACGGCAGGAAACTAACCGAAATCGAATCCATAACGTCTTTGGAGGAGAAAGAAAGATGGGGTGGCTATGACAACGAAATTCAATCCAAAAAACACGAAAAAATCTACATACATGAGAACAGACTTCTTAGAGAGAGATTTTATGAACAATGGGAAGAGATCAAGAAATTTAATACAGATAAATGCAAATAGTCTCGACTCGAAAACTTTCATGATTGAGGGCAAAAAATATTCATTGCTGAATACATACGCATTCGATGCGATAACGCAAGTCATACTGAGTGTAGCCAGAAATGATGCTGTAAAAGTAGACTTTCTTTGTTGGAACAGCAATTATTCTGAATTTGTCAAAAAACTTTTGGATAATGCTAAATACTCGTATGTTTTTTTTAAATACTTAACCGCACATTTGTGTCAATTTAATTGAGGCGTGTAATTCCCAAAATATTGGGGAATGACAAAAAGCTTTATTTTTGTAACGGCGGTAAATTATAAATTATTTGATTACCAAAATCAATAATAGAGAAATAATTTATATGCAGGCAGTTTTGTTGTAATATACATTTGATGCTGTAATAAGCCTGTTGATACCAAAAGAACCAGGGAAAAGGAAAAACAAGTGACTACAATTTGTCTAAAAACAGACTCAGGTAGATACTTTTAGAATTACACGCCTCAATTATTAATTTCTAAAACTTTAACACCTTGGCAAAAAATAAACAAAGGCTCAATTTTCATACAGTAATGAGCAAAAGCACTATCCTTTTTTGCAGGAATTTGATGCAATACGTACGCGAAGAGATGCTCCACTCTTTTAGATATCACGACAGATGCAAGATTTATAACTAAGTGCGGAAGTATAAATGTCGTAAATTGTGCGACAAATGCTGTAGAGCTTGCTGAGGCTTTACACTTACAACGTTCACTTGGCACTTACGAGTCCCTGTGCAGCAAATGTAGGAAAAAAACTCACATCTGCTGGCCCATTCCTGAGTACTGACATATTAAATGTAAAATCAGGGATCAATAAAGCTATCGAGGAAGCTTTACTTTTGAAAAAGAAAATATGCGAAAAAAGGATATGTGACGGTGAACAATCTGCTAAATTTAAATTAACGGGTAAATGAATAATTATAGACATTTTTTCCCTTAAAAATTGTGGTTATTATGATCCCATATTGTTTGCAGGAAAAAATATGTTTTGCGAAGTTTATGGAGTAAGTGGACATACAATCGAGGTGAGTGATATACCGATAACGCTGGCGGTTTTTTAGAAGAGTTTCAATTGGAAGGATTTGTTTCCTTTAAATTTTCAATGGAAACAACTCCACAAAACGGGGATAGACCTTTAAGAAATTTGAGACCAAAACGTACCTTCGAAATTTTGGAAACAGGTCACTACACTGCTGTCCTCAGGCATAAAAATGGACAATTGTCCGAAATTGATGATATGCAATTTTCAGAAAAGCCTCTTAAAAATAAAACCATAATACCGCATTTATTAATAAATATGTCGTAGACATTTGACGGAACTCGTATTTCACGAAAGTCTAGACACTTCATTAAAAGTAGGCAGATAGTATACCGGTTTTGACTTGATAAAAAAGTTTTCTAATGCAACTGCTGAATTATAGCAACAATTTTATTTTCTGATGAAACTATATTATTATTTTGATTAGGTATCTACTTTCTTATATTGTAAATGTATTTAGTTCTATACTTTCAAGTTTTTTTATTTTATTTCATAAGATTAGCAAGAAATTGAATAATGCTACTGTTGTGCCATTGGTTGGGAGTGATTATTTTTAATCGTAAAATCCGCGTGTGTATAGTCACCACCATTTCTGTTACGCCTTGGATATAGGTAACATGCTATTATACAAGACAGGAAATTCAATAATAATACGAATATTTTCTTAAATTTATCCATAGATCTGCTGATTTAATAGCTGATATGGTAAGCGTACTGCAATTTTAGCAGTTGATAAAAGTTCACATCAAAAATGATGGGAAAATCACCAAAAAGAGGTTATGTGGCAAGTGTTTCGGCCGAATACGGGACTGCAATGCCGAAATATATGTCCCACTGGAGTAGAGAAAAATCAAAAATAGGTAACTGCCGGGGAAGAAGAGCCCCATTGGATGCAAAAGTACAATGCATCGCTGAATACCTGCGAATATGGGAAAAGAATGTGAGGTAATTAAAAAATGATTGCATCAATAGGATGACATTTTTATGCTTGCTCCTGTTTTGCAGGTTGGCTTGAGACGTCTTTGTTTTACTGTGCTGGCAGGCTCTGTACTTTCCATGTGGGCCGGAGTTGAGACCATTCTGAGTTTAAAATGTAGTGTGGCTAATAATGAAATTCGAGTAATAGGCTTGAAAACCACCCAGGGCATTAAAATCGTTGGAACATTAATACCAACAAATTGCGTTGAGGCTTTTGTTAAAGATTTGAAATCTGATGCAGAAAAATTCGAAGAACAATTATTTCTTACAGCATAAAATATATATTATAAAGTAAGATGGCGAAACACAAAGCATGCACTATCTGATTAATATTGCTACTGATGTACTGAAATTGGATAATCTTAAATATTTTAACTGTTAGAAATAATTATTATACTCTGTTCTTAAGTATATTTTGATGTACGACTAGAACTTAGTAGATATCTTTTTGTTGTTTTATTTTGTTTCTTAAAATGCGGCTTGGCCTCAGTTTTGTTTGAAAACTCGTTTTTTATCCTAAATCAAGACTATTTCAACTCGTTAACGAAAGAACTTTTAATCTATTTTTTTATAAATATTCTTCTAGTTAAGTCCGCAAAGTCAAAACTTGTCTTAAGGGGTTCACCACTGGGTATTTTACCCTTTTCTTTCCCGATAAGAGCGAAACGACGAGTACTGTATAATATAAGAAGGAAGTTGAGTGCAATCAATGCAAGTAAAAAGATTTGGGTTCGTGGCAATAAGCTCGTCGTTGAAAATAAGAGGTTCTCTCTAGCTGACGGAAACTGATGAATACCGAGGGGAACGCAGTGGAAACAATTTGAACCATATTTCAATGCACCGATAAAGTACGTGGAAATAATTACGACGGGAAGATATGGTACAACAATCCAAAGCCAGGAAGCGAATACGAAAACAGGGCAATGACAAATTAGAATTACAACGTCTGTCGACGTTTAGAAATAAGTAGATATTATGAACTAGCTGCGAATGAAGTAAATAAAAACTTTTTAGATATCAACATTTTAGCTTCCCTTCTTAACGCAGTTAAGATAAAATAACGGAGTGCTGCTCATCTTACTTTGCGTGACTTGGGAATTAATTCAGATAAGGCTAGATACCTCCACGAAAGCCTCACAGTTAGGAATTACATTTTTATCGTCGAATCAGTCGAGCAGTACGGATGCGTTTTTGCTTTAATCTTCTAACTTTAATCTTTTAATCGTTCATTTTGAGCTGTGATTACTTACGGTTTAGAATGGCAAACGATCTGTGTGGAAAATATGATCAGAAACTATTTGATAGAAAAAATTTCTGCTTTCTGTGCAATTTTAGTTTCCATAAGAGATATTCGAAGCTTGATGAGAATGCAATTAAAGTGTAAGATCAAAACTCATGTATGGCTTGTGTCCGAATTGGAATGTTGTGTGACCTTGATTAGTTGAGAAAGCTGTGAGCTTTCTAGAAGATTTTTCTAGTGGTGTTTGGTGGAATCCGGACATAAGGTCAAGTGTAGAGAAATATTTGGCTCGGCCCATTTGGTCGAGTATCTCCTCTATACGAGGTAATGGAAATTTATCTGCCAGGATCTTTTTATTAAGGTTCCTGAAATCAACTACTAAACGCCATTTTTTACTTTGGTTGTTGAATTTTTTGGGTACTAGTAGTATTGGAGAATTAAAATGAGAAACAGAATTTTCTATTATTCCGTCTACTAGCATTTTGTCTACCTGCCTGCTAATTTCGGTTTTGTGCGCTTCTGGAATTCGGTAGTTTTTTGTGTACACTGCTCTATTATCAGTTACCTCTATATTTTGTTTGTAAAAGTTATTGGTTGTTAGAGGTTCGCTTTCTAATGAAAATATGTCTTCATATTCTCGACATAATTTTTCAAATTGAGTTTTGGCGTAGTCTGGAATGCTGTTCAGGTTTAATTTGGAAATAACTTGTTCTGTTCTTTTTGATTTTATTGTTTCTGTATTAATAGTGTTAAAGTTTGAGAGTGGTTGTATTTTTATATCGAAATGTTGTAGTGTTGTTGTTTTATTTGTAGTGTTTAGGATCCTGACTAGTGGATAGTTTTGTGAAGTTATTGCTTCTGTAATGAATATACCTGGGTGGATTTCTTGACCAGTAATCACTATATCTTGGGCACTTTCTGATTTTTGACATTGAATTTTCTTATTATTTCGCATCGAGGTGGTATGATAATAGAGTTTTCGGATGGACCATTTAGAATTGGGATCTCTGCTGAGCTTTCGGGTGTGTGTATTGTAAGGGTCCACGTATCATAGTCGATAATGGTCTTGAACTTAGCTAGGAAATCTAGTCCTAGAATTGCGTCAGCTCCGAGGGAAAAGTCATCCTCTACTATTTGAAATAAGTGTTCGACCGCATTGGTCGTTGAAACGTAATTTTGCGTATGTTGCCCCAATTTATTGCCTCTTAGTATCCGTAACCCCTTGAATAATGCAAGTGCTTTTAGGATAGTAAGGTTGTTCTTTCCTAATTTTTCCCCTCTTGAATATGGATATATCTTCCCCTGTGTCTACAATCAAGGCACATACTGACACGCACATGTTGACATATGCTTTAATAAAATTTGATAAGGAGAGGTTTAGGCAATGTATGCTTGGCTTGAACTTGACGCAGCCCCGAACCGTGTTGTTTCATCCTCTGGTTGGGGGGCTTGATATTCCCCCGATTGAAAGTAGTTTACATTTCTCCTTTGATTATATGTATTGTTTGTTCTGGTGTTGTTTTGATAACGTATATTACTATTTGATGGAACGTTACTAATATATCTTTTGTTACGGTGATTATATTGATTTCGTAGTAGTACATGACTATTATTATTTGTCATGTTTCTATCGTTTTGTTGTTTGGGCCAACACTCCCTGTTCCTGATATAGTTATTTTGGTTGTTAAAGCTATGGTTGTTATTATAATGAAACTTTCTTGATCGTTTGGCGTTATAATGTAAGACATTACTTAGCTGTGGTTTATCCACTGATATTGCCTTCGCAGTTACTTCTGAAAGTGCTGCAAGATTGCTGGCCTTTAATATAATTGCTGTTTCCGTATTTGCAACATTATTCGTAAATGACTGTATTGAAAGTTTTTCAGCCAATTTTTCGGCTGCTTCTCCAGTTGCTACTTTCTCTGTTATAAAGGCTCTCGTTAGTTGGCCTGATAAATTTTCCATTTGGTTGGAAAAATCTGTGAGTTTTTTGCTGCCTTGCTGGCATGATCGTAGTTGTGCCAGGATGGCATCTGACGATAATTTTGCCGAAAATTATTCTTTTAACTTGGCCTTGATTGTTAATACTGTATTTGTGCCTTCTGATATTACATACTTGGCTTTTCCCGTTATACGTCTCTTGATGAATTTGATCATAATTGATTTATGCTCATTCGCTGTTAGCTCGTCTAGTTATTCCATAGACTCAATAAAAGCGTCAGTTTCATCCTGCTTTCCATCATAGGGTTGTATGAGCGATGTAGCTGTTTTTATGTCAAAAGCCATCGTTGTTTTTCTCTGAGTTTTAATAATCTCCAAGATTTTGTTTTCTGTCTTTCTAATACTTTCGTAGATGACTTTTATTTTCAAAATTGTTTCGACATCCGCTTGTATTAGTGCGTTTTCTGATGCCTTGGCAAGGAGTTGATTTGATAGTTCCTCTTTCTCTTTCAGGGTTTTCGTGGTATACGGACGGTTTACTGATTTATTAAAGTTTGTTAATATTGCATCAATTTCCTTTTCTGTCTTTATAAGTGCTTCCATTTATCAGACAGTTGCGATATTTAGTTTCGCTGAGGTACTGAGGTATCTTTTCCTTAAACCCCTTCTATGGTCTTTATACAGTGTATAAACGAATTCAATGATTTTAATTGCCACCAATATGCACAAAATTATAACTATCTGATTATTTTCGACAGAAACTGTATCCTCTATAATTAGGTATTTACTATTTCGCCGTTGTTGTCGGCATTTTTTGATTTTGTACTACCCATATTTCAATTAAACCCTGTTCTTTTGTTATTTAATTTATATCTTGTTCGTATAAACTTTTAAATTTATTCTACTTTCTTTGTTTTTTTTTCTTTTTAAAAATGATTGATTTTACCGTGTTCTATTAGGTCGTCTATATTATCAGACACATACATGCATTCCCTACATTTATATACTAATCTATCTGTAAATCTTTTAAAGTCTACTTTTCTTGTGCTTGTAGGTATTGAATTTTGTTGTACACTTTGTTCGTGAATCTACAATTAAGACAATGAAACATTTTTAAATAGAAAAAAAAATGGATTGCCTCTGTTGTTTTGGGAGTAAAATAAAAAAATGTTTTCTCTTCAGTTTATATATTCGTGTAAAAAAAAAATTGTTTGAATAGAATTATTTATATTTTGGCAACATTATAATTTATGTTCTACTATAACTTATCTACTGTTTAACTTAAATTTTTTTTTTATTACGTTTAACTGTTTCTTTGACATCATTATCAATTTGTCGTATTTTGCTCGTTCCTCTTCAGTTATAGCTAATCCGGCGAGTGTTTTGTAATTTTTCAACTCCTGGGCGATTCTTTGTCTCTTACCTCCTCTTTTTGGTTGCTTCTTAATTGGTGCTTTACTGGTGCTCCTGTTTCTATACTCCTCTATGGTAAGTTTTTTTTGGTCCCGCCTTATATGGTGGAGGGTTCTCGTTGCTCTGCCTTGCTTTTGGGATGTATGGTGTCGGCTTCTCGTTCAATGGGTACAGTGTTAAACCCTCTGTATTCCTCTCCGGTACTGTAATTTTCGTTGAACTAGGTTTGTATTCTGGAGCCTCGTGAGTTAAATTGTCAACGTTGCTTTCCCGTGGTTTTGTTTTTTCCAGGTTGCTGAAGATTCTTTCGAATATTTTGTCGATCTCGCTGTTCATGTTCTTCTCGAAGATTTCGTCGTAGCGTGCATGCTATGAAAATACGGTCTTTACAAATGCTACAATGTCACGTTTGCTTCGAAAATTTTGTAATCTTATCCTGAAGATTGTCGATTCGATGTCACGGTCGCCATGTGATAAAACCTTTACGTTTTGGTAAAATTGACCTGGGAGCAGCCTAGTGGCTTTCACTCCAATGGAGCGGCTATTCAAAGCTCTAACTCCGAGATAAGTACGGTTATCGAAAGTCGGAGCAGCTTATCAGCTTTCACTCCAATAATTAAAAAACACGGACTATTCTTGTATGGCTAGTTCAACTGATCAATCACTAATGTTCTTTATTTAAATTCCCCAGGTTATTTATACATTGTTCTTACCTATGTTAACCTATGTTTACCATACTATATGCTTACGTATAAAAATAACCTCATACACTTGGAACTGATGATGACATATATTTATTGCAACGACAAAAATGCTTGGTCAGTGACGCAATCATTAATCGCCGCGGCAAATGCATGTCAAGTGTTTTTTTTTCTTTATTATTAATTTGGTTGACACAGTTCCGAGTGTACTTTGTGTCGAAATCTTATTTTTTCTTTTTAGCTTGTTTATGCATTGTAATGCATATTGATTTCGAAATTGTTGTGAATCGATTGACCGCAATAATTGTATATTAAATTATTGCAATCAATCGATTCATTGAAATTAATGCATACTACAAAGCTCCTCATAAACTTAGTACATGACATGCTTTCAATTCCCACTTTTTGGGAATGGTACCAAAATTATCATCATACGAGCTAAATTACCATTTTATTAACAGTTGGATTTTTTTTTAGTAACAATCTGCATTTTGATTTAATTTGTAAATGCGGTCATTAAAACATGAAAATAATGCCAGAAAATATTTAAAAAAAATGTGGTAAAGTGGTTACAGTACGAATTCGGTAATAATGTTCCTTCCTCATTTTCTTTCTCACATTTTCAAGTGAGCTTATTGACTACAGAATGTGACTGGATCAACTCAATGCTTCACAGTAGAAAGTTTAGGTCCTGCTCAGGTGACGCCACGGTGAGAAGAGCAGTCTATATAGGTACACCGCAGGGAGGGTTTACCTACGCGGATGACGTATACATCCTGTTAGCTAGCAAATTTTTCTCTACTATTAGTGAAAAGATCGAGTACGCGCTGATACCTGGGCCAATTGCAGTGGATTGAGGGTAAACCCTTCAAAGACGAAGCTGGTTCTTGTTACAAGAAGGAGGCGGGTGAAAAGTTCCAGACTTCCAATGCTGGGTGGAGACGAGCTTACTCTCTTCAGCGAAGCAAAGTATTTAGGAATCGTCCTCGATTCTAAACTAAGTTGGAAGGTTAACTGGAAGTACGCGCGAAAAGGCCAGTGTGGCCTTCTAGACGTGCAAGAGCCAAATATTCTCTTGCACGTGTAGAAACTGGGGATTAAAACTCAGGGTGGTACGTTGGATGTACTCAGCCATAGTTCGGCCCATCCTCTCATACGGCTCCACGGTCTGGTGGACGGCACTGACATGGAAATATACCCTGGATGTGCCACCTGTATGGGAAGATCTGGGTGTCTGCTAGTTTTCTACTTTTATTTTAATCCAATATACTTTTTTAAACTGAAAAGTTTGATTATAGTATCTAAGATGTGCGTTATTTCGATTTCTGCTGGTTCCTGTGTTAAAAAAATCGCGACATACAACGTCTCACCCTTGGACCGAGTGAGAGCGCTTCTCGATATTTTTGCACCTTATGTGGCTGGATTCAATGCATGTTACTTCAATGCGAGAAGCATTGCAGGATATTTTCGTCGGCCCCAAAATGCATGCATTGTTGATATGTGAAACATGGCTGAATCAATATGTACTATCACAGTCAATTTCCTTGTCAAATTAAAATGTTTTCCGTTATGATCGTGTTGGTCGTATTGGGGGATGTGTACCAATTTATGTGCATGACTCATTGAAGGCAAAAATTATTAATTCTTCTACTCCAGGTGACAAGATAGAATTTCTTTGCGTTGAGGTAGACTCAGATTTTGATAGATGTGTTTTATTAAGTGCATATTGCCCGCCTAGTTTCTATGCTGAGACATGCATGTAATTCAAAGAATCTATATCACCATCGATTTTAAGGCATAGAAACGTTATTTTTTGTGCCGGTATGAATGTAAATGCTTTTATCTCCAACTCCATGACAGATAATTTAATGTATCTATACAGAACATTGAATCTGGAGCTGGTTAATGAGTTACCAGCCTATTTCAATTCAACTTGCCCATCTCAACTTGACTATATTGCTACTATAAACACTGAGAAAATTCTATTTCACAACCAAATAAGCCCACCATGTGATGTTGACCATAACTTTTTGTTTTGAACTTACTCTTTGAAGTTTAATCCAATTACCTTTGTGTATCGTGATTATAAAATATAAATAACGATCGCCTTCTAGCGGAGTGTCAGGAATTGTCTTCATCTTCTTGGCCTGAAGGTTTCTCAGCTGATGGTTTTGCTTTTCATTGCGTTGGTGAAGTTGAAGTTATGCTGACTCTATCTACTATTAAATCAGATGCGGCAGGATCTGATGGACTGCAACCAAAATTTATAAAAATGAAAATTCTAACTCACATCTTCAACCATTGTGTCACTACATCTCAATTCCACAATCAATGGAAACAAGCATTGGTAGTGCCTATTCCAAAGAAGTCCACTGCATGTATTCCAAGTGACTTCTGTCCAATTAACCTTCTATGCTATTCGGCTACACTATTTGAAAAAATAGTATACCAGCAAACCATGAACTACACAAAAAGAAAATGTTGACTGTTAACCTGGCAATTTGGGTTTCGTCCTTATCATAGCTTCAAAACCGCTATGCTGAATGTGATATCGGACATTCACATGGCCCTTGATGAAGATCATCTTACTACTCTTGCGCTGCTTGATTTTAGTAAAGCGTTTGACTCCATAGATCACTCGAAATTGCTAGCTAAATTGGATAATAAATTCCTCTTCTCGTCATCGGCAATAACCTTCATTAAAAGTTTTCTAAGTGGGCGTAGCCAATTTGTAAAATCAAAAATTGTAACCTCGAGAAATATATCTCTCTCTAATGGCGTGCCACAGGGATCCATACTTCGTTCCCTGCTTTTTAGCCTATATATCAATGATCTCCCAGATGTTATTGTAGATGCTTCCGGTCATCTGTATGCCGATGGTGTGCAAATACTCCTTAGTAGACCAATTGGCTTAGTGGAGGATTGCATAAGTCGGACAAATGAGGATCTCAAACGTGTATATGGCTGGTCTGAGCAAAATAACTTAGCTCTTAACCATAATAAATCGAACAATATGGCGACGTAGACGTGATATTGATGAGAATTCTTTCCCACCGATTCCCTTGAACGACAATAGGCTAGTATATGTGAATTCTGAAAAGTGTTTAGGGTTTGACCTCAACTCAAAATTTTCATGTTGTGATCATGTCAGTATTACACTGAGGAAAATATATGGATGCCTGCGGTAGCTTTGGTTGAACTCCGATTGCCTAATGCATCGTTTACTAGTAAGACGAGCTAAATCCCTTTTGCTAGCCTATTTCACTTATCGCTGTACGATATTTCCAGTTCTCGATTCAGTCTGTCGTAGAAGACTCTTGGTTGCATTCAATGATGTTACCCGATTGGTCTTCAAATTGCCGCGATATAGTCAGATATCTCCTTATGTAACGTCCTTACTTGGTTGTCCGATAGAAACTTATCTAATAAATTACAGACTAAAATTCCTTCATAGACTCATATACAGCGAGAAGCCTTCATACCTATTTGAGAGATTGAGATTCCTACAGTTATCCCGGCACATGAACATTTCGATCTCCCGTTGTAAATGACGCTATAGGGAGGGCTCTTACTTCGTCCAGGGTTTGTTTGTGGAATCGTTTGCAGCTAATATAGAGAGAACAGGATCCAACGGAATCTTTTACAAATCATTATTACCACTAAACTTATCCTAACCTTATGGGGCACAACTTGGATACATATTGTTAAAGCTAAGTGATAACTTTTCTTACCCATAATAATACTAATAAAAATAGAGTCTGTTCTTAAACCTATAATTATGCGTTAGCTTAGTTTGGCTACGCTTAGTTAGTTAAGTTAGTTTTTAGAAAATTAATGTATTTCCCCAATTAAATGTGTCACGATTATTTACTAATTATGTACAACTGCAATTCAATTTGTACGTTTAAGATCTTGTTATGTTTGTACTACACTCAAGAAATATATTCTATTCTACTCAAGAGATCTCCAATGGCACGAGTCTTATAGACTGCCTAACAGCGATTTATCAGTTGGCATTATTTGTTTTCCTGTGCAGAGAGCCCCCACGGCATATATTCATATATACTGAAAGCCAGACAGCCATCAATGTGCTGGATGCTGTGCTGGTAATATCAAAATTGGTACAGTTATGCAAGACCAGCTTTGAGGAATTGAATATAAGACACAAGGTGACTCTATGCTGGGTACCTGGCCATTAGGATAACTCAGGCAACGAGATAGCTGATGAGTTGGCCAAACAGGGTTCCGAATTGGATAGCTCCGCAGCGGTAGCTGATGTGAAGATCCCAATCGGAGCTTTAAAAGAGTAAATATTCAGGGGCGCCTGTAAAATGGGCTTGCCGGTGGACCAGCATGGACACCTGTCGTATTGTGAGGCAATTTCGTCCTGCATATGACAGAAAAAGGACACGGGTAGCAGAGCAAATTTCAGGAAGCTAGTAGGCCTAATTACGGTTTACTGGGCCATAGGGGAAAATTCTGGCTGACTGGGTATAGCAGCAAACGATTTCTGCATCAGCTGTAATGACTCGAGGGAAATCTAATCCGTCCAACACGTGCTTTGCGAATGCCCCACTGTGATGAATAAAAGAAGTAGGTTATTGGGTAGATACTCCTTTTCAAGTCTGGGAGAGCAGCAAAGTAAAGAGTTCAGATATATCCTGAGTTTTCTGAGAGAAGCAGGATGGATCTAGGTAAAAAAATTCTTAGCAGGATGGATCTGGGGCCTGAAACGTTATCCAATAAGATGTAGGGGCGCAATGGACCCACTAGAAGGCTAACCTAACAATATTCCTTCGTCGCCTTAATTCTCATCTGCTGCGATTTACTTCGTGTTAAGTACCAATGGAACTTTCGACACCAAAAGCTGCCATTAAAAGGAGATAAACTTTAGCGTTTGAATTACATATATGTATCTAACAGAATCTTTGAAGGATTTATTTTCTCTGCTCTTAATATATTTGTGGTTTTAGTGTTTGAAATTAATCAAGAAAAGTTATTAAGTACTAAGTAAATAATCACCTCTGATTCTATGCACGCGAACGAGTCTAAATTTATTCTTTAATGGCACAAAAGTAAACACTTCCTTGAAAAATTGAAGAAGTTAACCCAAATGACTTTCCATTCTTGATTCTGGAACCGATTTTCCAACCAACTACATAATTGGTTTTTGTTTTTTTTTCTCCTAAAGCAGTATTTGTCTGTTTAAAGAGTAGCCGATCTTTTATTCCCACAAGCAGAGCCTTGATCTTGTTATACTAACGAAAATGTGTGTTATATATGTATATAAAATATACCTAACAAGATATCTGAAAAAAGGCAATAAATAATTATTTAAAATATTTCATGCATAAATTTTCATATAAGCTATGAATAGCTTATCTATTCAATTAGTGAAGAAAATTGCATCAGCAATTTAATATATTAGTAAATATATTAGTAACTAATACTTTTTTATTGGCTTTGTTTCCATCACTTCTTCTTCTACCTTAATATCTTTCATACT
>OZ005744.1:112847647-113132624 GCA_963930735.1 Dioctria linearis | reverse complement strand
CTAACTAGCTACTGACGATGTGCTAATACTGTCTGCTGATCGCAATGAGATAAGCGGTCATTCACACCTAGCAGCTGAGAAGTGAAACAATTGCGTTTGTGCATGTACATTAATATTGTGCTGCGCCTTTAAATGTAGATGTCATCTGGTGATAAATTTTGTTACTGCTATTATTGAACATCCCGGCAGCCTTGAAAATTCTAAGCATGTTCAACATTCTCCTCTATAGGCAAAGGACATAGTTCTACGATAGCTCGTCGAAAATATCCTGATTTGGTCCTAATTTCGGCGACGCGAGTCACACCATCCGTTCCGGGAACAGTTTGGTAACACGTCCTAGAAGCCACTTCAATGGGGGAAGGTTCTCATCTTTCACGAGCACTACGGTTCCGAGGGGGAAGGTATGCTGCCCAGCTGACCATTTGTAGCGCTGTTGGAGTGGGGTTAAATATTCCTCCGACGAGCGCCGCCAAAATATTTGTTGTGTTTGCTGTAGTCGCTGAAATCGAGTAAGCCGGTTGGTACTAACTTCGCTTATGTCTGGCTGAGGAATTGCTGTTAGCGGTGCTCCTATTAGCAAATGTCCTGCTGTCAAAGACTCGAGGTCATTGGGGTCCGAGGATAGCAGTGTAAGCGGCCTTGAGTTCAATACAGCCTCTATTTGGACGAGGACCGTATTCATTTCTTCGTTGTCACAGAGGCGTTAGCTGTCGTACGTACAAGATGATATTTGGCAGACCTGACTGCCGCCTCCCATAACCCGACAAAGTGGGGAGCCTTGGAATCATACTCCAGTCTATGTGCGCTTTCTGAGATGCATTTTGGATAGTGTTTTGTAATTCCGGAGATATGAAGAGACGTCGAAGTTCCTTCAGTTCAGCTCGAGCCCCGACAAAGTTGGTGGCGTTGTCTGAACAGATTCTACTACATAGGCCTCTCCGTGATATGAAACGCTTCAACGATGCAAGGAATGATTCGTGGACAGGTCTCCAATGAGCTCCAAATGGACGGCCTTGGTAGTGAAACAGACGAATATCGCCACATAAGCCTTGACTGGCACCTTTCCTCGTATTTTGAAATACACCCTTACTGGTCCGCAGAAATCTATACCAGTGATGAAGAATGCTCGCGCTGGGTTGATCTTATCCGTCGGTAAAGCGAAGGAGCTGAATGCCAGGCCAAAACTATTGTCGAGTCAGTATAATAGAATATATTTTCTCCGGGTATTATGAAGAAGGTTTTTAAACGATCAACCAATTCTGAAGTCGTGGTAGAGATGTAATTTTCATGGGAGCAACGCGAGATTTTGAGCAGATTAATCGTGATCGGTTCTGCCCGTATTTATCAACACTGCGTAGGTAGCAGCAAGCGCCGTAAGCTCGTTCGCTGCTATCAGCAAAGGCGTGCATCTGGGTACTTATGACTTCAGCTGGCGCTAGAAGGTAGCGCGAAATTCGCAACCCAATTAATTCAGAAATTTGCTCACGATATTCTATCCATTTATTTGCATACTCGGGAGGAATTGGGTCGTCCCACGAAAGCTTAATTTTCCAGAGTTGTTGCAAGAATATTTTGCCCCAGTTACTACTGGCCCGATTAATCCCAGAGGATCAAAAACCCGGGCTAGGTCTGATAATATAATGCGTTTAGTTATGAGACTTTTATTTCATGGGGAAATGTAAAATTGGAAGATGTCTTCCTCGGGCTGCCAAATAAGACCAAGAGTTTTGATGACCTCATTCCCGCATATGTATAGATATTTCTCCCGAAAGTCTTTTGGAATATCGTTAAGAAGAGTGGAGTGGTTAGCGCAGAATTTTCGCAATTCAAAATTACCTCTCTTCAGCAAAGAGACTAGTTCCCTCTGAAGCGTTAAAACTTCGTTTAAGAAATCGGCGCCAGTCATGCAGTCGTCCACGTAGAAATCGTTTTCCAGTATTTTGCATGCCTGTGGAAACGCGTTACTTTCGCTGATAGCCAACTGCTTAAAGCAGCGTGTGGCTAAGAAAGACGCCGATGAAGTTCCGTAAGTTACCTTGTTTAACATGTAAGTCTCAAGAGGATTGGAGATTGCATCGCGCCAAAGTATTAGCTGATATTTGCGATCTTTGGGATCAACTAGCACTTGTCTGTACATTTTTGTGCAGTCGGCTGTGAATACGTAACGATGTGTTCGAAACCTGATTAAAATCGAAAATAAGTCCGGCTGGATTGAAGGTCCTACCATTAACGCAACATTTAATGAGATACCAGAGCTGCTCTTTGCACTTGCGTCAAAAACTACGCGAAGTTTTGTGGTTGAACTGTCCAATTTTTGAATGCAATGGTGCGGTAAGTAATAATTGGGATTCGGAATTTTATTGGATGGTATTAAAGACATGTGACCCAATTGCTGATATTCGGCCATGAATTCCTTGTACGTCGCATACAGCTCTGGCTGTCGCGAGATTCGACGTTCCAGGGAAAGAAACCGGCGGATGGCAGCCTCTCTGGAATTTCCTCATTGTGATATGTTATCGCGAAAAGGCAAGCGGACAACGAATTGACCGGCAGCCGTACGCTTTGCTGTGCTCTGAAAGTGTTGTTCGCATAATTGCTCTTCAGTCGTGAAGACCGTCGTAGGGCAATCGTGTCTTTCTATTTCCCAAAATCGACTGATTTGTTGCTCTAATGAAGACAGCGATGGACCTGTGATAAGGCTGCAGTGAGGCGGTGAAGTCTCAGTGTGTGCCCTCCCCATTACTATCCACCCCAAAAGCGTATTTTGTAAGGTGGGAAGGCTATTTGAGAGTCTGATTTGACCTTTATCTAACAGCTGTGTATATAGCTCTGTGCCAAGTAGAAGATCAATTTTGTTGGGCTTGTAAAAGTTAGGATCAGCTAACTCAATATGTAGTGGTATTCGCCAGCCTTGAATATTTATGAAACGATCTGTTCTTGAATATGCGCTTCTATATCTTGGGAAAACTCTTGACACCGCGATCGAATCGAAATATTAACTTTGTAATGCGAGTTAGTTTCAGTAGTCCCTGTGCCAGATATGGGTGTATCTGCTGCCTCGCGTAGATGTCCCAATCGACGGGCAGCATTCTCTGAAATGAAATGGAGTTGCGATGCTAAATCTAGGAGAGCTCTACACGTCACTAATTTACCATCTATATCTGGTATATGTATTAAGGCTGTTGTTAAAAGAATATACGCACTTTGCACCTTTGATTGCAGTGCGCAAGTGTTAAAAGCTGAATGACCATGTACCTGAGGAGGAACGTCTGAATTACTCATCCTAAAGCTTGATGCACTAGGATCTAACATAATTGGGATTTGAATTGGTGCTTATGAAGCAGTGTGTGGTGTTTGCTAGAGCACTATCGGCATTGACCGGAAGGACAGGAAGAAATTGGGTGTTTTGCCTTGAGGCAGTTAGTACACATACCTATTGAATTTACAGCAGTTAGTCTTTCCTCAGGGGTTAAACTCAAAAATCTTATGCACTTAACAATATTGTGTTTGGAACCAGAACAGTATGGACAAACGTTAGTATGCGTAACCTTAAATGATCTTTGTGCTATCGGCTTATGTAATTTAGGTTTGTCTTTAGTGTTAGCCATAGGGGCTGCATATGAAAACTCTAAATTCGACTTTGCCTCTAACAGATGTGCCCTCTTCTCTAATGATTTTAAAAGTTCTTTAAGTGTGGGAATTCGGTCCGAAGGGCTGTCTTCTTCCCACTTTTCTAATGTAGCAGAATCGAGTTTTGTCGATATTGTGTAAATGATCAAGTCATCCCATTGTAAAGCTGGTCGACCTAACGTAGATAGAGCGCGTAAATGAACATTAATGTTATCAATTAGGTCCCTCAACGTCTTAGACGAGGGTTTCGAAATCGGAGAAATTGAGAAAATCTGGTGAATATGTTCCTGCGATATAAGCTTTATGTTGTTATATCGCTCAACTAGCAAATTATACGCAACACTGTAGTTTTTCTCTGAAATTTCTATAGACTGAATAGTCCGTAAGGCAGTATTTGTCAAAGCGGAGCGCAAGTATTGGAAACGCGAGACGTTATTTATAGCGTCATTTTTATGCACCAGTGCATTGTATGTTTCTGTAAATGACATCCATTTCGTGTAGTCCCCGTCAAATTGAGGCAATATTATTATTGGTAATTTCAAACCACTGGACTTTATATTTGCCGTTTCAAAGTTTCTATTTAGTGTTGCATCTGCCTCTCCTGCCTTCCTTTTGTTGATAAAGACTAGCAAAGCGGGGCGAAGCTTGTAATATAATTCTTCACAGTCGGCGCGCCTTTTTGTTATATCATCACCCTCTTCAAGCTCTTCTAGGGAGCTTTGGTACTTGTCAAAATTATCATTAATCCGCTCAAGTACCGATAGACGGGTTTCTAATTCAGGTATAGACGCTTCTGCAGCACGACTTTGTATAAATTCGTTAATCCGGCTTATTTGTTCAGCCGCAGTATTCAGTTTGATTTTTAATTTTGCTATTCTTGCCTCTAGTTTGGCCTCGGACATTGCGTTAAGTTAAATTCGAGATGACTCTCACGTTACTATACTATGAAATTTATTAGCAATGCACTGGACAGACCGTAACGGTTGATGACAGCCTAAATAACGTTGTTGCGATACTTGAGAATTCACGTTATACGGCAAGAACACTTTTCACCATGATCAATTGTATTAGAGTTAAATCAAAATCGCGCGCCACATAACAAGGGAAATGGAAATATCTTTTGTTTTCTCTTTTATTTTTACAACACACTTTGATTTGTCACACACCTGTTCTAGTTCCGTTTAAATATGCAAAATTATTTTACACTGTATGCTATTGTTTAATCCAATTATTAAATATATTTGTAGGAAATAGAATGCGATACAGTTACCTGTTATGTGCAGTTGTAGCTAGCTGCCTTATGCCTTTATTCTTTGCGATCGTATATGTGATTCTTGTTTTCCTCCAAGAATCACGTCGGGGTCACCAATGTTTGAAGGGTAATGTTCGTACGGTTATAAATAAAAATGTAAATCGATTAAAAGACGAATAGTTAATTCAAAAAAACTTTATTTAACTTATAACGTTATAATCAGGAATAGCGCGTAACCGGATTGAACTGCTGCTGATAATTTACTAACTAAACTAGCTACTGACGATGTGCTAATACTGTCTGCTGATCGCAGTGAGATAAGCGGTCAATCACACCTAGCAGCTGAGAAGTGAAACAATTGCGTTTGTGCATGTACATTAATATTGTGCTGCGCCTTTATATGTAGATGTCATCTGGTGATAAATTTTGTTACCACTATTATTGAACAGCAAGCTTGACTGCATACTATATATACATATCCTTCTCGACCTGGCTTACTACCTACATACATAGATACCTCTCTACTTTGTATTATATTCTTGAAGTAGTTACGTTTTCCGTTCCGCGCCGTGTAATTCTAGCTCACTTTTTTCAAACAAAATCTAACTTCGCCGAGTAGGTGTCTATTACCTGGCAGTAGCAATACACCTGCTTGCAAGACATTTCCTGGCATATAAAAATATTTTTAAAAAAAGATCACAAGCAGATCTATATAATTGTAGATGGGAGTAATAAAGGTTCTTCCAGGTATTCTAGTTGATCTAGCACTTTGGTGAGATCTTGATTAAAAAGTTCAATTAGTTGAAAATGCTTCTGGGTGGATCATAAAAGGATCAATACTACTATTGACGGAGAGTATAAACCCAAATTGGGAAGACCTCTGTTGGCTTAGAATAAATAATGTTGTTAAGGGATTTTTCGTATATAAGGAGCATTGAAGGAGGCATAGTTTTATGAAAGATATTTAACACAATATTGATGTATATAATTTTGTGTTGAAGTATTCTAACAATGAGTATGTACATGGAAGGATTTTTTACTAATATTAAATCCTGCATTTATTAAACACAGTAAACACCCTTTGTTAATATCAATTCAAAAAATTATTAATTTAATCCTAATTTTCTTAATATTAAACAATATTTTCTAATATCGAGAAAGATGAAAGTTTGAAAATTTATTCTAATTTACTAAAAGCTCTTAGTTCTCGAATACAATTTAGAAAAAGTTTTCTCAATTTAATCAACGATTTATTAAATATACCTTTCTGTATGAAATGTGATAAAGATTTAAACTTCTATGTTAGAATCAATCATTATGCTAGAATTAAATAAACATAATAATAATAATTTGCATAATTACAATAAATGCATGAAGAATAAAAGTTTTTTTCCTGTTGGAATATAAACTTAAAACAATTAAGAATATGTGAGCTGAATTCTTGTTCATTTGAAAGCAAATTACAGGATGTTGGTTCCTGAAAACGAACTTTATTATGCGTTGTTTTTGTATAAAATTTAGACAATAACAATAAAGAAGTATTAGAACTGATCCAAATTCAAGAGTTATACTTCTTCTTCGTACTTAGGGAAAATAATTAAGTTTTTTAATTATATTGTATGTGTTTTTTGTGGAGTACAATATATATGTATTTTTTAATATACGGAGTAAATTGATTACTATTTATATGGAGACAATTGATTTTAATTTTGAGATTCCACGAAATTTTTTTTCAGTAATAATATTTTATTTTATTTCAAATTTACAGTTGATAGTCAATTTAGTGGCAAAATAACATAGTCGTAGACATTTCATTTACTTATACTAATCTTTCAATGTTTAGTTCGGGTAAACAGGCCACTTGAATCTGGCATAAAGGTTTTCTGTGTATAAGAACAAGTTCTCAACATCTCTAGTTTTATTATTTTAAGGATGTGGCTATTTATACATTCAGTATGTATACGTAATTGAATATTTATACATACCTACATTATTTATACGCAATAGTTGAAGGGAGGGGGGGGTCACGCACAGATCAATGACATTAACACGCACACATCCATATACACAAACACACATACAGCCCCACACACACACTACCCGAACACATAGCCAAAACCATGCACGGCGCGAACACACAGAAACACAAAAACACGCCATGTATATGTGTGCATGTGTGGTCGGGTAGTGTATGTTCGTGTCGCTGTGGATGTGTGTATGTGTGTGTGTGTGTGACGCGCGCTCGTATGTATGTGTCACTGATCTCTGCGCGACCACCCCACCCCTTCAATACTGTATGTATAAATAGCCAATTACGTATAAATACTGTATCTCTGAAGACAGTAGCAACCTGATGTAATATCTAAGTTAGGTAGCTAGTACTTAAGTTAGTTAAGTATTAGAATTACGAAATATTGTTAGTTAATTATAACTAGGTAGCGCTAGCCGTAGTTTAGAAGTAAGTCATATGTTAGTTAGTAATTCATGTATTTAGAAAATAAGAAAACTCAGCTAGATAAATTGAACTCAGGGCCAAAGAAAAGCCCGTAGGAATTATAATCAGGGAATAGGTTTAGATAAGAAAAATAATGTTAGGTTAAGTGTAAAAAATTTATTCAGCGCAAATAAAAAACTTGAACTTGAACTTGAAAATACTGTATCTGTTAATAGCCGCATCCTTATTTTAGTACTAAAAGTAAGAAAATATAACAGCCAACCAATAGTTGAATCAAGAATATGTTTTCTGGAATACAATAAAAATTTACCTGGCGCAAAATCAACAGCTCTTTTACATGATATTTATCAACATTTTCTTAATATCAGTAATTTTTTTCCTTCCGTGTAAGTACAGAACTTGTGTCTACTTTTCAGAGGTTTATTGGGTAGAGAAAATGAAATGCAATTCAAAATAATTAATGCGATGTACGTAAACACTTCCAGAAAACAACGCATACTTTTTGCGTAGGAGTCAGCACCATCGGTGATCCCAACAGACAAGCATGTTAGGTCCAAAAATCGACAATGACTATATTTTCGACCGTATATTCATACCAGAATATATGTATTGCTACGCACGCATGGAGATTAATACGCCCAATAAGATAATCGATGTTTTATATTTACAACGAACAAAGGATCGTGTGTGAGTTTCAATTAAGAGATATTCTAAAGCTCCACTCTGCTGAATATTGATTCCACTATTTATTCCGCCACCTCCCAAAATAAGAAAACATAAAAGAACCATTCCGAGTGAAGGGCAAACTTTCTTTTGAATGATAAAACAGCTTGGATTGATTAGACAGAATGCAAGGACAATATATATGTCGTACACATTTGACGTAACTCAGCATTTCACGAAAAGTGTAGACACTTGGAGAGTAGGCAAATAGTCTATACCGCTTTTGACTTAGCCACTTTTTATACCCTAGATGAAATCTATAGGGTATACTAAGTTTGTCATTCCGTTTGTAACGCACAGAAATAATGATGGTAGAGCAAAATGGATTGGACACCCCCGCATACAATTAAAAGTTATTTTGATTTTTCCATGTCCGTCTGTCCGTCCGTCCGTGCGCACGATAACTCGAGAACGCTTTCACATAGAGGGCTGAAATTTTGTACACGGACACTAAAAAAAAAAGTAAAATTATGTTCGAAAATGAGACAAATCTGGCACTTCTTCGTGGGGTTTCCACTATATATTTGGGCACTACCTGAGAGCACGTCGACATAGAAAACTGAAATTTGGTACATTGTGCTTTCATAGTAATAGCAAATAAAATTTCAAAAATGGACTAATTTGGGCAACCACTTCTTGGTGCCATATAAAAATTTTCGTTTTTTACATAGTACTTTGAAAACGATCAGTCCTAGACATTTTATTGTACTAAAAACTATTTTTTCCGTTCGACGAGCCGTTCTAGAGATATATTCGAGAAACCAATGCATAAATCAAAATTGCTCAAATGGCTGACCATATGAAATTTCATACGGGCATTCATCTAGGGTATCATAAGAATTGGTCTTAGACCAATTCTAGCTTTTTCACTTGTTACATTATGTGTCTGAAATTTTAAGTCGCTTCATCAAATGCTAAAAGCGTTTACGCCGATAGTGTGATACCACCCGATATAACCAATTCCTTTGATGAGTCATATGCGTAAATGTCACTGCAAGTCAAAATTTCAGGGTTTAGTTCAAGTTGGCTTGAGCATGTGATTTTCTTTAGTAATAGGAATACTCGGTTTCTGGTTCGTTAGATTTCGAAAGCCGCTGTATTTACTGTAAATAAATTCCATTTAAAATACCTTGAGATATCTTGCTGAAGACAAAAAAGATTTAGTTAGGTAGGCCCGGAGAATTTGTAAATAAACAAAAAAACAAAAATTATAAAGATAATTCAGTCAGAGAGAATTTCATGTCAGGCGAGAACCGAAAAGTATTGAATTGAATAAAATAACTTTATTAAAAAGGTAACGAAGTTTGATTAACTAAGGAGTACAAACCCCAGGTCTCAGGCGACCTAACAAACACTAGAGTTTCACTTAAGAGGACATCACCGATGCCCTTTTTATGGAAAATAAATAGCTTTCCCTTTTCAGCATCTTTTACCTACCATGTTCTTAATGGAGAGTTGCAAGTGCTAGTGAGTACACCGAACGATATCTTAGACCATCTCAATCAAATTCAAACCAGTTATCAACATAGGGTCGGCTTGATCATTTAAAGATTCTAGCGAAATTCGTAATACTGGTAGCATCCAGCAGCCACGTGGAAATTTGTTGGCTTAATGACAATTCCTTCAGGACATATTGAGTCACATTGAAACTTCGGCCGTGTTAGTGGAATATCCTTCAGATCATATCGAGTAACGTGGAAACTTCTCCCGCCTTAATGGAAATCCTTCTAGGTTACATTAAGACTACCGCAGCTGTCACAGGTTCGCACTATTCCTGAACCCCCTCTCAGAAGAAGACATACCGGTTAACGTTAACCTGGATATCACCAATTCGACTACAACAACGTCTCCTCCAGTACTATCCAAAGTAGTACTTAGATTTATTCAAGCTAGTGTCAAGCGGGTAGTTTGTCACTATCGGATCAATACCAAACTACTATCTTCTTTGACCGCAAACGAATATTACTCAAACTAGTGGTCTCAACCCACAAAGCTGCATTAGCTCAACTATACCTAAAACAACTACATTAAAATCCTATTAGATAATGAATTTGTTGCATTATCTCTTTAATTTTTTTTTTGTAAATTATCTTCAGATCAATTTCCTGGCGTAGCAATAATCGATTAAAAATCCTTTTATTTCATTCCTCTCTGATGTAGCGCTGCTATATAACTTGAATCGAATAAAGTCGAAACGACTTCTAATAGGTGGATTACATAAAAAAAATCTTATTAGATACGTTTTAAATTTAACTATAGTCATTTCGACTTTATTCGATTCAAGTTACAAGTACCACCCTTGGACCTGCAAGAATTCATTGGTCGTAAGTATTTTCATCGGTTATTGGTCATTGAGGTTTTCATCGAGGACAATTCATTGAGGTTTTCTTCGAAGATTATTCACCGGCGCTTTCATCGAAACTTACTTCTGTAGAAAGGCATCCCACCCTCCCTAGGACATCGTTTGTAAAATTCATCGAAGTTTCGGTGCAAAAATGGGTCGATGATGCATGCCAAAGGTGCAATACGGGTTCGATGAGGAGCTGCATCCATTTCCCGCTGGGTAGCTTGAGTAAATCTAAGTACTACTTTGGACAGTACTGGAGGGGACGTTGTTGTAGTCGAATTGGTGATATCCAGGTTATCGTTAAACGGTATGTCTTCTTCTGAGAGGCGGTTCAGGAATAGTGCGAACCTGTGACAGCTGCAGTAGTCTTAATGTAACCTAGAAGGATTTCTATTAAGGCGGGAGAAGTTTCCACGTTACTCGATATGATCTGAAGGATATTCCACTAAGACGGCCGAAGTTTCAATCTGACTCAATATGTCCTGAAGGAACTGTCATTAAGCCAACAAATTTCCACGTGGCTGCTGGATGCTCCCACTATTACGAATTTCGCTAGAATCTTTAAATGATCAAGCCGACCCTATGTTGATAACTGGTTTGAATTTGATTGAGATGGTCTAAGATATCATTCGGTGTACTCACTAGCACTTGCAACTCGCCATTAAGAACATGGTAGGTAAAAGATGCTGAAAAGTAAAAGCTATTTATTTTCCATAAAAAGGGCATCGGTGTTGTCCTCTTAAGTGAAACTCTTGTATTTATTAGGTCGCCTGAGACCTGGGGTTTCTACTCCTTAGTTAATCCAACTTCGTTACCTTTTTAATAAAGTTATTTTATTCAATTCAATACTTTTCGCTTTTCACCTGACATGAAATTCTCTCTGACTCAATTATCTTTATAATTTTTGTTTTTTTCGTTTATTTACAAATTCTCGGGGCCTACCTAACTAAATCCTTTTTGTCCTCAGCAAGATATCTCAAGGTATTTTGAACGGAATTTATTTACAGCAAATACAGCGGTGCTTGAAATCTATCGAATGTGCAGTTCGGGACGAAACTATCGCCACATGTTTTATTGCAAAAAAAAAAAAAAAACATAGCGTAAGAGCACTGCATACGAACCAGTAACCGAATATTCCTATTACTAAAGAAAGTCACACGCTCAAGCCAACTTGAACTAAACCCTGAAATTTTGACTTGCAGTGACATTTATGCAGATGATTCATCAAAGAAATATCAACTGCAAAAAAGTAAAAAAAATCGTGTTCATACAAGCAGGTACCCCGGTCCCGACATGATTTGACCTTCATAGTCGGGTTTTCGGCAGGAAATGTGCACATATCTTTCAGTGATACTAATTTTGAGAAATTTTCTACCCCAATTTGACGGATTGGACCTTTCTCTAGACAAAAAAATTATTTGGATTAAAAAAACACTCCCGTTATCGACAAATCGGGTGTAAGCCGAAGGTCAATTTACAATTTTCGCAGGTATTGTTTATGCTTTTTTTTTTGGTTTTCCAACACATTTTTCTTTTCATTTTTTTCTTCTCTATACATGTTAAATATTTAAACTAATTTTCTTTTATTCAGCTTAATAAAAAAACAGAATAGGGGAAAAAAAGAAAAGAAACTTATGTAATGTACATGTATCTTCTGCATGCACATAAGTGTATTTTATAGTGTCTTTTGTATTACTTCTTTTTTATTGATTTTTTGTTTAACAACTTTAAATTTAATATTGAGCCATTCTAGTTTCCCAATTTTCTCCCATAATGTGGGATATTTTACCAAGTGAAACATATACAGCTAAACACAATTATAACTAATTATCACAGTGTATCAATAGCGATAGCTTTAAATACCAAATTAGCATATAAAATAATTAATTATATGAACGAGAATTTTGCATTTAACAGGATTTATCGCAACATAAAATGTTAGCAACATTAATATAAAACTTTATTTTATTTTTGATTCTTTTAAAAAGTTAACAAATGTCAAGTGAAACATTTTGAAGAAAAGTGAAAAGCGAAAATGGGCGCGTTTGGGTAAATGTTCGTATTTTCGGACGTAATTTCTTTGAAATTGTGCAAAAATGAGATGATTTTGTTTAAGTTTTTTGTACTGGAAATTACGTGATTTCGAGAATGAGCTCGTCGAAATCGTGCTGAAACAGCGAAATTACCTAGTTTCGAAGCAATGCAATGCACTACGAAGCAAAAGAACTGCCAAAGTCAATAGGAAGCCAATAAATAATACGCGAAAATATTTCAGGGTGTATATGACCCGTTTCTACTGGAACTTCCCTATAAATAGAAATAAATGGATGTCGGTATTTGTACCACAATGCGAATACTTGTATTAGATTTGGGAAACTAACAGGAAAATCAATCGAAAAATACTAAAGCACAGATTTTCAAGTACTATTTAATCAAGGCGAAATTTTTAAATATTATTTTGAGAGTTGTAAGTATCTGTCTAAAGTCACTGCTCTAGTATGCCTCAGATTTTCTAATACATGTATAAAGAAATTACGTTTGTACTTAGAAAATCGTACTTGCAAATGCATTTAATGCTCTAAAAAACTTTGAAAACAGTTGCTTCAGTTTATAGAAAACAAGTAAAAAATGTAGAATTGGTCTAAGGCCAATTATTACGATACTCTATATGAATACCCGTATGAAATTTCGTACGGTCAAAGATCTATGCAAATTTGATTTTTGAAGTGGTTTTTCGCATATATTTCTAGAACGGTTCATTGAAAGAACAATGATGATAACCAATTTTATAGTGTTTCGTATTCTAAAGAAGTTTTTAGTAGTCTAGGATACATCGTTTTCACAGTATTTGTAAAAAACCTAATTTTTATATGGCAACACCGAGAAGGGGTTTCCCGATTTAGTCCATTTTTAAAATTTTATTTGCTATTACTATAAAAACACTATGTACCAAATTTCAACTCTCTACGTTGACGCGTTCTCTGGCAGTGTCCAAATATATAGTGGAAAACGAAAATTTTGTATGGCAACCACACGAACGAGTTACCCGATTTGTTTCATTTTCTAACATAATTTGACTTCTTTTTTTTAAGTCCGTGTACAAAATCTCAGCTCTCTAAGTATACGTGTTATCGAGTTAACGTGCGCACGGGACTTCTTACTTTATTTTTTCAGGGAATCAAAAAAATAAAAGAAATCTTAATTTAATTAAAATAAAGTTCCATGTAACTTCGCCTAATTCGATTAAAACACTATGAAGAACTAACTACCTTAAAAAATATCTTTCCTATTTTTTAATTTAGAAATTTTTATTTACGCTAATTGAGCTAAACGTGCCGACGCGACGTTGAGTTTGTAACTCGAGATATTTGTTTTTCACGCTTTCGCGAATGGAATCGTGAGAAGCTTATTTTTAATAAAAAGGGAAATAATTACATAATACATACTATGTGAATAAGTTTAGAAAAATGCTGAGTTAGCCCGGAATAGAACTCGCGCAGACGGTCGGACATACGAACATCCAGAAATCAAAATAACTTTTAATATTATGCGTTGGTGTCCCATCTATTTTGTTCTACCATCATTATTTCTGTGTGTTACAAACGGAATGACAAACTTAGTATACCCCATCTAGCTAGAGTATAAAAATAGTACAAACGTAGGTGAAGAATATTTCACATTTTCTTACATAGATATATCATTGGAGGCCGAAATTTTATTTTCTGTTTATTTAGGAAATGTACTAAGTTTTTTTTTTTTTTTGGGTACGAATTTCAATTTCAATCATGCATCGGTTTACCTATAGTACTTAAAATCTTATTTCTAGCAGGTCAATTGTCGACGTAAATTGCCTCCTCGAATTTCAGACAATCAAGGACTCTTCTACTCCAAAATATGATTATCTAGAGTTGTTTAAATTTTAAAATATTTGCTGGAAACTTTTTAATTTCCGGATTTTCCATTAAATTATATGGAAACCTCTAGCTATATATGTATACCAGGGATTTGAAATTCAGTTGTTTGTGTATAATACATCTTCTTTATCAAACAAAATAAAGAATAAAAATTTACCTCCGCGATTTTTTGTTCTCAATGGTTTTCATTTTACGAATTCCATAGGACCATGCAAGCAGCGATTTTGTCGTGTTCTATCTTTTGTTGCTGAAAAGATTCATTTTGCAAAAAAATGAAAAAATCTCGAATAAGGTGAGGTGAACCACTTCGGTAAAAGTTTATTGTTAGAAAAATAATAAATGGAGTTTTGGTCAGCAGTAAATCAGAGCCACTACACTTATATAAATTATTTATAGTCTGCTTTCTACGGAGCTTTCACACAAATGAAAAAAAGAAATCTTTCCTAGAAACGTAGGAGTATTTCGGTCAGATAAGAGCGGAATCCAATATTTTTAGAACATAATTTTCCTCTTTATTCCCTTTGAACTAGGTGTTCGCTATGATTTTAAATGGATGTCATCGGTGGTAGACTAGCGGTTTTGTCTTATCATTAATTTTGTTTGTTTGTTTAAACACCATTTTTAGAATGCTAGTTGCCATGGTTTTGCATGTTCATTGGATTAAACTGAACTTTTTCTTAGACGTAGTCAGCTTCTTATGAGATTATTGGATATAGGTAGGTCTGTGTGCTTGGAATCTCTTTGAAAAGCTACCGTGTAGGTACGGAATCTGTTTGAAGAGTTACCGTGTGTTAATCCTAAAATAGTAATTAAAAATAATCAAAGAAAGTAGTGATTAGAGGTGATAAAGACGGATAATATGTATGTTAACGAAGAATTACGTAAGAGTAATCAATATAAAACTGCATGCCAAAATATTACGACTAAATAAAGTGCAGGAAGATATGAAAGATATTGATTTTTGGGATAAACAGAATTAATAAATTTACTGTAAGGTAATAAGCAGAAAAAATAATGCGCAGGTTTTGGAATACTAAATGGGAGTTGGTTATTACACACATGAGTAAAGTGGAATTTTATAATGAAATTTGTAAATTTTATGAATTTTAAAACAGTGAATATTACTTTTATTTTTGAGTAGACCAGACCCAACAGATTTACTTTTATTTAAAAATGCCGTCTTTAAAGAAAGGAAACTATATTGAAACAAATTCCCTATAGTTTAAAAGAATATTGTGCTTTCAGTTCCGACCTAAAGCATTGATTTGATTATAGGATGTAGAAAGGTACGGGTAACATAAAATTGCTTGATATGTGCCTAATCTCTTTTAATGTATATATGTATGTCTACCTACCAAGTTTTGAGTTTCAAGCATGAATTCCTTCACATTTACAGATTTTAAGATAGATTGCTAACCTCAAATATGGAAAAGGGGGTTCTCTTCATCCGATTTTCCGCATATTCAAACTAGATGCCTAAAGTCATATTCTGAGTTCTCAAAAAAATTTCAACTCTTCACATGGCTTCGTTCTCCCGCAATTGTGATGAGACCGGCGTTCTTACATGCATAAATCTTAGTAAATGCCTTATAATATCATTAAAAAAAAGCTGAAAAATTATGAAAATTATCAGTGTATTTTCTACCCAAGAAGTACCGAAAAGCAAAGTGAGTAATAATATGCAACGCAATTTTGACCTGAAGCGAAAAAAATAAAACTCAAGTCTTATGATTATTGATGAGATTAAGACAGAAAACTTAGATGAGAGTTTTGTTCTTGAGTGAGTGGCGTGAAACTCAGATGTAATTATTATTAGTGATTTCAAAGTTAAAACTCAAATTTTAATTTTTACTGGTGATTAAAAAAGTAAAATTTGGATGATGATGATTAAAACGTAATTTTTACTATTTTGTTCGTAATGATTACGGTGCCTGAAATGAATAGGAAAACTCGTTGCTAACACCGACTACCTTTTGTTGGTCTACTATCAGCTGGGTACCACCCGTACTCAATGTACGAAGACTAACTAACTAAATACGCGATGATTTATGCACTCGTTTGTTTAAGAGTTATTATTTTGTCAGTAAGGAAAGATCTGGCTCGTCTTGTTTGTCAAGTTCGAAACCGTATTCACAAATAGCCCTGCTCATCTCCAACGATTGAACTATTTAAAATAATTTCACGTTTCTAATTGGCAAACCAAAGAAGAATTTAAAAACCATGAATTATTTATGTTTAATGCTCGTAGATATTTGTCGAAAAATTAGTTCCATATTTATCAATAAATTCGAAGCTGAGAGAATTAGTTTTAAATAGATCCATAATATCTGTGTACATATTTATTGTAATAAAGCAATATTTTTCATTATCGTTCAAATAAAAGTTGTGTCTTTTTCATAATATTTACATTACCTACTGGGGAAAATATACACACAAATTTTATGAAATGAAATTCCTTCTGCATTAAGAGGAGTCAGTACCTAGATTCGCAAATTTCATACGTTTTTGGATAAGAATTGCCGGCAAACTAAGCAGAATAATAATTTATACCTTAAATCAAAAATAACGAAGAGGTCATTTGGCTCTAATAGTATTTGTTTTTTCTCCCGATATATCACCTACGAAAAATTTTAATATTTCATTTAAAGTTGTTAGAACACAAAGTAAAATGGTTTGCTTATCAATTGTGTTAAATAAAATGTAGGAGAGTTAATTCTCGTTAAAAAAATTTTAATTTTTTTCAACTGCAAATTTTCATGTTTCGTCTTAAATTTTCGCTTGTTGGGTTTCTGTCCTTTACGCTTAATGCCCCTAATGTGGGCTGTGGTTTAGGTCTGGATTAATTAGATATGAATTTTCTCACTTTCATTCACATGCTCGATGGACTCTAAATTGAAAAGTTTTGCTGAGTACTGACCCCTCGCACAAGTTAACATGAGTTACACTAGGTAGAAAAGCGGTCGAGATTAACGAAAATTTACGTAAACTCGACGTGAAATTTACATTTAATATACCAAATCAAAGAAATACGTTCGCTGCGCTATTGCGAAATACTCTGCAATTTCCCGAATATATGTATACGTCTTATCATTCTTCACTTCCCTAGTGTGACCTAAATGCTAGATAATCTGAACACAATTAGCCGCTTACCCAATTTACGTCGAATAGACATAAATTCGTTGAATATATGAAAGTTCGAGTTGAACAAAAGGGGAAATGTTGCTTGGGTAATTTAGGGGAATAGGCTAAAAGTACTTTAATGAACTTTTCGGTTATAAATATGAATTTGAAATTGCTGTGTCACCTTGCTGGTTGTAAACTAAACATACAAATTTTTTAGATTACATTTCTATACCAGAATCATGAATCATGAACTCAACTCAACTGTTGAGGAAAATATTGGCGTCAAGTATTCTAATCGAAATAAACAAATTGCTAAGTCATGTTTTTGAGTGCGGAGAATTCTAGTACCTACTTTTACAAGATCTGTTATGGGAACAATGCCAGATAAATGGTCGATACTACTAGTAAAGAGCTTTGCTGAATTTGCATGTCTATTGTAAAAACAAGAAAACATTTAAGACGTTAACCCACATGACGCACGAAGTTATTTTGATTCAAAGTGAACAAGGCCTTACCAAATATATCATCTGCAGATTATTCATTAAGTAATAAATGGATTGTGAAACATTTCACTTAATAGATATGATATCTCTTACCTACTCAGATGTTACTTGCTGATTTTTATTAATCGATCCAAACGCGATGACAAACATAGTAGTCGATGACAACGTAGGGAATTTGAGGCCAAAAGGTCCTTAATATTGTCAAAGGCCACCAAAAACAATATATATAATATGTATATAACTTAGTATATGAAAATTACCTGTTACTGTGGTTGTACCTGCTAATCTCTGAAACCGTCCAACCGACTTCAATGAAATTTCGTGAATTTCTATGGTTGGCTCCAGATTGAAAGATAGTATAGTTTTGGACACGATAAGTGACAATATGCTCTTTCTTCAAGTCTTATTAGAAATAATTTTCTCTTTTTGTATTTTTTTTTTCATTTCAAAGAGTATTAATTGAAAAAAACTACATATATAGTTTGCTGCAAAATGTTTATCCTCACAAAATTTTTCTGTTCCACTTTATGCAAATTGAAAAAAAAAATTCTTCACAGAGCATTCATAAAACATACATATGTGAAAAATGTAATGAAAAAAGTATTCAAATAAGCGGACATTTTCATAAACTCGTAATATATAATTACAAACCTGGTTGAATATTTTGTTGTTGTGGTATTTACTACAACCCCATATTCCTTTCGAATTCCATTATAATAATTGTATAATTATATATAATATATATATAATTGGATAATTGTTATTAAGTTTTGAGTACATTTTACAAAGAAATAAAATTAATTGATTCGTTGGAAATGTATTCTTGTATAGATTTGCGGAAATATCGGAAATATCTATATTTTAATTTTACTGGCGGCTGCCTTGCTGGCCATTTTGAAGTTGGTTTTCATTATATCTATGAACCTGTCTTCCCACGATTCAGTCAAGTTAGAAAATGAGCACACTTCCCTGGTGCGACATATGTTTTTTTTATGGACTTATGTCCTAAAGTTAAATGCTAAATGATGTTTTTTAAATTGTTTGATTTTTTTGTTTGTTTTAAAGCATAGTGAAGCTATCATATTTTATAGCCTACACTATAAGTTAAAATGCATAAATCCGGATAGAAAGAAAATTTCCATTGTAACTTAATAAAAACTTGAGTAAAAATTTATTGAAAAGTTAATCAAAATTTTTAGGGACAAAATCAATTTATGAAGTAAGTGCTAATACGGGTAAGGAAGGCATAAGGAAACAAAAGTAACAACAAATAAATTCATTTCCAATTAATTGATGAAAGATGAGAATGCCAAGTTATATAAAAGATTCTGTGTAAGGGTATCTTCTAATTCAAGGAAATTTAGCAAGATGTTATTTTGTGGTGATGTAAAACCAAACCCCACTCATTCACCTCCATAACTCATTGTAGGGTATCTTTTTTTCACGAGTCAGGAATTATAATTGAAACAAATCTTCATTATTAATACCTTTTTAATTCACAAATTTTCCTTATATCAAAGTTCGATTTACTATCATTAAACTACGCTTTTCCTATTTTTGTTGGGTTAATTTCTCTTTTTTTTTTATCTAATTCAATTTATTATTTTGAAGACCGAAAACCGCTCACTGTTCAAACTCCAAAATCAAACTCGTCGTCGCTTCTTGGTTCTCGAGCGCACTTACCTTTCGTCACTTTCGTGACCCAATTTTGCGATCAGAACGAATCAGCAGAATTGCGCATACTTTCGTTTGTTATTTATGTTTGCAAGAGGTCAATGCTTTTTGCGAAGACACTGGATTAATTGCAAAATGCATGTTAATCCAGGTCGGGAATTTCGCAATGCCTGATCAATAATTTGTGCTTTATTGCACGAATATATTAATATATATACATATATATAATTATAATACATTACATTCCTCCACCATCGAAAAGAAGGTATATGATGTATCATATATCTTCGCGTATAGAAAGTAATGCTTTAAGCCGCCAGTAAATTTGTCCGGAACCAAGAATTTTTTGTAAAACAATAAAAAAAAACTATGGAATAGAATTACGCCAAAGATGAGCGGTGTTCGCCTTCGTTACAATTTCTCTTTCTTCGTAAACATGTTTTTTTTTTATCTTTCTGAGTAAAATATTATTATTAGTTATTACATTGCATTTTTTTTTATTCTAATTTATTTTAATTTAAATATATTCTGTTATGTTGTTTTTTTTTGTTAAAAATAAAATTAGAGAGATTAGGTTACATTCATTATTTCTTCATTAATTCTATAGGTACACGTAACTATGATTTTTTTTTTTTTTTTTTTTTTTTTTTTTACATCTTGAGTAAATTATTCTATTCTATAATATAATAAATATATGTAGTATTGCCGTTAACACATTGCATGTTTTTTGTTTTCTCGGTCTAATTCAAGGCTAGGGGTATTTAAATTACCTTGATGTGCTCAAGTAAAGAAAGAATCATGCATATACATATGTTCATACATTGTTTTTTGTACATTGATCTACGTTATTTTACTTGGACTTATGTTTTACAAGTGTATTAATGTCGTATCGTTTTACTCTAATTTTTAGGCAACACATTTTTTTTTTTTTTTTTTTTTTTATTATTAGAGGATTTCAAACTCGCTAGGCGTAGACCTTACGGTCATGCTAGTTTCTCGTGTTAAGCTTGGTGCCTTTTTAGGTTTTGGCTTTGCGAAAGGATTTTTGTTGTTTAGTTCGATTGAAACTTCCTTATCCCGGACCGTTTTTTCTGTGGGGGCTGAGAGTATAATATGAGTTAAGGTTTTGGGGTGTCTCTTTCGTAATTTGAATATTAATGTTAGCAGTAAAATGATTACTATGGGAGCGGAGCCTGCCAATCCGAGGGCAATGGTTTGTTTTTTATTTCTATTTCTAATTTCTCTGTCATCTTTTGCCTTCTGAATTTTTTGCAATAGGTTATTAAATTCTGCACCTTTTTCTTTTAGGAAGTCATTATGTTGCTTATAATTTTGGACATGGATTTTCGAGGTTTTATTTTCGGGTCTTAAACTCTTGAGCATTTCAGTAAATGGCTGAAGATCTAATTTCAGTACAAGGTCAATTTCTACTACCTCAGCTGCCTTAGTGAGTTTGTTTGTAGTCGTCAGTAGAAGATTATCTATTTGCGCTTGGCAATTTGGTTTCAGGGAAAGCATACCGCATTGAGTGGTCTGAAAATCGGTACAATGTAATTTAACCTCTGATTCCTGTGGGAAAATATATAGCCAAGAGTTTTCACTATTCATTTTAATTAGAACGTTATGATTATTCCGGATTGGTGCCTTAGTGCAAATCTCGTTGGCTTCAGACCAACCTTTGAAAAGAAGTAGGATGCAATTATTTTGGGGAGTAGTGTAAATCGGTAGTGCAAAATGGCAGACTCTAATTCTAGCAGACTTATTCAAATTTATTTTCTCGCACAGTTTCAGCTGTTGTTCTTTTAAGGGTATGAACTTATTTCCACCTGTGTCCGTAGCTAAGTATTCCTCTTCTATTTCGTAATGAACAAATATATTTTCTCCTAACGGAAATGGTAAGGAATAAGCTTTCTTTATAGTGAACCATTCTTTTTCAATGAGGGGTATGGTTACTTTACAGAAGAGATGATCTCCTATGTGGGCACTTTCGACAGATGCAAGCTGCTGTAATATAAAGGGATCATGCATTACCGTATTTAATTGGAAAGATAGAGGGAGTTCCTTTAATAACTCACTAATTTGGTGATAGCTAAGAAAAAGAGGGTGTAAGTGTTTAGTGGCTAAAGAACCGAGAATAATGGATAAAGTATTAATTTGATGTTCTATTTCCTGTAGGTGAATAACTACGCTAGACATTGCCTCGTCAAATGTGACTCTGGCCTGGAGCAAATTAATTTCAGATATCGCAAAATTTATTTGAGATTTAAAGGTTTTGATAACGTTTAATGTGTGAATTTTCGTCTCATTTAAGTCTACTTGAAGTTTATCAAAGTTTTCTCGAGTATTTTCGTAATTAGACTTAACTAAACTAACCTGTTCTTTTAATAATTCCAAATTTTGCTTACTGTCAGCCTCTAGATCTTTTAGTCGGGAATTAATTTGGTTTGAATCTTGTTGGTCCATTGTGCCGAACAAGAACTTACTCAGTGTCCCTACGCCGTCGAAAACTGCGCGTCGATGCCTGCCAGTAACTTCCATGTCTAGTCTTTGTAACATATGCCTCGCTCTTACCGTAATATAGCGCACGTTTTGAACATTCTGAGCACATGAAGCGTTACGTTCTAGTTTCAGGTAGTGCTCGCACATTTGCGTTACCGAGTTTTTGCTCCAGTCCAGATATTCTTCCCATGTTTTCAATTGCGCTAAATTAATGGTGGTAAATATTCTCCACTCGTCTTTATAAATTAGGGCTTCGTCGATGTCTTCGAATACTATTCCAGTTCCTTCTAATTTCTTGCTCGTGTAAGGCAATTCTATTCCTTGAGAAGAGCCGTCCGTGAGCGACGCACACAAGATAATCCAGACGATGTTCCCTAAAACGTATTTCTTTTATTTCGTTTCAATAGTATTGTTATTTGTCTACTCTTCGAGATAGACAGTGTGTGTGCTTGTGTAGGTGTTAATTCGAAGTGTGGAATTTTTTTAATCTATTTGCGTGAATAGTCTTAACTTTCCTACCTACCTGAATTTTTAAATTCACAGGGGAAGTAATTTCCTTCACTTCATAAGGACCTATCCAAATAGGAGATAGCTTGTTTTTCTTACTTTCGTTTTTTAGAAGAACTAAGTCGCCGATTTGGAAAGTTTCTTCACGCGTGGTCCTATCGTAGTATTTTTTCGTTGTCTCTTTACTATTGATTATGTTTTTTCTGGCAATGGCATGTGCTCTTTGAATTTTATTTTTAAGGATATAAAAATAGTTTTCATGATTGTACAAAGGTTCTACCCTTTGATTTAGATTTGTCGGCAGCTCAGCCGTAAATCCGAACAAGCAATCCATTGGTGTGAGACGAGTTGAGGAGTGCCTTGTGTTGTTGTGAACGTGCACTGCTTCTCTTAGCCATTCGTCCCATGTTTGAGGATTTTCGGCTACGAAATTTCGTAAATACTCTGCCAATGGCCTATGAGTTCTCTCTAGGGCGCCATTAGATTGTGGGTGATAGGCTGTAGTATTAATTTTTCGAATTCGTAGGAATTTACATAAGCGGGTGAATAAATCGCTCATAAAATTAGTGCCTTGGTCAGTTATAAGCTTTTTGGGAATTCTATAGCGGGTAATTATTTGCTCGTAAAAAATTTTTGCTACAGTAGCTGCCTCAGCGTCAGGGAGGGCGTAGCAATCCATAAATCGGGTTAAATCGTCTTCAAAAGTTAGTATGTATTTATTTCGATTGTGAGTTTCAGGGAGTGGTCCTACTATGTCTAGATAGACTTTGTCAAATGGTTTTTCCGCAGTATCGGGAATAATCATAGGCATTTTTATTTGAGGGCTATGTTTATTAGTCTGACATTTCGGACAGGATTTTATGAATTTCACTATATCTTTTAACATATTTTTCCATCTATATTGTCGACGAATTCTGTAATAAGTTTTGGCGATTCCTTGGTGCCCGCCCAGTGGGTTTGAGTGAAATGCCCTTAGTATTTTCTGTATATCCTTTGAGTTAGTTAATATTTGAAAGGATGGAGTCTATTCGCGTAAACTGTTTTCGTTTATCCTATTGGTTTCCTCTATTTCGGATAATATCTCGGTATTACATTCATCTCGCTCAGGTGGGCACTGTATTTTCTCCTCTAATGATAAGTCCGTCTGGGGTGCTATTTCATTTTGATTTCTCGCTTGGGCTCTTGTCGTTATTGAAATTATTGTTTCGTTCTGCGGAAGTCTGCTCAGAGCGTCGGCATTAGCATTTTTTCTTCCGGGCTTATATTTTATTTCATAATCATATTCTGAAAGTTTATGATGGAATCGTATTAATCGCGAGGTAGGATCTTTAACATTGAATACTCCTATAAGAGGTTGATGGTCAGTGTAAACTGTAAATTTCCTACCTAGCAAATAACAACGGAAATTCTTTACAGCCCATACTACAGCTAGTAATTCCTTCTCTATCGTAGAGTATCGTCTTTCGGTATTGTTTAAAGTTCTACTAGCAAATGCGATAGGTCGATCATTTCCTGGTGTTCCTTGGGATAACACCGACCCTATAGCCTCATTACTTGCATCTGTAGTCACAATGAATGGTTTTGTGAAATCTGGGTATGCTAGTAACGGAGGTGAGGTTAGTAATTCTTTCAACTTGTTGAATGAAGTCTCACACAAGTCGTTCCACACAAATTTTTGTTTTCCACGGAGAAGTTTTGTGAGGGGTTCTGCTATTTTAGAGAAATTAGGAATGAACTTCCTATAATAATTAGCTAGACCAAGGAAGCTTTGTAACTGTTTAATAGTATGGGGCCTTGGGAAGTTATATACACATTTCACTTTGTCGGGGTCCGGAGCGCAGCCTTCATTGGAACATTTATGTCCCAGATAGACCACCTCTTTCCGAAGAAATTGACATTTGCTTGGCTGTAGTTTTAGATTATATTCCCTCAGCCTGTAGAATATTTCTCTGAGCTTTTTAATGTGATCGTCTAAGCTCTTGCCATATACTACAATGTCGTCCAAGTAAATGAAACATTTCAAGCCTTGAAGTCCCGTTAAGACTTGGTTCATAGCTCTTTGGAAAGTAGCGGGCGCAGTTTTCAAACCAAATGGCATTCGAAGGAATTCGTAATGGCCATAAGCTGTACTAAAGGCAGTTTTCTCACTGTCGGATGGATCCATTAAAATTTGATGATATCCACTTGCTAAGTCCAACGTTGAGAAGTAGCGCGAATTTCCTAATTGGTCCAAGATGTCCTCTATTCTTGGCAGTGGGAATGCATCGCCTATAGTGCTCTCATTGAGTTTGCGGAAATCCACTACAATTCTCCAACGCTTTAACCCGTTTGGCGATGGTTTCTTTGGAACTAATAGTAATGGTGAGTTCCATGGGCTATTACTCGGAGCAATAATTTTATCCCTTAGCATCTCACGAATTTGCTCATTAATTTCGTCTTTATGAACCTCAGGTAGTCTGTACGGTCTCTGGTTTATGGGAGCTGTGTCATGTTTGAGAGGTATAGGTTGTGTTGTTACATTTGAGTAAGGTAAGTGGTCACCTTTTAAATGGAAAACATCATTAAATTCTTGACAGAGATCCTTTATAGCCCGCATTTCTTCTTGGTTGTAGGTTTGATCAATAATTATTTCATTTTCAAGTAGAAGTAATCGATTTTGCTTTGTTTGAGGTTTGGTTTCCTCATGCCTCTTTTCCAACGTATAGATATCGTACTTATCTAGGTACTCCAATTTCGGGTGATAATTAGGCAGTTCTACTTCCCTTTCATGGGTATTGATAAAACTTAATTGAATTTTTCCGTATCTTGGTTTCACTATTCCATTAGCCGTGAATATTCCTGGCGCGATTTCTTGCGAAAAACATATCATCTCTTGTTTACAGTCTTCTGCTGGTATTTCTAATACCATTTCTGATCGAGGAGGTACTCGTATCGCAGATCTGCTACTGAATGGTTTTCTTGTGCTTATATTCGCAGGTGCAGTTTCGGAAGCTGCATTATTTTTATTTCTTGAGGTTGGTCCGTGTAGTTGTTTCTGTTGGTTTGATGGTAGAAATATGTTGCTACTGGGAATGTTATTCTTTCCTACTAACTGTTTCGTGTTATTTATTTGTTTGTTAATATTGGAGTTTTCGTAAACATCGTTCTTGTTTTGGGAGATGAATTTTTGGCTACTAAAGCTTTTTGCAAAAGGAATTTTCAAGTCGATGGGGTTAGTTTTTGTTCGAGGGAAATGTAGTACTCGCTCTGTAGTAAGAATATTTGTATTATCCCACAGAAAATTACGGCCTAGTATTCCATCGAAAGGTATATTAAGAGAGTTATTGCAGACATAAAAATCGCACTCAATACCTTTTCCTATTTGAAAAATACCAACGCAAGATCCTAAAGTAATATCACATCCTCCATAGAGGCCCTGAAGGCGGAGAATGTCTTTGATGTCTACTTTAGTACTTGTAGCTAAGCTATCTTTTTTGATCAAGCTAACTTCCGCGCCGGTATCCACTAATAGTTTAACTATGCCACCTCTTGCAATGTTTAAAGGTAGTTCGATTGAAGGGTCATTTAATGATATATGATTGTGTTGTTGCGGTAAAGCTACGGATTTGAAGACTTCAGTACTTTTGCCATTTGATGATTTTCGTGTCGTACTCTCTGTGCTTACCGATTTTTGCTCATTAATGCTATTTGTGTTATAATTAGGCTTAAAAGTAAACTCGTCTGAATGACAATTGGTCTGTTTTTCGTTTTCTTTACACCCTTTGGTAGTAGGCATAGCCATAGGGTGGGTTAGGCTAGCCCCGTTTAGTTTCCCGATTGCTGTTGAGACTGACGCTGTCTACTTTCCCATGCTATTTTTGCTCGACACTCTTCTGTTTTATGAGAAAATCGGGCACACCAATCACACTTAAGACGTGTACTTAAAGGTGCGTTGTTTGATTGATTTATTATAGAAACTGGGCATGTTTGTGACATGTGGCCATAGCCTTTACACCTTGAGCAGTGAAGTATGCGTCGCTTGTTACGGGACTCTGCAATGTTATGTCCAATTTTATTACAAAAAGTACATTGCTTAATTTCTCGTCTCGGAACAGGGAATATATATGAAGGTGTACTATAATTTATTGAATTTGGTACATGGTTAGCTGGCATTGATTGGTGAGCGATTGGTGTATATTGGTCAGTGGGTGGTTGATAAAAAGCACCGTTTGTACCATATGGAGCAGTATATGAAGTGGTGGGTGGTGGGTGTTGCTGTACACTAAATTTCTCTGGGTGGAGATGATTTTGTTCGGGCGGTCTGTGAAACGGTGTAGCTTGATAATTCGCGATAATCTTTAGTCGCTCAACTTCTTTCTCACTGAAAGTGGGGGTATGCTCAAACAAGCTTGTTTGCATATGTCTACCATGAATTTGCCTGTCTTCAGTTTTCTCTACTTCCACTGCAATTTGAATAAGCTCGTCAAGTGAACTTACTCTTTGAGTGATCAAAACTTGCCTTATCACGGGGCTTAGGACTCCAGTTTTGAAGACGTAACAAGCTTCCTCTTCAATTTCCTTCGTAAGAGCGAGATTGTTCTCAGCGTATTTATTTTTAATCGCCCTTTTACACTCGACTACGTACTTGTTTAGTCTTGCGCCAAATGTATGAATTCTTTCACCGGGAATCTGAATGCATTTGCGAATTTCGCCCAGAATGTCGTTTATGGATTTTGGTGGGGCAAAAGCATTGAGCAGCAATTGTTCTAGTTCTGTTAGCGTCTGAATATCTAGATACTTGACTAAGTCATAAGCTTCACCGCGCAGCTTAGTCTTCAAGAGGGGAATCAATATTTTTTTTTCTTCTTCTGAAGATAACGCTTTATGGACTTGCTTACAGCAGTCAAGAAAGTTATGAAGCTCGTTCGCTGCATTGTTTCTATTACCTTCTGGGTAGTTAGGAACCAAACGGCTAGCGAGTTTAGATACTTTTTCTAGTGCATTCACTGTTTCATTTGAGGGAACTGTGGGTGCCATTTGGTAGAGTGTGGGTGCAGAGTTGAAACGACTACGTGTAAAAATGTGTCCACTTCTTAATTGGCAGTCACTAAATCTCGTAATGTGGTTGGATATTCCCAGTTGATTTTGTTGTGCCAGGTTTTCGAGATTTTCGTTTGTTTTTTGAGGGGTGATTTCTTCTGTTCTTGGTGGGCTTACGCTTTCGAAAGAGAGTTGCTCCAACCGGATATGAAAGTCATCATTTTCTGACTCATGGACGTTAGACAAAGACTTTGCACGTTTGCGGGGCGTTTTGAGTTTCGATTTTAGTCTTTTTGGTAGAGAAAAATACATGCGGAATAAATAGCAATTATCGAGGATTTTAGTTTTCTAGAAAGAATTACAAAGAAATTAACAGTTCGTAATAGGTTTGCTGGCCAGCGAAGCACTTTGGTTTTGTGAATACTTTGGAGCTTTATGTTACTAAATTGTGCCGAAAAATTAGAGTAATTTGCGGTATTTAAAAGTATGAAAGCGAATGGTGACGATATATTAATAATAAAATTAAGTTGAAAGAAATATACGATTTATGTTAATGTTCTAATTATTGAGATAGAAATTTAAGTTAAGAATTATTTCAGGATATTACAAGTAAAACAATAAAGAAAAACGTACTGTTTCATGTAAATTAAGTGATTTTTTTTTGTTTGTGTAAAAAAAATTTCAGTTTTAAAAAAAAATAAAAATAAATAAATAATTAGCTAACCTTTCATCTCTGTAAAATTTATTGTCAATGTGTGCTACCTTTTGCAAAAAAAAAATTCTGTTTAAGATTTAATATAAATAGAATAATTTTTATATATTTTTTGTATATAGTAAGCACACTCTTGTATTATTTTTTTAAATTGGTAAATCGGTTAAAACTAATAATAAATTACAATTAAATTTGCTTACACATCACAAAGTCTTTTGGCCCCTTTCTGAAGACTTATTTTTTGTGGTTAAGTCGTATGGAGGTTATCCAATAATCCTCTTGTACTGGTGATTTTTTTTTTTTTTTTTTTTTCGCTACTCCACTTGTGCTCTGATTATTTTTTTTTTTGCTTCCCGTTTTTTTTTTTTTAATTCTATTTATTTTATTTTTGTTTTGCGTTGATTGATAATTGTTCTTCACTTTTAAAAATTCTGTGTGTCACTTTTAAATTTCTGAGCCCGCGAAATAAGTTACAATACACGAAATTAATATCGATCTATCGAACACTCGGTCTAACAAAAAAAACGTTAGATCCTACCGGCTGCGCCAAATAATGTAGGGTATCTTTTTTTCACGAGTCAGGAATTATAATTGAAACAAATCTTCATTATTAATACCTTTTTAATTCACAAATTTTCCTTATATCAAAGTTCGATTTACTATCATTAAACTACGCTTTTCCTATTTTTGTTGGGTTAATTTCTCTTTTTTTTTATCTAATTCAATTTATTATTTTGAAGACCGAAAACCGCTCACTGTTCAAACTCCAAAATCAAACTCGTCGTCGCTTCTTGGTTCTCGAGCGCACTTACCTTTCGTCACTTTCGTGACCCAATTTTGCGATCAGAACGAATCAGCAGAATTGCGCATACTTTCGTTTGTTATTTATGTTTGCAAGAGGTCAATGCTTTTTGCGAAGACACTGGATTAATTGCAAAATGCATGTTAATCCAGGTCGGGAATTTCGCAATGCCTGATCAATAATTTGTGCTTTATTGCACGAATATATTAATATATATACATATATATAATTATAATACATTACATCATTTCACTTATCTGTAATTTCTAACCTCTATACTTGAATGTGAATATATTGTCATATGTATCATAAAGATGGTGAACTCTTACTTGCAGGTGACCATTGGAAAGGTTTTCGAAATTTCACCGTCTTTCCAATCTCTGTCATTCCAGTTTTATGCCGCATTCATTACTATATGCCAAAAGTACATTAGATTATGTTTTTTAAGTAGTGAGTATATTTATTCTTTCAAAAAACTTGTGTAACGCTTATAAATAATACAAAATAAAAAGCTGCGATGTTCTTCGATATCCTGCTCTGTAGATACATACTTTTTTTTCTGAATCTATAAATACAAAATGGTTTGATAAAATTAACATATTAAAGTCCTTAATAACATTTAATTGTATCCGATGTGATGAAGCAACGGAAAATAAGTACCTATACATTAAGTAGCTTCTTCCATTCAAAAAGAGCTTTTCGCAAAAGTCTTAGAATAGAAATTTGCAGAGCTAAGCAACTTTGTAAATTACGAAGTCATCAGAAAGGCGATGGAAACTATATTCAAAGAACAAATGATGTGGAAAGTTACGAAAACATTCGGCGCGTTACCTCACTGAACGAACACGGCGAAAGATATGATCATTTCTTATCTTCTCTAGCAGATTCGTTTCGATTCGCGCAACTCTCTTAAATTTTGATTCTATGTTTTCCTTAGACGAGTGCTTCCATCACGCTCCCCCTCCACTTTTTGACAACTGTCACACCAACTGCCAACAATTCATGAATTTCAAAGTTACACGATCGTGGATTTGTTGTTAACTTAATCTTGCTTAAATATGGCCAAAAATCCTTACATTTTCAATGAGAATTTCCATAAAAGTTGAAGTGTCTCTAATTAGGTTTGTGTGAAAATTTTTTACGCGTTACATATTTCTATGATAATAATAATAATTATAATGTTTATTTCATAATTCATGCATGCATACTTAATAATAATAATAAAAATAAACTACAGCAATGGCACCGAAGCCGTCTACCGTGATTACCAATTTATCTAGCAATTTATTAGCAATTTAGAGCTTACAACTTACAAGTTGGCTTAAAACCTATTTAATATTAACTTTATACCCTATATATTACAGAGAGAAACAGACAGAAAAAATGTGTATAATCAGTTCAATCCAATTTAATTATTAAATTCTTTCACCAAGACTTCTCGATATCTCCAGGCACTTATGGCATTCAAATAGGTATCATTGTAATTAATTAATTTGTTCCTCTGTCAGTTTTCTCTTTCGGAATACCCTAACACGACATTCGGTTAGGATGGGACATGTTCCAGCAAAATGTAACAAAGTTTCCTCCTCGTCTAAATTACACAGAGAACAGATTGCGCTGCCCTCACGCCTGAAGGGATTGGCGTTCAAATTCATAAGACCACCACTATACCTACAAATAATATTAATTTTTTTAATGAAATAGTTGTCACAGTAGTAGCTATTTTCATTCATGTACTCCAGATTACTGTACAGCTCATGTCTTATAGAACGTCTTGCTTTATCAATAGCTCCTTGTTTTTTTTTTGTGTTCTTCCTTTTCTAAAAGATCAGACAAAATTTTTTCACATGCCGTCATATCAGCATGTGTGTTCCAATAAATTTAGCTCAACGTTACGAGAACTAGCTAGTTCCTGCCAGGACTGGTAACAAAATACATTTTCGCGAACAACCATTAAGGCTAGTTGATAAGGAAGCCTATCTGGAGCGAGGCGGAACAGGACTTCAACATATAATCAAAGTGGCACTTCAATGTGTATATATAAATATGAGACAAGCTAAACTCAAGATATAACATATAGATAGGCGTATTTTGAGGTAACCGAAGCAATTTCTTTACAAAAAATCTCAGTAAACTTTCAACAATAAAGCTTTGTAGATACCCTACATTTGAGCTCCATAGCAGAGTACTGCCCTTGAGACATAGCTAAATAGAGCGATATTGTTAGATGGTGTAACTTCGTCTTGTCCAATAAAAGTTTTCCAGGTCACATTAATCGCAACTTTAGTAGATTCCATTCTATTCTTAAAATTGGAGGTTGGAGGTAAGTTTTGATATCAATGTAATACCCAAGTAAGAACACTTTGTAACAATCCCTATCTCCAACATTCACTAGTCTTTCTCGGACCATTTCCGCGTTGGAAGATCATGACCTCAGACTTCCCCAAGTTGTCAACTAGGCTCCATAACCTGCAGTATTCATGAATCATAGACTGAAGTTTGCACGGATCATCAGCCAATATGACAATATCATCAGCATATCTTAGCACTTTTAAGTTAATATCACCAAGGGTAAGACCAACTTCCATGGAGTACTCCAAGTCATTAATAAAAAGCCCAAACAAAATCGGACTCAGAATACAACTTTGTTTAACTCTGGATCTGGCATGAAAACCTGTCGACAAATATTCTGCGTTCCAAACCTGAGCAGTTGTACCTTCATACAGCTTTTGAACCATTTGTACAAACTTATTAAACATGCCAATATTAAATAATTTACAGAAAAGTGCACCGCAGTCCAGTCTATTTTGTCAAATGCGGCCTTGAAACCCACGAAGAAGGTGTAAACTTTCTTTATATTGAGTGTATGACTAACCATAACTGCTCTCATGAAATTAAAAATATTGTCAACCGTCGAATAACCGCTACGAAAACCAGCTTGATTCTCATTCACCTTTCACAGAAAAGTGCTCTATTATATAGGATACCCACGAATAGCTTAGAAACTGTATTCATAAACGACAATCCGCGGCAATTTTCAATTTTATTTATATCACATTTTTTATGAAGAGGAAAATTATAGAAGTGGTAAAGGAATCATATATCTTACATCCAGTGTAATTATAATTAAAATAGCTTACCAGCTTTACAAAAAAAGCATTCTGGAGCATTCTTGTAGAGCTCATAAGGAATTCTATCAATTCCCGGTGCTTTATTATCCTTAGCTTTATAAAGTACAGCATAAAGTTTGGATAAATGGAACTCATTGTCTAAGATGTCCTCGTTTTTAAGTGGAGCAGCGTAAAGTAGCTTATCTTTAATCGTCTCATAATTCAACCTTCTTTTGGCCTTGCACAACATTTTAAAATATTTATTTATTTTTAAATAGTATTCCCGCGCATAGGCTGTATTACATCCACGGAACATATTAAGCCACTTTAAGGAAGCTTTCCTTGTCCGAAACCACTCATTATCAAACCATTTCTATCTAAATAACGGCCTAGCAATGGCACCAGTAATAGAAGTATTCATTACCACTCCGATCAAATCTTCGATTGTATCTTCGACGACAATCGGGCCCAAGTTATTAAGCAAGATGGTAACGTTATTTCTGTATATGTCGTTAGTTTGCATTCTCCAGTTTAATCTAGGAACCAATGTCAAAGGCCTAGCCTCTTCCCTATGGACAGATCCCACGTCAAGTAAAGACATGTTAAGAACAACCGGTAAACGATCTGAGAATACCTGTGATGTGGCGTGCCGATCTTGCACCTATGGACACAAATTATAAGGTAATGCTATTTACAGAGGAACCACATCCCCCAATAAACGTATACTCTCAAACATAGTTCCCTTTCGTGCGTCCATTCAGTACTGAAAACCACAATCGTCGCAGAAATCTATAAATTTTTTATCCCTAGCATTAACTGCAGAGTTCTTAGAGTTTCTACAAAAAGTTAGGCCTGTATCGATGTCAGGTAAGTTCAGGTAGGTTTTGCATTTGACCGATTTCCACATTAAAGTCTCCTAAAATTACAATCCTATAGTCATCAGCACATTTAACCACGTCCACAAATCTTTCAAAATCAGATTCCCAGCAATTACAATTAATATAAGCAGGAAGTAAGCAAAAGTTCCCTAATTGTTGCTTTAACTCCAAAATGAACCAATCATTCATCCAGAGAACGTTGACTGCATTTCCAAGTATTTTCTTATCAGCTCCTATTAACCAACCACCACTCGCTCTGCCATAATGTAAGGCTCTAGTAGCGCCAACCGAATACAGTTCAAAACCGCTAAAATACTTTCAATATTTACCGGTGTCCTCATCTGTAACATGAGTTTCATATAAGCAGACTATCTTGTATCCCTTAACAAATTGGAAGGAATTTGGAAAGAGCGACTGTTTCGTAAGCCTGCTATATTGTACGACAAAACACCGAGTTTATTTTCTCTATATTTTTCGCTCTGATCTACACAGAATGAAGAATCAATATTATTATCACTATAATTATTACTAGCATTATTTTTGCTTTTAAATATTGACATTGTTTCCTGTCAGAGGAGAGTTGTTACTGTGTACTTCGAGAAGGTATCAACGATATTAAACTATCACTTTCATGCTTTAAAACTAGACCCGTAACTGCACACAATAGGTACACTATGTCTATGTGAAGAGAATGGTTAAAAACGTCTCGATTCTTAAATCATTGCATACGAGGGGAGCCGTGGCGGAGGCGCTATAAATTTCGAAATTTAATTATGTATACAGTCCACAGTTGCCTCATTTAAAATTCGAGTTTTGCATACAAAATGTCTCAGAAAAGACAGATCAAAAAAATGTTAAATCTGAAACATGGATAATGGACTTCATGGTACAGTACAAAAGAGTCTCGTTTGAAAAATATAAATTCTGCATCCCTTCCTAAAAGAAATGGTCAAGAATTTACATTCCAATAACACAACAAATTCAAATATATGATCAGTGAACCCTGGTAAGTACTAAAAAGGGCACGATTTTTACTACTCTTTCAACCGACGACCGACTAACAATAAGCCACAAGATTGGTGAAGAATATTTTTTCTTTTTGGGCTGATTTGTTTCGGAAAATCTCAAACAAAAGTAAATCCCGGGGCAAACTACACGGGGTTAATATGGTCTGAGACATGCTGCTCATAATGATATTTTTTGATTTTTGTCGGTCCAATTTACTGGAATAAAAAAAACCAATTAAATAATTTAGCATGAAAAATCTTAAGTCCCCTTAAGGCTGGAAGTCTTTTGATCTTCTTGAACGCGTAAAATACGACGTCAGTTAACGAGCATCAAAGGAGAGAAAAAAGCGCGAAATGAGAAAATGTGATAGGGAAAAACATGTCAATTGAAAAAAATGGTAATTAAGACTTGAGAGATTATAATTAATGTTTGTAAAAAAGGAATGACATAATATATGATATTGGTCTGTAGGTGGGGGGGGGGGGGGTAAGAATAGCAGATATCAAGAGGAAGCACTATTAGGGGTTTCGCTTTCCATGTGCACGAAACAATGTCAGTTGGACAGCTGCCTCTGAAGTTTTCGACATGCCACCTCGTGAAGGGCACTGATATTGAGCTCTCTTTTAAAGTCATCTAAAGTTACGAGCGTTGTGGTTTATATCGGAGCTTTCCTTGAGGCATAAGGGTCTTTTCTCATAAAAATCTTACTTCTATGAAACGAACGGCCGAAATTTAACTGAGTCACTAACGAGTAATGACGAACCATGCTTTTCAGACATGAAGGACAAGATTTCGACATTTAAAAATGAGAAATCTATACGTACTGCATTACGGACGGTTAGATGTTATTGTGCCTCTACTTATAACTATCCATACACAACATCAAAGGGAAGAATTTACTTATGGCGCAACCGCAAAGTAAGTACTTGTCGTTGTGAAATCCAGAGAACCAAATTTCATGTGCAATTTTGATAGCTTTGAGATGTATTGACGCAGAACGATGGATTTTTGTTAACGCAGAAACACAAAAAACCGGCAAGTTTGAAAAGTTAAGAACACGATTCCGAAAATGATGAATTGGAAATTGGAATCTCTTTCGGAATAATTGTATCATTCAAATTAAATTTTGGGAGACAGTTATACAGGGTATTGCAAAAGAATATAGTTATAAACATTAGATTTAAGTAGCAAACACCGAGTTAAGAGAAAAATATTTTATTGTTGCATGCAATAAGAAGTAAATTTTATCTGAAAATTTCGCATAAAAGAAAATTTCTCTATGTGTAGCGTCTTGTTGATAAATACTGTTTTATCAATTATGGTCGAGCATATTCATTAAAAAACAAATATTATCTCAGCTCCGGGAACAGGTAGACATGCATTACACGACTAAACGTATATCGTGTATTTTTGCGAGTGGTGTCGAAAAAGTGCGCCTACAGCAAGGATGGATTATATTAAAAGATTACCTGGTAGACCCCACGTTTCTTTAGTCTATCTTTTAATAGGTCAATGGCGGAAGGATCCATTGCCACGCGACAGGAAACTGCAGGCAGACTTAGATGTATAGCTAAAATTTTTAACTTCAAATTAAAATTTCTTTTAAAAGGAGTTTTATTTTAAGAAAGTGGAGCACATCGAATCTATTATGGAAAGGATTCAGTACGTTGAATCCTTTGGCAGTAAGTTTTAATTTAGATCACACTGTTACAGCTCCTGTGGCTTTACATATAAAATAATGACAATGAAAATTAAAATGATAGGTGAAACTGATTCTGTAAAAGATTGTCCTGCTTGTAATACGTTTATTGCGTAATCTTAACAACTAACAATAATTTAACAAAAAATAATTGTTCGAACTAAATCGATTTGAATAGATTTGTTGCTAACGGACGGCACCTGAAGGGAAAACATACTGAAAACGAAGCATCAATACGTTTAGTAAAATTAACTCTAATCTGATTACCCTTAAGCAAAACACATGTACACAACCCAACAAAGGCATTTATTTGTCATCTACATAGCAATTGCACAAATACAATACAAAAGTATAGCTTCATCGAACAGATCAAATTAAGATCATTAGCATGTGTTGAGCTATTAGATTCGTGCTAAAAAGAATTCCTGAAAAGGGAACATATTACAAAAATACCATGCTAAAATTGAGTTCTGAAAAGAAAACAAATTCAATCAAAATACAATTTTCCCAAAAATAGATACAACATCTAACAAAAGCATGCGTTGTCATGTAGCATACAATGCATGGCACAAATAAAATCAGATCAAGCCGATCAAGTATATATAATTCAATTTAACACAACAACATTGGTTGCTCTAAGTTTCTTCTTGCTATGCATTTTTGTTCATTGCTATGCAAATTTTATCGCCAGTAGAGTGAAGTCACAGATGGAATGCCAATTCATGTTACCATGCGCCTCTGCTAGACTATCATTGGTATCGTGTACAAGCAAGGGCTATATAAACGACAAGCTGACTGATCTCGATCTCTTTTTGCAATTGGCATCGCTTGGGGTAAATTGGCTTTCGGCCTGTTAGGGACTAACATATATATCGGGTATCGACTGGTATACTATTTACTAATAATCATTAATGTCTGGCCTCGTCGGAAATTAAAATATCTTTCTCCGGGTTTCGACTGAAAATAAGATAACACTTTAATCCGGGTCTCGACTAACTTAAAGAACATTATATCGGGTCTCGACTGACATAATATTTTACTAACGAACACTTTATTTCTGGTCTCGTCGGAAATAAAGAATCTTACTTCGGGTCTTCACTGAAGTTAAAATAACTCTTTAAGCCGTGTCTCGACTGACTTAATGAATATTATCTCGGGTCTCGACTGAGATAATATTTTACTAACAAACACTTTATTTCTGGGGTTGATGGAAATAACAAATCCTACTTCGAGTCTCGACTGAAGTTAAGATAACTCTTTAACCCGGGTCTCGACAGACTTAAAGAATATTATCTCGGGTCTCGACTGAGATAATATTGCAAACATTAACACTTTATTGAAAGTCTCGACGGAAACAAAGAATTGTTCTAACCAAGAACAAAGGGCTAAACATTAGCGTACAGCCAAGTATTAGATCGGTGAGTACCAGCCACTTGTAACATTTTATTATTTAGTCATATATCTATATTATAATACATTTTCTCATATATATATATCTACATTCTATACACTTCGTATTCATATTTATCAAACATCATAATTTACTTCACTCAATAATAATTTTACATATATATATACATATATTTATATCCTTGTATTGACGTGCTTACGTTTATATCAATCATTTACCAATAAGTATATTTTCTAGTGTGATACAATGATCTCTGACCCAAAATTTACATATTGAATTTTATTTCAATCCATCTATTTCTGAAAATCGTACATCACAAATCGGTGTCAATGAGGGTGTTTTCTAGTGTGTGTTGATCTCTGACCCAACAATTTATTTGTACCACTTGTGTGTAAAGTAAATGGCGGAATTGGAAACAAGTTCCAGACTTGCAGGTGTGTTTATACCGTGTGACACTATTGTGACACTTTATGTGAATACATGTCGTGTACCTGCTCAAGAGGTGTGTTCATATTTTTCGCGGTCGAGTTTCAAATGAAACTTGTTTTTTCAGTGGCGAGGTCTTGTTTCCGTGTGGGAACCATGGGACGCTAAGTTTTTGTGTACTTGGGGTACGATCGGGGCATGGTTTTTGTTTACGTGGGGGGACGATCGGGGCAAAGTTGTCTTCGAGGGGGCCTGCTGGGGGCAAAGTTTGTTGTTTATATTTTTTTGTGTTGAAAGCGAAAGTGGCTGGTTATAGAGAGAAGCGGTGTATAAATGTTGGGTAAGGTAAGTTTTGCGTCGTTTCGAATTAATGCGATGATCTGAAAAAGGGTCAGGCGAAGAAATAAAAGACGTGGTTAATAGCAGTCAAGTATTTTTATTACAACCGATGAACATTTTTTCATAGTTTCTGTTTGAAGTATTCGTAAAAATAATAAATTTCACAAAACAGTCCAAGAACAAGTATAGCACCCGCTAAAAACTTCAAAGTGTTGAAAGCATAAATTAAAGTCCTTGATGGAGCCGGCTTAGTGAGCGGTTTATTGTATAGTCCACATACATCTCGACCATTGGCATACGTGCAGTTTGGAGATCGATGAATGTGTTCTGCTTTAACGTCTTCTGGGCAGTTCATAGCACACATTTCCAGGGAGCAAAAGTAACATTTTATTTTATCTTTAAGATTTGTGTAAAAGAATCCACTTCTTGCTAGTTTGCAACACTTTCTGTCATCTAAAGGAAGATTATGGAAAGTTTTTAAGCGGTCAGATTCTCTTTTCAAGAGTAGCATGATGGCTATGTTTTAAAAATATTACACGACGTCTTTTATATCAATCCAGGCATTCTTCTTAGGTGAAAAGCCTAACCATTTATCTAATACTTTATTTCCGCGTCTTTTTAAAACCTTTTCTACAAGATAAAGATCCGGATGCTTGACTGAAGCCAGCTCAAGCTCATAAAACTTTCCCTGAATCAGCTTTTGTTCATAATCCTCGAGAACATAGGTCGTTGGAAATGTGCTTTTGACTTTGTTTATAACAAATATTTCGGTAGACCAATTAGGAGTATAGCCTTTTTCAAATACATGCTAATGCTTACTTATACGAACAAAATCCCCTACTTTATATTTCGGTTTGGGTTTTACCTTTGGATATTTATACACAGTCGACAATAAACGTTTCTCGTTGCGTGGGCCAACATCTACAGGCTGCATTTTAATAGTGCGATGCTTTGTTGAATTATACGCTTCTGTTAACTTAGTTAACATACTAATCCAGTGATAATTTCCGTTCATACTGAATTCTTTCCACATCATGCTTTTTAACGTTCTGTAAAACTTTTCTACAATTGAAGCTTTTAAAGCGCTGTAAGTGGAATAATGGTTAATATCATGGCGATTCATAAGCTGTCGAAACGATTTATTAAAAAACTCCGTTCCATCATCTGTTTGTAAATTTCTTGGAATGCGACCTTGATGAAAAAGAGACTGCATCGCTTTAACAACTTCTGATGCCTTTTTACTTTTAATTGGTGCATATTTTGAAAACGTATCAATTACAGTCAGAAGAAAACGAAAGCCTTGGTTTTCTGAAGCGTACGAACCCATACCGACCAAGTCTGACTGCCACAAATCATCAATACCATTGATAGTAACACTCTGTCGTTTAAAGTTTTTGCGAGCTGGTTTATGCAGTTCATTCACGACTTGTCTTCTACTCATTTTACCGAATGTATAAATACAACCCAATGAATAACAGTTTTATATAAAATATTTTAAAACCAGCAATGATCAAGTTTAATCATCCGTTTACAATGATGGTTGCTGGACCTTCAGGCTGTGGAAAAACAACATTTATAAAAGACCTTCTCAATAATAGATTTTTAACAAGGCCGCAAATAACAAGAGTTATCTGGTGTAATACAGAACATGGGGCTCTGCCCTCAGATACCACATTCACTAATATCGAATTTATTGATAGTATTCCTGAAGAGTTTGTAAATTATACACCACAGGAACCTACATTAATTGTATTGGACGATATGATGTTAAATGCTTTTAGCAGACAAGTATGTGAACTCTTTACAAAAGGTTCACACCATCGCAATCTTTCAGCAATCCTTGTAACACAAAATGTATTTCATCAAGGCAAGTCTTGCCGAGACATATCACTTAACTGTAAATACCTCGTTGTGTTTAACAACCGTCGAGATAAGAGCCAGTTTATTCATTTAGCGAGACAGATTTATCCAGAAAACAGTTCAGAGCTGCTAAAAATATATAAGGAGATTACATGGGTGCCCCATGGATATTTACTTATAGATTCCACTCAAGATATCAACGAGGTGTTAAGATTCCGTACTGATATTTTTAACAAGACATTTACATCTTGTTTCTGGCCACCTTTAATCAGTAAAAATGGTGTCATGAATGAATTGATTAAGGGACAACAAGCATATGCTATATGTTCTTAGAACGGCGAAACCGAAATTAAGGCAGGCCATTATTAAAAATGCCGAACCCGAGGTCATTAAAACTCTTTGCGAAATTACTCTTAATACTTTGAAGGGAAACCATATCCCTCATGGAAACATGTACAATTCGCTCTGTAAGTATAAAAAGGATTTGCGAAAATTAGTTGTTGCAAAAAGATCTGTACCCAGACAACGTAAAATACTGATACTGCGAGGAGGCTTCTTACCATTGTTGTTAGGAAGTGTATTATCAGGTGTAATTGGTTCATTAATCGAGAAATATGTTTAAAAAAAATAATCGAAGTAAAATGTTACTTCTTTCACCAGAAGTTTACGAAAAATTGAAAAACGAGATTGAGGATTCCCTGAATCAATCTAGGTTCGATAAGACTATGGATAAAATATTAAAAAACAAGAATTTATCTGATAGGGAAAAATGGTATAACTACCGAAATGAGTTAATAAAGTTTTCAAACTTAAGACGGAAAGCTGTGCGTGTGTCAGATGAAAAACCAAATATTCACTTACCGCAAGAAAAGCAAAAACGTTTGCGGGATAGTGCTACTCAAACTAATTTTATTCGCATACCGCAAGATAAGCAGAAAAACTTGCGGGACAGTACTACTCAAACTAAATTTATTTTTAAAGATGAAATATCAACACAGACATCACCCTTAAAAGAAAACACACCTGAAAGAATGGAAGAGGATTTCTTCGAACTTGCTGAAATATCACCACGAAGACAACTGTTATCTCCCGCTTCCAAACGTCGCTTATCAGCTAGTGGTATAGGAAAAAGTCTGAAACCACCTTCAAAAATACCTAAGACGAATTCTGAATCCAAGTCTCGTGATAAAGATTATAAGGTAATCACGGCTGAGGATGGTATAATCCAGTACACCGTACCTGCAGAAATGGGTATAGATGAAGCTGCGAACATATTACAAGAACTCGACACCGAAAGTCCTACAGCTGAGAAAGGTAGAAAACCATCCAAAAATCAATCTATATTAAGGCCGTCTCTGATAGATCCCAGTCAATATATGCTTTCGTTACCAGTTAAGAAAGTTGTCCGACAAAGTGATCGCCTAAAAAACGCAGCAAAAACTAGAAGTTCCAGCATTGCAGCGATTCCTTGGAAAAACCTGTAATAATAATAAGCAGTAAATCTTAAGTGTACCGAGCATTGGTTGTGAAAGAATTTAAAAATGCCTGTAGATATAAAAGATAATGACTTTTACGTATGCCTTTTAAGTAACAATTCCTTGCAAATTTATCCCGAAAATACGCTATCAGCTTTTACAAATGCACTACCTAGGGCATGCAAGTTTACTGATGACTGCTGTGTTGGAATAACTGAAATTTCGTTGCCATTTCATGCCATAAAAAGAGGAGGCAAGCGAAATACAGCTGAAGAAGTAAATCAGAGTAATTTTAAAAGGATAAGGCGTGAGGCATCTGATCCATTGAAAGTAATAGCAGAGCAGCATAGAAAAGAAATCAAAACACTTAGCATCAAAATTAATGAAACCGTTAAACTCGAGTGGACTAAAGAGAGTCTTGAGCAAGTTAGTTACAGAGCAGGACAAGTAAATTTTTCTGCATTCCTACTAACACTTTATAGCGCTATTTCAACATCATGGTATACCATGTACTTGGATGATGTTAAGAAAAAGATGTGGGATCGGTTAGAAGCTGACTTTTTTGATAGTGTTATACCTGAAGTAAGTTACAAACAGGATCCAGACGAGTTTACATTACACATACATATATCAGAGTAAGAGGGCTTCAGAAAATGTTGTTTTAAAATATAAAAACTATGATTCAGTTGAAGCCTTTGTTGATGATGTATTTGGACAAAATCCTAGGCAGAAGAGAAAGTATGCCATCATACAGTTTTCCTGGCAGCTAGTCGGACCGTCTCCTCTGTAAAGGTAGAAAGAAAACAATGTATGAGTAAAGAATACTCAGTGAGACTACACTAGCCATACACACTGTCACATACACTTCACTCGCACACATTCTTGGGGAGGAACCAATCAACCCACACCGCCGTGACGTACACCTACACGGTTAGGCATAAAGGATTCCTCCTAGAAAGAAAGATTCACCGTGATAAGCGCACCGTCATGAATCTACCTCTTGCACAACCCCCTGTCGCCACCGTGTCACACACCGACGTGGGCAAGGGTCGAGTATACGCAAGCAGATCACTCACCGTGGCATACACCTGCATGAGTAACATGATGCGCAAGCCCTGTCGCGCATGATCGCTCCTACTTAGCAATAATCACAGCATTCATTATATTAATTAAACTATTAATCTATCTAACTAAATCTAAACTATCTTATGCTAGCACTCACTTTGTCCTTTATATTACACCACACACACATCTATAATGCACTTGATTTAACTCTTTAATTTTGCTTCCTTCCTCTGTAAAGTATCAACTTGGAATGAGTACCTGCACTCTTGTTTTTTCGTGCACAGGCGCTCGTCATCCCCTTCTTCTATTCTACATCCAATATCTAGCTTAATAACTACGCCTACTATATACTATGACCTTATCTTACCAATTGTGTAACAGACAGAAAAAAATACTGGTGGCAAAAGGGTACATGAAGTATTTGAACTGCGGTTGGAAGATTTGAGAGTCACAATCAAAATAAAAAAACCACTTCCATCTCATCTTAATGTCAGAGATCTTATTACGCTTTTTATATCAAATGTACACTTTGATGATCAAACTCTAAGCGAGCAAAAAAACAAAAGATAATTATTCAAATTAAGGATACGATTTTTAACATCTTGAATAGATTGAATAAAGATAAACCGTCCGAACAGCGAAAAATTTTTAAAGGTAGCAATATTTTGGATGTTCCATACGAAAAAAAAAGTTCCGGTGAATATCTAACTACACCAGTGCCTATTGATACTAATATAGACAACCTGTCCAACTTCTTTACGGATATATTTCTTCAAACACCTGAAAGTAATCGTGAGCCTGACGCCATATTGTCAGAAATAAAAGAATCTTTTAATACGGCAGGATTACGTCAAGAGCATATGTCAATAATAGACACACTTAATAGACTGGAAAGATCAGTTACGGACTGGGCACTAAGGTCACCGCAAGAGTCTCAGCAAACATCAAAGGACTGTTATGAAAAATATATGATTTATGTCTACACTGATATTATTCAGCCCAGAGTTATAGGTGATCAGTTAGTACGATACTTACGTATAATACCTTTAAAAGAATGTGAAAGTACAATAAGATTTCAACACGTAGATTACTGTCCTATTGAAAAAACCTTTATCGAAAGTATTTCTATAAAAATAACTAATCAGCAAGGGGAGTTAATTGATTTCAAGCCAGGCTATATTCCGACATTTATAATGCTCCATTTTAAAAGAAAATAAACTGTGTATACTCATACAACAAATAATTTAACATAGTGTGGAGGTAATAGCATTTTGTATAACTTCGAAAATGAATTCATATTATGCTAAATATTACGCAATTCAAAGTGGCGGTGGTTTAGCGGATATTGGAGAATTATATCGAGCTCCTCTAATTTACCAGCGTGGAAGAGGAATTGGTAGTTTTTTCAGCGGATTATTACGATATTTACAATCTTTGGTTACATCTGGGGCAAAAGCTTTGAAGCAACAAGCAATTAAATCTTTAACAGATATTTTAAAAGAACAAGGAAAAGCGGCTGCCGAAGAACTATCACAGAAAGGTATAAATAAGCTGTTTGGAAGCATGGCCGGTTCAGGAAGTAGCAGTCGCATGCTTATAAAAACACGGAACCAATTTGCAGCTTTACATTTCGCTCCAACTTCTAAACGTAAAAAGCGTTGAAAATCACAAAAATCCGTTAAAAGAGGTTCAAAAACAAAAAAGACAGCTAAAAGAGCATCTAGTAAAGGCAAACGTAAGATACGTAAACGTGTGTTAGATATCTTTCATAAATAGACAGCATGCCTTCATACAACGAATGCATGAAATCTGAATTAGACCATTTCTCTACACCACCTGTACAAAGTAGCATCTTAAAAACTGAAGAAGTATCTTATAAATCTATAGCTTCTTTGGATAACTCATCGGTATTGGAATTTGTATCACTAGGTCATGGTGACACATATCGAGACTTATCAAGCATATACCTTCGTTTGAAATTACAACTGGTTAAAATCAAAGATGGAAAAGAAGAACTTTACACAAGCGAAGCTATCGAAATGACTAAACCGGATAAAAGCAAAGACACTGTACGTGATGAAGGCCCTGGCCTTTTAAATAACATACTCCATTCACTTTTCCGTCAATGTACAATTTACTTAAATGGAAAACCAGTTGCTCAAACTGATAACAATTACAACTATAGAGCCTATATTGAGAATTTATTAAATTACGGAAAAGATGCCGCTTCAACACATTTGGAATCGGTTGGCTGATATCTCGATCAAAATAATATGGAGGTAGTTGAAAACGCTGAACTAAATGAAGGTTATTTTGCAAGACAAAAGCTGTTTGATAAAAGTAATGTTGTTGAGCTGATGGGAAAGATTCACGGCGATATTTTTAATCAAGATAAATTATTAATGTACGGTGTTGATTTACGAGTAGTTTTAGCACTCGAAAAACCCGCGTTTTACCTTTGGTCAAAATATGATGACAATTCCCCACGAGTTAAGATAGTAGAAGCAACTATGTACATGAATCATGTAACTAACAATCCTAATATCTTGCTGGCTCATGAAGCTGTTCTCCAGCGCTCCAACGCTATATATCCGTATACAATACCCGCAAATGCATTTACATTATCATTGGACAATGTGGTTATAGGACAATTGCCAAATCTACTAGTCTTTGGCATGGTTGACAACGATGCATATACCGGAAAACGAACAAAAAATTCTTACAACTTCAAGCACAACAACATCACCAGATTTAATTTATCGGTGAACGGCGCACAGGTGTCAAATCAACCTCTAGAATTTGATTATTCAAAAGAAAATCCTGCCAGCACTCGAGGAACCGGTATACATTATTTCGATAAAGGACACCAAATTTAAAAAAAAATCTTTGACAACGGATGTTTCCTACTTGCTTTTGATTTAACAACAGATCTCTCATATAATTCAACATGTGGAATTCTATTGAATCAGGGAACGGTTAGAATTGAAGGAAGATTTAAGGAAGCACTAAAAACAACAGTGACATGTATTGTATATGCAGAATATGACAGCAGCCTTGATATAGGTAAAGATAAAAATGTGTACACCAACTTCTAAAAACCTATATAAGGCAGATTAACTGATCATTGCGTTTAATTTTTCTTAAATACGTAATCTATAATGAGCTACTGTTTGGTAAATATGGAATACTTCTCCGGAGGTCACTTAACCTTCTTAAAAAGAGTTTCTTTTGCTGGATTCGCTGCGCAAAATAAGTCTTTTGCGAAAGAAATAATTTTCAAGTATCCTACATCTAGTACAGAATGTACTGAACAAATAAATAAATTTGTCAATCTCGAGCTCAAGCGTTTGGATGAAGATCTTATAAAAACTCTATCAAAATTTAACATCGCATTTGTTCGTGGCGTTGTACACCAAAGTCATTGACGTGGAAGCCGTCATTTCTACTGAAGAGGAATGAACACGATTGAGCTTGCAAATGCATTAACAAATAATCGCACGACAAACAGGTTTTTGAGAGGTGTTTTTCCGTGCAATCATTTACCACAAAAAATAAAAAAACCTGCGTGTGTTATAGGAAATACGGATCCTGCACATAAAAGTGGAACTCATTGGATTGCCTTTTATTTCCCAAAACAAGGCCCTGCAGGGTACTTTGACGCTTTTGGAAAGTATCCCACCAACAGGTTTTTTCGAAAAATTTTATTAGCTAATTCAAGCTCTTTTTGTAGCAATAAAAACCGACTGCAAAGCCAGTTTTCAGCAACCTGTGGACATTATTGTTGTACATTTCTATATTCTCGATGCAGAGGACGGCGCTTTAAGACTTTTTTGAAACAGTTTGATTCGATCGACCTAAGTTTAAATGACAACAAAATTGTTAATTTATACCGTAGCACATATCTAAAAAAAAGCATCCACAATCTGGAGGGGATTTTTGTAGCCAGTCTTGCAAGCCAGAGATCAAAACTATAAAAACCTAAACCCTAGCTGTTTTTGTATTCAGCGTAACAGTGTGATTTGATTAAGATGGAACCATCACGTAAAAAACAAAGGACTCCCACAAAAGGTAAAAAGAAGTTGTCCAAAGGTGAAGCAGCCGTAAAAGAAAAAAGGAAGTTGTCTAAATATGCAGCAGAAGTAGCCGGTGAAAATCTCTTGTTAAACTACACGTACCATTTGGACGATTGCCATAACCGGAAAGTAATACTGGGGTTTGACCCTTTATCGTTCGAAGCGAAAATAGTTTTTCCTCGGCATGGCCTCTTTCCGATATCAACAGCTTATTCCGGATGGTTGGCAGATTACGAGACTCTCAACGATTTAAAAACAAAAATGGAAGGGACATTCCAGCAAATCAGACCGAATTAAAAAACAAATACACGATCCCCGTCAATAGTGGCAGCATTATACTATCGCAAGCGGATCTTTATAAAATATTTGAAATGATGAAATTCTTCAATATTGTCATGTTTCACAATAACAACGCTTCTGAAGCTCTTAAGGAATATTATAAAAAGTATGCTGACAAATGTAAAGAAAAAATATATTAATATTACCATGTGAAGATTTTTTTATTCCCAGTCGAACTTCTTATGTACACTTAAATTATTCCAGACTTTTTTATGAAATACCAATGTATTGTATTGCAAATCTAATTTTTGATGCAATGAATTTCGATTACAAATAAATGAAATAAAATTTATATAAAAAGTATTTTATTTAATTATTTTATACACTAACAAATATATATAAATATTAATAAAATTTTTAACAGCACAACATACAGCAGATAAATTTCCATGAATTTCACAGTAAACTGCAAATTGTATAAGGTTGTTTAATTTTGGTATTTCAAGTTGTTTTATTTTAGCTTGAGGAATGTATTGCTGAATAAATTTTTCCTTTTCAAGTCCTTTTACATAAATTGTTGAATTTGATAATTTCGTCAGTATGTCAGGTAGATTGTTGTAATTAATAGTACCAGTGTTCCATCTTAACCCGTTTATTCGGTTGAAATCGTAATCATCTTGCCTACGAGCTTTTGCTGACAATTGATTACACGGGTATGGAGGTTTGAAATAATATAAGGTTGGATTAAGCGATCCGTGATGTAAGAACGACAACTCCTTAGCAAACAGCTGGCCTTTATCTCCGCTGACAAACTGTATATCTAAAACAACACTGTCCGAACTCATGACTTTTACTACAGAAAGGAAATACCAAACAGATATTTAAATATAGGTTTTAAGGCCTTATATATGTAGGTTTCTCGAAAATAATATAACAATGTTCAACAATATTTAACAAATTCAATTACTATCATAAACTATGTACATTTTTTTTTCTTTTTTTTTCGTATAACAGTTGTCATATTTATGATTATTTTAATTTTTGCAATTACTAAAAATATTCTATTTGCCTAATTACAATAATGTAGCGGCTCAGGCCTTAAGCAAAGATTAATATACATACATACATACATATGCATAAATAATAAATGCCTAAAAGAAGAGTTTACTCAACGCCTCTTACCTAGTGATAAGAGAAGAGAGCACATCATCATTCCCGATTATTACAACATATAACCGAATTAGTTTTAGCCCAGTAGCTCTAGATTTTAAGTTAGTCCGTAACCAGTGCTCAAGTTGACAGCAATAAAGTTTAAGTTAAGCCGGCGTGTTGGTTTTATTTGAGAAAACCTTATTAGCATTTACCTCACTACCAACAAATGGTGACCCCGACTGGTTGAACAAAAAAGTTATCAATCAAGTGATAAATAATTTGTTTTTTTATCAAAACTTAAAACGCCACCGTACCAAAATATTGAAATTTCTGGCAAAGCAGCAAATAAATTAAACATTACTTGGACATCGGACTCAACAAATTGCATCCGAGCTATCTTCTTCAAAAGAATCATAGGCCAGATCTACGGTTCCTCCAAGTGAAAACTCAATTCCGCGTGAAAAATATTACTGCATCCGGCAGAAAATATGATTACCTTCTTGCTTCCATGTGCAATGAGACTATGGAACTGGTAGCCGATGTCTTGCTGCACCCGCCTACGAGCAATAAATATGAGAACCTTAAAGAATGTTTGTTAAAACGAAGTAGGGATTCAGAAGAGCGTAGGCTAGACGCGCTATTACATAGAATGGAACTTGGTGATACCAAGCCATCGGAATTATATAGGCAAATGGAGTCTTTAGCAGGAGGCAACAGCATCGCAAACAATTCCTTGTTAAAAAAACTTTGGATTAATAAATTACCATCAGCCTTGCAAGCCTGCGTAATAGCAATAGAAGGTACGCACTCTAACGAAGAACTGTTTAATATCGCAGACAAAATATATGACTCTACGTCAACTTCTTCAGCTTCGCGAATCTGTTCAGTACAAGGCACTTCCACTTCGAACTATAATCGAAGCAATTCTCCAAACGCAATACGAAATCTTGAAACCCGGATTAGGCGACTAGAAATTCGACAATCTCGGTATAGAAACAGAACCCAATCCAGGGATAAAATATTTAGTAGACAAGCAACCCCGGTACGTTCAAAGTAAAACGTATGTTGTTACCATAAACGATACTGTAACATGGCCAAAAAATGTACACCACCCTGTAATAAGCAAACCTACGGCTCATCTTATAAATATTACATTCTGGTGCTCTTAAAACCGTAAGGATAGGAAAAACCATCCTGCTTAATTACCTTTTATCAAATGTAAATCTAATTCTTTTTGTTTCCGGTTCAGATACAATCACACCAGGTAATTTTCGTTTAATTTTACATTTATTTTCTATTTTTACAGGCTCGGTTTCTTCAAAAACAATATTTTTCATTTTATGAAAATTTATCATTTGAGAATTTTTAAAGTTTAACGAAACCCCTTTACATTTGGTGACGTACTCAAAACCACTAGTTGTTTTAATTTTCAAACTATAACATTTAGCTCCTATGCTTACAAACTCAGATATGTATGCGTTTTTTCCATAACATTCCAGCTCATTTGTGAGTCCACCCAAAAATTCAGATGTTTCAAACGTGTTTTCATTCGTTTTTTCAGTGAAAATTACGCTATCAGTGTCGCAGTATAAAACACGATTTTGGATTTTTTCTAGTACTCCATATAATTTCATACGAGCATAAGATGTCGTATATGCCCCTATAGGAATATTCACATGACCAACTACATCTAGATCTTGCTGAATATGCCGCCAGTTAACCCATAATGTATCATTATTTATTACATAAATGGAAGTTAAAAAAAATTTAAGTCGTTATGTGAAAAATAAAAAAAACATCCGATTCGGTTAACTACTCAATTTATTCTAAAAGCTTTGTTACAATATTTTAAGAAGCATTCGATAAGCGAATGCAGAAAATTGCTTACACGAAATATTTAGTAAAAATGTAAAAATACAAAAATGCTTATATCTGCTAAATAGTAATTTGATGATTTTGTTGACAGGAAATGAACACGGCGCGTGTCGTGCGGGCATAGGCAGCTGACCTGTTAACTCCTCCCCCCTGAACTATCTGCGTCCCGCATAACAAAAGTTGACTTTTAATGGTTGCAGATTTTGGATGCTGGGTGTGCTTGCCAATGGAATTGTTGGCTGGATGATTTCCAGTTTCCCGCTCTTTCCTTTAAACTTGTAAACTAGAAATATACCAGATATTATAATTAGGATTGAAATTAGACTAATATCGGTTATGAAGGATATTCCATGGTTGGTACGGAGGTATTGCAGTTCTCGTCTATTGCTTAGATGTAGGTCATGAAGGTGATCGACGTCAAGTTTTAAACTTCTCTCTTCTGGCCTGGTTTGAAAGATCGGTGGTAGAACATGGAGTGTTTTTATTTCTTTGTTTACAAATTCTCTGTTTTTAATCCGAATTGTTTCGTTATTATACTGAATTATGAAGGTTCCATTTAATTGCCTGGTTTGGTTATTCTGAAAAATCTCTCCATTAAAATTGTCAAGAAATATCGTATTATCATTTATTGCTTCAATTTTTTCATCTTTACTGAACTGGTAGTCACACTCGGCATGTCCTCCTTTTATTAACTGACTGATGCAATGGTTATGCGGTAATTTATCTAGTTGGATTTCTTTGCATATGCTTATATTTCCTATAATACTGCACTTATCCCTTAGTCCAAAATTTTCAGCTTGCTTGATTAGTAGTTCCTCAAATTCTAGGTACACTTGCTTTTTATTTTTTGGTGTTCATCTAATAAAGATATGGTTGTATTCAATGGGGGTTGTTTTTGGCAGTGCAATTATGTAAAGGAGAATTGACTCTTTTACTACCATAATAGGCTCTGCGTATTCGCTGGCCTCTATTTCATTTCCATATGGGAGAGTCTCCACTTGGACTATAAGTTGATTTATTTCTTCTTTATCCAACAAATTTGTGTTTACGATTCCTTTTTAGCCAAATGTTCCGCTAGTACTATTTCGTCAACTTCATTTTTCAGAATGGTCAATCGGTTAAAGAGCACTTGTGCGTGTTTATCAGTATGCTGATTATCCAGTTTGTCTACGATTTTGTTGTACTGGTGTATCATTTGGGTTGTAGATTCCATTAATTTGTTGTTGATCTTGTATTGCTCGTTGTTATTTGAGATTATGTCGTTTTGGCTTTTAATCATTGTATCCCAATCGGTGGCATCGGGTGAACCTGCTATCCATTTCCACGCACATCCTAACCAATTGATAGAGATACTCCCTTTAGCTTATGGATTAACTGCTGTATATGTTTTATTTGATGGTCTAGCTGCGGTTTGAGGATGTCAGTTTTCTGATGTCTTTCATGTCTGATATTGTCATACCGAGGACTTCCTCGTAGTTAGTTAAGTTGATCACGTGTACTAGTTTAACACTGCCGCTTATTATTCGTCCATTTCCTTGTTTGATTGTTTCAATTGGACCCAGATATTCGAAGACGTTTGCCGATGAGGCAAATTAATCTGAAATGAGAAGGAATGTTCTATTGGTTTATGTTTTTTACCTGAGACTTGTGTACACGTCTTCCGCTAACTGTAGTAACGGTGACTTTATTATCTTTAGCAACATTTTCTTCCTTAAATAATGGCTTATGTTTGCCCTGAATTTGTTTTATAGCTACGCATATTATAGTCTGTCCTGGATTGTAAGTTATTGGTTTTTGTCTTTTTGGGTTTTCATTATTCAACTTAGCTCTTTGTTTTTTCTTTATTCGTTCTTTTAAATCCTCACTGAATTTGGTCCTGAAATCCAGCAAGTTTTGGTAATTTATTCGTGGTAATCTACCGAAGAATATGTCACTTGGTTTCATTTTGGTTACGGAGTGTATTGTATTATTGTACCGATCCACGGAAATGTTCATAATTTCCATTAGAGTTAGGTCTGGGTATTCTCTTCGTAAGCATCTTGCAATTTCAATTATGGTGGAATGAACTTTTTCTACTGTACCATTTACCTCACTTTTCTGACACGGTGTCATGTACAATTCGATACCCAATGTCCTGATATAGTTGGATATGGTTGGGCTGATAAAGCTCTACTCATTGTCTATTACCAAGATTCTAGGCACAGTGAAGAAGTGTAGAACTTTAGTCAGTTTATCCCTTAAGTGTATCACTGATTTGTTCTTTATTCGGAGGAATTTTGCGAACTTTGAAAATTTCTCAACACATGATATGAACTTCTGTTCTTGGAATTCAATTATGTCCATGTGCAGTATTACCGAAGGATAGGATGGAACAGGTGTTTCTTGTAGCTCTGTTTTATTGGGATGCCGGTCGTATTTATTGGAATTGCAGATGTTGCAGGATTTAATGTATTTTTTTATTTCCATTGCCATGTGTGGGAAGTAGTACTTTTCTAAGATTTAACTTTTATTTTCCTCGTGATTCCTATGGGCTCTTTTATGTTCCTTTTCAATAATTTGAAGTTGATTTTCAGGATTGGCGAAGTCTTGGACAATTCTTTGCGTCATGCGAATTCTAAACTTGCTGAAATGTTCCTTATATACCTCCTGGATTGTTTGAATAAATTGCTCTGGAATTTTTAAACCATTGAAAACGTTTGGATTAAGTTTTTGTTTTAATGTATTTGTCAGAGTTTCCTCGGCTACTTCCTGCAGTTTTATATAATGTCGACGGTAACCTGCGTGCGATTCCTCGAAGATGTACATATTCTTTCCCTGTTCTATAATAAGTTGGTTTTTAAAGACATTTATTGGAGCTTCACAAAATGGAATAAGGTCGGTACTGTCCTCCTCTGCGCTATGTGTAGCTTGAGAAGAAGATGATGTAAGAATATTGGCTTCTAATTTCAATCTTGAGAGTGCATCTGCGACATGGTTTGTTTTTCCAGGTTTGTAAATGAGTTCGTAGTTGTACTCTTCAATTCTTGCCTTCCATCTTTTTAATTTTGCGTTAGTGTTTCTATTGCTGAGACTAAAGGTCAAGGGTTGATGATCAGTTAGAATTTTTATCTTTCTTGCTCCGTATAGGTAATTTCTCAGGTTGTCCAATGCCCAAACTATTGCTAACATCTCCTTCTCATTCGTTGCATAGTTTTCTTCTGTCTTATTAAGCGTTCTAGATATGTACGTGATAGGTCTGTCTTTTCCGATTTCTCCCTGCCAGAGCACTGCTCCGATCGCATGGTCGGAAGCGTCAGTTGTCAGTATAAATGACTTATCGAAGTCTGGAAAAGCAAGTATTTCAGGGGATGCGAGGAGTTCCTTTAAATCGTTGAATGACTTCAATTCTTTTTCACTTAAGTGGACTTCCACTTTCCTTGATTGATTGGATATAATCTGTCCATTTTCTCCCTTTGTGAGATTCGTTAGTGGCTTCGCAATTATAGCAAAATCTCTAATGAAGCGTCTGTAATGAGATGTTAAGCCAATAAAACTCTTCAAATCTTTTAAATTGTCTGGTGGTCTAATTCTTCTAATTGCCAATACCTTCTTTTCATCAGGTTTTATTCCAGCTTGTTATCATGAACCCCAGAAACTCTGTTTCGGTTTTTAAGAATTCTGTTTTGTCCAGATTTATGCGCAAATTACCTTCCTCCAACTTGGAGAACATCTTTTCAATACCATCCTCTGAAAGATTGCCGGGGCATTCTTTAGTCCAAAGGGTAATCTGGTGAATTCGTATTTTCCGTTCATAGTTGAAAATGCTGTTTTCGGGATATCTTTTTCTTTCATCTTGATTTGGTGAAACCCTGATGTTAAACCTATAGTTGTGAAGAATTTTGAATTTCCTAAACTAGCTATTGTACTTGATATATCGGGAATGGGGTAAGTGTCAGATATAGTTACCGCGTTAATTTTTTTATAGTCACTAACCATCCTGTACTTCTTAATTCCTGATGCGTCTAACTTATTCTCGACAATCCAGTTGGGCGAATTATATGGGCTCTTCGAAGGTCTTATTATTCCGTTCTTCAGTAGCTTAGAAATCTTATTTTCGACTTCCTCTCGCATATTAGCGGGATAAGGGTATGATTTTGTGTAAATTGGCTCCTCTGTTGTTGTTTTAATTTCGGCCCTCACACTCGTATGAAATATGTCTTGGTCATTGATGGGTCCCAACAATTTGTTATGTTTGCTTAATATCTCGCGTAGTTTTACCTTTGTTTCTGTCTTTATATGATGGTCTCTGATTTCTATATTGTTTATGTGGATAGATCGCTTCTCTTTCAAAGGAATTATAATGTTTGGTTTAATTTTCAATAGGTTATTTTGCCTATCTATTATTGCTTCTAATTCCTTGAGAGTATCGTCACCGATGATTCCGTCGAATGATTATAATCCGGGTAGGACGAAGAAATTTATAGAGGCGTTATTTCCGATACTAGCAAAAAAATTTCCTGAAATTTTGTCGGTTACTTCTATCGCTCCACCGGCAGATTGTATTTTAAATGTAGTTTCTGTGGGTTGTTTATTTGTAGCCAATTCGGGTGTTATGAAGTTTTTGTTAGCACCTGTGTCGATTAGAAATTTAAGAATTTTGCCATTTCTTGTCTTGTATTCTAAGTATGGTATGCTAGAGAGGCACCCATCATAAAATTTAACTCGAGATTTTCCTCATCTTTCAGTTCCGGATTCTCTTCACCATTTTCTTCTTCGTAAGCTTGAATGTATTCTTCATAAGAGGGTTCCTCTTCTGTTTGCAATATGTTTACTCTTTGTTGTTTATGCGGATGGTTGTCAGAACTGGGGCATCTTTTGTATGGAAAATCATTACTGTAACCTGGTCGATTCATATAATTAATCTGTCGTGTTTGAAGAGATCTATCGACTTCCATCGGAATTGGAGGCTTTGGTTGAGTCGGCCTTGGAGGAGCTTGCATGCGTTTCTCGTCTTGAATGTGGTATGCTTCGATCCTTTGATTAATTGGCAGAGTTTTTTGTGCTGCTCTTGGTGCTGATCTTGGTTGGAATCTTGAAGTTGGTTGTCTATAATCACGAGAAAGGAATTGATTTATAGGCGCGGTCACTGAATTATTCAAATTAGGTTTGCGTATGGCTACATTTCGGAAGTTTAAATTTTGAATTTATCAACATTTTTGAGAGATCACCATTCAATCCTCTAATAAACACATCGAGTGCTCTGTTCCTATAAGTTTCTATTAATACATTCACTGTCTCTTGCGTATAATCCTCTGTTTTTATTTTATTCACTATTAAAGAAAATTGATGGTTAACATTTGCATAGAATTCGTCGAGGCTCATACTCCCTTGAGCCAGAGAATTTAGCTGGTGTTCTAAGGTGCGAATGTCCCTTTTACATGCATAGTAGAGTGACAAGCATTTTTTTTTTGGAATACTAGGCATCACCAAATATGTTATAAGAAATGAGCGCTGAATCCGCTGGACCTCTTATTTTCTGTCGAATGCTTTGCAAAATCGCGCTGTATATAAGCTTGTTTCGTACTACTTCGTGATCTTGCAAGATGTTTTCCACATTATGTATCCAAGAGACTGGACAGAATTTCCGTCAAATGTTTGTAATTCCCTCACACAATCAGGTAATTTCCAGATTTCCTTCAATTCTTCCTCGTTTCTCGGAGTTCGTAGTGGTATTTCCTGTTGCTGGCTTGAGGCTATCACTAGTTAACTCTATTTGAGAATTGACTGCTGCGGTCATTGGCTCCATTGCTTTGAGTCTACGATCGATATCCTTGGTTAATTCTATTTGAGCATTAATTGCTCCGGTGAGCTGCTTAACCACACACATCTTGAATTTGTTCCATTTATCTTGACTATAACAATTTCAGATAAATACGATTCTTGTTTGAAATTTTTCAATGAGGAGAGAAAAGGAAGGGGTTTATTCACTTTTAACCGATTTGTTTCCACCTACACTTTTCCTTTTAATTCTTGAACTCTTGATTTTGTTATAAATAATTTTAATTCACTTCATTTCTTTTTTTAAAAATGAGAAAAAAACCCTAGAATTTTTTATATTTAGCCTCTTTAATTTTCAATACTAAATCTAGGCACTTCTGAATATCTTAATTAGCTTCCACTCAGTAGAATAATTTTTATCGTCACTTTCTAGTTTATTTATTTCTTCAGAAAAAAAATATATTTTCGTTTAAATTTACTTACATTAAAAAGAAAACTTTCATTGCGTGGCTGCGCACGTCTTAATTTTCCCAATGGCGAGAATAAATGGAACCTTTCGGGTGTTGATTAAAAGAGTCGAATGCGTTCCCTTTTGGCTTGCTGCTTTTAAATTGACTCACACCGTTGCTGCAGAAAAGATGCTGGAGAAGACGTATAGTTCCCTTTTAGCCATTACGTTGAAAATTGTTAGCGGCCTACTCGTGGTACGACCTTTCGTCACAAGCACTTCAAATAGAAAAAGGAAATTATTACTATTTTTGAACTAGGTTTCACTGCTAATTGTTGTTGAACGAAGATTCTTTGTTCGATTACGTATAATAATTCCCGGACAAAATTTAATTTGAACTATTTCACTTTATGTGTAGTAACGGTCCCTGCTCGGGCGCCAGTTAACAACATTTTAAGTCGTTATGTGAGAACTAAAAAACATCCGATTCGGTTAACTACTCAATTTATTCTAAAAGCTTTGTTACAATATTTTAAGAAGCATTCGATAAGCGAATGCAGAAAATTGCTTACACGAAATATTTAGTAAAAATGCAAAAATACAAAAATGTTTATTTCTGCTAAATAGTAATTTGATGATTTTGTTGACAGGAAATGAACACGGCGCGTGTCGTGGGGGCATAGGCAGCTGACCTGTTAACTTGGATGATAACTCAATTCCCGGACTTTCAATAAAATCAGAAAGTTCTTTAAAAGTAGTTACAACAGTTGTTTGCATTTTGTCCCCTCTTTGGGCAAATTTTCCCCACAATGAATTAAGACATAGTTTTGCTTCGTGTCTCTGTCCAGAATTTTTTTCGATTTTTGTTTTATCTAAAAGAATATTTTCGTATTTTTCATTCTGCTGAATATACAGTTCTCTTTCATCTTCAGTATTACATGTACTAGGCCAACCACTAGCTTCTTGTTTTAGCTTTAAAAACGTATTAACATATTCGGAGAATAGACCTCCCTGTCCTGTTTCACGAGCATATTGAGTGTAGCTATATTGCCAAACTTCAAAAATATCTATTATTTCATACCCTTGCTTAACTGCTAGGGTAACTTCAGGAATTACCCAAGTACCTAATAACATTCTTTCAGTTTCAGTGTGTGGGCATTGATGAAGAATATTAAGTTCGCTGCATGTTTTGCAAAGAGGGAAATATAATTTGTTGTTTATTTTAAGAGGAAGAATAGGAATAGTAATATTTTGTGGGGGCAAAATTCTACATTTAACAAACCCATGCATTTTTATCAAATCTTCCGCGGAAGGTACATCCCCATGTTTTAATATTTTTGGATGCCCAACAGGATAAGATGCATATTTATTTACGTACGAATAGAGACTTGTAAACTCCAAATATTTAATTTTCTCATCAGCCTTTGCTTCATAATAAACAGCAAATAGCTCAGTACGCCCTCCTGTTATAGCTTCCCGCGGGTTAAGGGAAAGTACATGATGCTGTTTTCTAATGTAAGCCATTTTAGACCAATAATTGACTGATTCGAATTTCTAATATACCCGTTTTCGGGCATAATACCTAACAAATTTTCTTTTAGAAAGTTTTTTCTGTATACGACACAGTAAAAAAATTTTCCCTAAAGTGTTTGGCCACAATTTGTGCCACAAAGCTTAGGTATTTTTCGATAAGATTAGGGAAAGCTCCACCTTGGAACACTTAGATTAGGTTTGTATCCCTAATATGCAGGTAGGTTTTTTTCCTTAAAATGTAGGGAATATTTTCTAAAATGTAGGGAATATTCCCTAAAATGGAGGGAATTTTCTATTTGTTTGTTTGTTTGTTTTTCTCCTAAAATGTAGGGAATATTCCCTAAAATGTAGAGAATATTCCATAAAATATTTCGCTAAACTGTAGGGAATACTCAAAATATTTTTCTTCTTTTGGAAAGGTTGCAGATGTTAGGATTTAATTAATAAATTCTTAATTTTATTTAAAACGATGTTTATTATTTAATAATAGATAAAAACTCAAAATACATTTTCCAATCAAAATTTATCTTCACTAAAACGCTACATGTACTTATAAAAAGACAAAAAAACATAACATTGCTGTTTTAAATCCTCATGGGACTTCATTTTCTTAACGATTTTAAATCGATTTAGTTATGTATGATATTAACACAAAAACCCAAAATACGTTTTGCAGTCATAAATTTAATACTTTCTCTAAAACGTTATATGTAGTTATAAAAAGACGAAAAAACATAACATTGCTGTTTTAAATCCTCATGGGACTTCATTTTCTTAACGATTTTAAATGGATTTAGTTATGTATGATAAAACTATAATACATTCATATTAACACAAAAACCCAAAATACGTTTTGCAGTCATAAATTTAATACTTTCTCTAAAGCGTTATATGTACTTATAAAAAGACGAAAAAACATAACATCGCTGTTTTAAATCCTCATGGGACTTCATTTTCTTACCGATTTTAAATCGATTTAGTTATGTATGATAAAACTATAATACATTCATATTAACACAAAAACCCAAAATACGTTTTGCCGTCATAAATTTAACACTTTCTCTAAAACGTTATATGTACTTATAAAAAGACGAAAAAACATAACATTGCTGTTTTAAATCCTCATGGGACTTCATTTTCTTAACGATTTTAAATGGATTTAGTTATGTATGATAAAACTATAATACATTCATATTAACACAAAAACCCAAAATACGTTTTGCAGTCATAAATTTAATACTTTCTCTAAAACGTTATATGTACTTATAAAAAGACGAAAAAACATAACATTGCTGTTTTAAATCCTGATGGGACTTCATTTTCTTAACGATTTTAAATCGATTTAGTTATGTATGATATTAACACAAAAACCCAAAATACGTTTTGCAGTCATAAATTTAATACTTTCTCTAAAACGTTATATGTACTTATAAAAAGACGAAAAAACATAACATTGCCGTTTTAAATCCTCATGGGACTTCATTTTCTTATCGATTCTAAATCGATTTAGTTAAATTTAAATTTAAATTTAGTTAATTTAAAATTTTTTCTTATATTTAAATTCACATTATTATTTAAGTTCATGTGATGTGTTATTATAATACGTGTAGAAAAAATTACAAATAAATATCTTTGTGGAATTATTCGTATTTTTTTTTATTTTATATTCAAGACTTTCAGCCAGTAATTTTAAATTTTATACTGTTAAAATTTTTAATATACATAATTACTTATTATTAGTTTTGGTGAGTACACACCGCCCCGTTATAGGAAGCAAACTTACAGTTTCTAGGTAAATTTTTGTCAAAAAAAATGTCAAAGGTTAAATAATTTTTTATTAAATATAACACACAGAAATTTTGCACTTTTTCCCTACAATTCATAGTAAATATTTATATGCAGATGAATTCGAAATATTTTTCGTTTTACGATTTTCAATTTTTTCCCTCAAATAATTTCGTTGGAAAGAAATATTAAAAGGTTGCTAAAGTTGTTTTTAGTAATTGTATGTAAGTTTGTAATTGAAGCACAGCCTAGTTATAGTGCACACGCTCTCTGAAAAATATTGAATATTGAAGATACCAAAGATTTTAGACACTTGGTGTAAGAGTCCGTCTGCATTTCGCGAAATGGCTAGACTTCATGAAAAGCGAAATTACGTCAAGTATCTACAACAAATTATAATATCAAGTACGATTAAGTACGAACTACTACTACTGACTATTCCGACTCAGTTTCCAAAAGTTCATCGCTTTCTATTGCAGTATTAATTTCTTCTATGCAATTCTTTATTAGAGAAACGACTTCATCACAAATGTCCTCATATCCTTGTACCTTTTTCTGCCACTTCTCAGTTAGCCAAGTACCTCTACAATTTTCCACCAGACAAAATTTTAAGTTTACAATTAAATCCCAATGTTACACGCCACTTGGTGTATAACTTAATTTTTTGTTATAAAGAATAACGATAACTCCTTTTAGTTGTAATAATTTTTTATTCACTTTTGAGCACAGAACAAATTCTCTTATATTCTTTTATATAAAAAAAAAACAACTTTAAAAGTAAACTGTTTTCTTAACACTGAATAACTGAAAACTCACTGGATAACACTGGAGGCCTGACCTTGGGTAGGGGGACTCTCCAGGTTGAACACTTAAAAACTTCTCTTCTTTGGCTTCGCTTCAACAGCCTATTTATTTAAAATCGAACCAATTCTTTAACCAATCAGAATTGGTCAATTATGCACTTTCCTATTTTGTGGGAATTGTCGGGTAGACAATTCCATATGCATGCATATGTTCTGATTTTCTCAAATGACAAAAATCGAATAAACAATTGAAAATCACAATTCTGATTTTTGTTTAAACGGAAACGCTCAAATAACAAAAATCAGAAGAATAATTAAAAATTGGCTTTTCGTCTTGAACGGAAACGCTCGAATTTCAAAAATCGGTCAACAATTGGGATATCACAAAAACAATTAAAAATGACAAAAACAATCAGAGACAATTTTCAGGGTCACCAGTAGCATATGGAAAATGATAAACAAATTTTAGATTACATAAGAGCACTAGCCCGATGGTCAGTACTCAGTAGGGATCGTATATCATGTTTTCGTTCTGATGAACGGTAGCTACTTCGCGGTGACGTGTTTATTTGATTGTCTAGCGGGTGCCCCGAGGAATGTTGAAATAAGACACCCGTTTCTGAGGGTGTTAATGGGTTAAGGTTTTTGTATGTTGGAAATGAGCTTGTCATGATATCATGAATAGTATGTTAGGTCTATTTTTAGCTTTTTGTGATATGTGGAAATGATATATGTAGATATTGCCTTTTGCCTATTGAATAATGCATTTGGATAATTAGAGAATGCAATTATTGGAATGTGCGTTATGAATATGGAGGAGGTGATGTGGATTCATGACACCAATCTTCATGTGCGATATCAAGATTATTATGTCGTTGCCATTTGGGACAGTAACTTGGTGACGGCCAATCATACTTATAGCACAAATCTTTAATGCGGATGAAAATCGCGAAATATTTTGGCTCCATTGTAGTAAACCAGGGAAGCGCTTAAATTGTGCTTCTTTCAGAAGTGCTGGTTTTTTGTCCCAATGGGTTTGTTCACTGCTCAAATACACAAGAAACTCGCTCTCCCTTCAGAAGGTGAATGCTTGCATGTTTGAATATTAGTTTAGGAGGAAAGAGTTCATTACAATTATTGCAAGTAAGCGTGTCATACTCTTTCGGCGATTTCATGTGAGATTTTCTTAAAAGGATGTGAGGGAAAATTATTTTTTGAAAGACTTCGAACAGTTTTCATGCTTACGTTTAAATAAGGCAATTGCTGAATATACAACTTAAGGGTGATAAAATGCTTATAACAATTATTACACGCAAAAGTTATTGCTGACAGTTCTTTAACAAACTATGATTTAAATTAGTGTTCACTTCACCTGATGCAAATGAATAAGCTCCCAGTATAAAATTCAAAATAATCCATGTGATTGTGATTATGAAATGCTATGCTCTTGTATGCATATATTACATATAATGAATTCAGCAAGAAATTCGAAATAGGCAAAATACTCTGATGATCAAATGATACGTCTTCTGCATATAATGATAAAGATATTTTCTTTCCATATAAAACTAGATTGGAAAAAAATAGTAGACATATGTATGTATGTATTATAAAGATATTACCATTTCGAAAAGCTTTTAAACTATTGTTGGGTGAGTTCAGCAAAACTTTTAGCACTTTCTTACTATCAAGTTATATTGACGTTATTTCATATTATGTCATTTGCTTTGTTTGTAATTTCGAAGCGAAATATTGCCAATGGACCCAAATTAAATATGAATTCGGCAGAATTATCAATGGACATTATTTCTCTTAATCTTATATCGCACCAAAAGTGCGAAGTACTGCAACAGAATTGTTAGCATTTATACTTTTCAAAGCCGGTAGAGTGACTATAATTGAACCGAAATATAGTTAAGTTCGTAATTGACCAATTCGCAACGTCGTTTTTAAATTCAATTATTATTCATAACTTTCATACAAAGCATGATGAAAAACGACAAAATTTCTGTTTGATTTCCTCTGTACCTTTAAAGGGTAATAATCAGTTAAGTTTTCGTAGGATATAAAACCTAAGTCTTTTAAATCTTGTGTTATTTCCATTAAACATATCTCGTCTCTGAATTCAACCAAAATTTTCTCACCAACAAAAAGATATTATTCTTATTCGTATTATATAAAATTTTCTTAATGCGCAATGCTTCAAATATGTAAGAGTCAATTTGTTTACAAAATACAATTAATTCAGAATAGTAATATAATCCTCTAAAATAAACCCTTTCCGAACAACAAAATTCAGATAGATCTTGTACGCGTTGCTTTAAAAAATTTGACATGAAACCAGGAATATATTCATGGGTTTCTGATAATTCTGAAACAACTTCATCCCGAAAGTAATTTCCTTGATTTATATGAGCTTGAAGAAGTTGATGTTTATCCGATAAAAATTTCGAAACATTTTTAAAATTTGTCTGCTTTCTAACAATATTTTTGAAGTACCCATGCTTCTGTTCGAATCTTAATGTCCATACACGAATTAGAGGGCCAAACAACCGAAATAGTTTTGCGTAATGCATGAGAAAATGATGCTTTGGCTTTAGGCGATCGTCCGCGAATATCTCTGTACGAATAGTGATATGATCCCTAATCAAATTATCCCAAAATACTGATTGATTAACCTATATCTTAGGAGCTAGTACAGTATTAACAATATTTTGTAGTAAGCAAACTAATTTCCAACATGGTTCATTTGAATCAATGTCACATTCAAGTAAAATAAGTATAAGATATTGCAAAACAAATCTATTTTGCATAGCATGGCCCTACAATTTCACATTTTTAAAATAAAACTCGGGAGAAATGTGCTGATTGAACGTGCCAACTTTTAGGTTTTTATAAAGAAACTGTAAACGATTCTCTGAAAGCCATTTCAGTTCTTTTAAAATTTTTCAAATTATTAACGGAATATCATACTGTAAAATTCCCTCAAACATATCATGCGATAAACAAGGTGGTAATCCTTCGGTTACATGAAAATAATTTAAAATGTTAAACACTGAATTTCTCATTAGACATATGTAGTTATTCAATTCAACAGATTCATTTAAAATGCTTATGTCACTTTCGCAGGATTCTATTCTTGTGTACGCCATGATGAAATCAGCAATGGATCCTCTTTGAACTGTCTTCGACTTGTATAACAGTATCGACAAAAATATTCACAGGAACTAAAATTTTCCGAAAAACCGCCAATTGCATGACTACCTAAATCATCCCCACAAATAAATACAACAGAGCCCCTTACATTTCGACCAAAGGATTCTATATATACACCTATGGTTTCCAGATGGTGTAAGTCATGCAAAAGTGGTTGAAATATTGTATTTTGTGGGAATGATTTAAACACTTTCTCACGACAAAGAAGTACGACCTGGATTTGATCCACTGAGGATCTATTAAATGAAGGCAAATTCCCAAGAGACATGTACACTGCTACTAAGCTATGTTTTTTTCTCGCAGATCCTAAGGGATTACAAAGTTCTAATGCGTCTTGATAAAGAATAAGCTCGACAACGAACTCTTCGGAATTGAAGAAATTATTATTTTGATAGTATTCACCACTATTATAATCGTTTAATATACTGATATCCTTGTTCCTTTTTTTAACTGAATTAAAATGCTTTGATTTTGTAATAGTAACTTTACAGTTTCCAATATTTGTACATAAGGGAAAAATGCGTCCTTATGAAAGTTACCCTTTCCCACATTTATCTTTTTAGGCTGTACATATTTAAAATTGTTGGCATAATTTTTTTTTCTTTTGTATGGAGTAGCAAACTTTGGTGCGCATACTAAATAATTATTGTTAAATTGGGAACATTTCTCAAGCTTTTTAAGAATGATTCTCATTCCATCTTCACAAGAAGTTTCCTTATCAAGTGCTATTTTTATATCGGTAGATATGTGATTCAATATTTTTTTCTCAACAGTGTTTATAATGTCTATTATATTACGAACTAAAGGTCCGGATGCAAGATACCTTGACTCAATTTGTAGTAGAAATAGTCCTAAATTTTGATTTATATCTTCTTCTTCAGAAATATGTAAATTTAAATTTTTAAGATTCGGTTCGCTTCTGCAAATTAAATTTTCTTCTAATATAAGTGAATAGTTTAAAGGTAAATTTTCTTCTAATATAAGTGAATGGTTTGACATGGTTTTAAAAATATTTCTGTGTTTCCTATAACAATGGGAGCGATACGACGATAATGAAAAGTATGCCTTAGTACAGTGGTCAAATACACAAGAAACTCGCTCTTCCTTCAGAATGTGAATGCTTGCATGTTTGAATATTAGTTTAAGAGGAAAGAGTTCATTACAATTATTGCAAGTAAGTGTGTCATACTCTTTCGGCAATTTCATGTGACATCTTGTTAAATGAGATGTGAAAGAAAAATATTTTTTGAAAGATTTCGAACAATTTTCATGCTTACATTGAAATAAGGCATTCGCTGAATTTCTGTGCGTATGTAAATGAGAAATATACAACTTAAGGGTGATAAAATGCTTATAACAATTAGGACATGCAAAAGTCATTGCTGATAATTCTTTAACAAACTAATAGCTAAATATGACTTAAATTAGTGTTCACTTCACCTGATGCAAATTCAGCAAGAAATTTTGATTTTGATTATGGAATGATATGCTCTTGTAACATATATATTAAATTCAGCAAGAAATTCCAAATAGGCGAAATACACTGCTGACCAAATGATACGTCTTCTGCGTATAATGATAAAGATGTTTTCTTTCGATATAAAACAAGAAACTAGAAACTAAGAAAGTTCGTTAAATAAATATCGATTCACTTACTCATTATTTTTTACCTGATGCAAATGAATAAGCTCCCAGTAGAAAATTAAAAAAAGCCGTGAGAATTTGATTATGGAATGATATGCTCTTGTAACATATATATTAAATTCAGCAAGAAATTCCAAATAGGCGAAATACACTACTGACCAAATGATACGTCTTCTCCGTATAATGATAAAGATGTTTTCTTTCGATATAAAACAAGAAACTAGAAACTAAGAAAGTTCGTTAAATAAATATCGATTCACTTCTTCATTATTTTTTACCTGATGCAAATGAATAAGCTCCCAGTAGAAAATTCAAAATAATCCGAGTGATTTTGATTATGGAATGATATGCTCTTGTAACATATATATTAAATTCAGCAAGAAATTCCAAATAGGCGAAATACACTGCTGACCAAATGATACGTCTTCTGCGTATAATGATAAAGATGTTTTCTTTCGATATAAAACAAGAAACTAGAAACTAAGAAAGTTCGTTAAATAAATATCGATTCACTTACTCATTATTTTTTACCTGATGCAAATGAATAAGCTCCCAGTAGAAAATTAAAAAAAAACCGTGTGAATTTGATTATGGAATGATATGCTCTTGTAACATATATATTAAATTCAGCAAGAAATTCCAAATAGGCGAAATACACCACTGACCAAATGATACGTCTTCTCCGTATAATGATAAAGATGTTTTCTTTCGATATAAAACAAGAAACTAGAAACTAAGAAAGTTCGTTAAATAAATATCGATTCACTTCTTCATTATTTTTTACCTGATGCAAATGAATAAGCTCCCAGTAGAAAATTCAAAATAATCCGAGTGATTTTGATTATGGAATGATATGCTCTTGTAACATATATATTAAATTCAGCAAGAAATTCCAAATAGGCGAAATACACTGCTGACCAAATGATACGTCTTCTGCGTATAATGATAAAGATGTTTTCTTTCGATATAAAACTAGATTAGAAAAGGTTCTTTAAATAAATATCGATTCAAATTTAATTGTAAAAGGTTTGTTAAAAAAATCTCACTCCCTGTTTATTACCTGTATGAATACTTAACAAGGAATAGATTAATCCTTTAACTTATTAATGGCTGTTATAACACGATTCATCACGGTGTTGGTTTTTGCATGAGTAGTCTTACCGGCTTTACTTCCTGCAGTAATAATTTTTCCCAAATATAGTTGAATAAATTCCAGCGACAAGCAAGCTTCTTTCGGGTAACATATATTTACATTAAAGTATAACGCCAAAAGGCATGCCAAAATTTCTGCAAAGTCTTTTGATTCCGAAACAAAATCTCCCTCTACATGTATATAATACAGCTGACTATTAGTAGTTTCATTTCCACCTAAAACTAAATTATAAGAGCTATATACGCTCAGAGAGAAAATGAATGCAGTACCTAAACAAATAATTAGCGGGAAGGGAGTCCGGGCAACGCTTAATTGCATATCATTTTTAGTAGAGGATTCTTGTAGGAAGAAATATTATTGGTACAGATACAACCGTTAACTCAATTAATTTACGTTGAAATATCTTATAATGCTGCTTACATCCTCCTTAAAATAACATGTAATAGCGGATAAAACTGCATGCAAACTCGTTGTAGATTTTGCAGTTTTTGGCGACATTTGAAATATTTTATCTGCTTTCTCATCTTTCTCACCATCGTCTTATGTTCTCTACTAAATCAATTTCATATGGTAATGTGAAATGGAGTAGAGAATAATTTGGCTCAAATAATATAGGCTAGCTATCTTTAATGACTTGAATTGGCTTCACCTCATTAAAGTTAATGCAGGAAATGTTGCTTTGATATTATTGTTAATTTGGAGCTCATTTCTTTCATCTTTACAAATTTCGTTCTTTAACCAAAGCCTTTGACTTTCGGAGTTTGTAACTATTTCAGTTTCAACTGCTATAGTCTTAATTCGCTTTTTCGTTATATGAAGATGATCACTAATAAAGGAGATACGTTTACGTTTCAGGTATTTTAGGTGCTCTTCGATTTTTTTCATTAATGTAATATTCCCGTCACCTATGAGCTTACCTGTATCATTGTCTATATCGGAGAAAGTTTTTGGAAACTTGGAACAGATATTTTTAAAATTTCTCCTCCAGTTGTTACAACAAATGTACTGTATTCTTTGTTATCCAACCCTTTTTTACCGAAAATCTTGTCACATATAATTGAGGGCAACTTACAAAAGGGTATTTGGAACCCGTTACGTGTCGAAGATTCTGCAATGTCAATAAATTCAGGTATTATACTAGTAAATGAAGTGTTAGCTGAAATTGTTTTGTCTTCTGTGGAGAGATTTTCATAGGTCGAAGCAACTGTTACAGCAAATATCACATTAGATTTCACAATTAACACCTCGGACTGGTAATGCTTGAGCGAGTCATCATCTTCAGTTTCAGTTCCGTCTGACAAGGTTATGATTTTGCCACTTATGCCTTTTGCGTTCGCTTTAAGTGACACGAATATGTATTTTCTGTTCAAATATATATACATTTTTGTTTCAGCTTACCTTCTTTTAGGACGTTGCAAATTGTTAAATTTTCAGAATCAATTTTTAAGATTTTCTTTTTTGATAAAGTACTATCCCAAACTTTTAGAAATATATTACTCATCTGGAATAACAAAATTTGATCTAAATAACACTTCTCTAAGCTTAGTATCTTTAAAAGTATTGACAGAGAATAGTCGGATTAAAGTAGCTGGGGCAGACATTGTCGAAACCTATAGGCAAATATTAGTAGATGAGGACAGAAACTTACAACTAATCATGTGGAGAAAGCGACTTACATACAGATCATTTTAAATACTATCAAGTGCGAACTGCAGGATCTTTGAAACCTTTCCCTGATAGCACGACTTCAAGGGTTACCACTACAATCCTTATTCTTTAATTCTATCCGTGAAATTCATTTACTTCAGTCCGTAAGAGTGTACTGAATCACTATGGAAAACTCCGCACATAAAATAAAACAAAATGCAACTCCAGATTTGTTCCTTCTCTCTCTCAATATTTTAGCATCTTTTCAGGGCTGATTCAGTACTCACAACAGAGGTTTAGTCAATATTCACAGAAAGTTGAAGTATATGGACAGATTTGTATCATTCTAATTGGCTTAAATTACATGGTGTCGTAGATGGTACAAGAACTAGATGTCGCATGCAATACCAGAGCAGAGTATACAAATTTTATATGAGTGGTGAGACTGGTACAATCCTGAATAGCCCACAATATTTGAAATGATGGGTTCGCCGTTTGATTCATATTTTCTCGCATCTGCCTTGTTGAATAGGTCTATCAAATGTACACAAAACTGCTGTTAAATCAATATATGCTCTCACAACACTCTAAAACATGTTGTGGATCATTCCGGAAAGTACTACCAATTTCACGATCTGTATATTCTGCTCTGATATACCATGCGATACGTAGTGCTTGTGCCATCTATGATGGTATGTAGGTTATCCAGATAGAAGAGCCTCTGAGGCTATTTTACTATTTCATATTTTAAAAAAATGGCCAAAAATATTATTATTTACTTTTTTTTTTGCTGTAAATACCGATATAATATATTTCAAAAAACGTTTATCACATATTTAAAATTTTAGAAAATTAAAATAAAAATGTTAGTATAACACAAATGATAGAAGAGCCTCTTAAACTCCTAAAATAAGATGATGCAACTATTTTACCATATCTTTGTCCTATATTTGCATATAACAGAACTATAATTTCATAAGAATTCAGAATTCAGCGGAACTCAAATAGAATACGATTCTACAGAATTAGCTTTTTCCCTTTTAGCTGTTTCCTTACTCCAAAAATATTTAATTATATCAATAGACATTAGCATAGACGGTCTCAGCTTATTTAAGCATTTAATGATAGAAACGAAAATTGTCTAACATTTGTCCCAACTAAAGAGCATTATCTCCAGCAAGTGAACGCCAGCACTGTGATAATTCAAACACAATTACTTGAATTTTTTTTTTAACGAGGCACGAATTCTAATAAGTTAAAAAATATCACCCACTAACAATTAAAATAATTTTATTTAGATAAAAAAATATCAAATCCTGTAACACTGGCCAGTAGTAAACTTACCTCCGGCTACCGTTTTCTAAGAATTTTTGTTTTAATTTGATGTTTTTCTCCACGTTTGTGCCCGATTTTCTTTTTCCTAGAAACTTTCTAGCACTAACAAAAAGACACACAAAAACTCTAAAATTGCTTGTCAGACAAAAAATTAATTCCAAAAAAGATTTCCAATTATTGTGGAATGGCAAAAAGTTAATTGGGATAAATTAGCTGGCAGGGAACACAAAAAATTTCCAACCAAACACAAAGCCGATTTTCGACGCTTGGAAACACTGCTAAAACACTTTATGAAAATTTTCCCGAACAAAACTTTGAACGTACAAACAAACTCAACGACGCCTTGACTATTACTGTTTGTTTGCTACGCACGCGTACGCCGATGATTGATTTAAGGCTGAACTGAAACACGACGCGGTGGCATGACGGCTGCAATCATGAAACGATCCGTGTACATGAGCGTAGCCAAAATTCACTGAACTTGGGTATGTTTCATTCCGACATTTTTGATATACTTCGTTGACGATTTTTCGTTTGTTTTGGGCTTGGCGCATTGACGCAGGAAAAACCGCGAAATAACCGAAGGGGCACGAAACAAATATTGATCTCAAACTTTTTACCGCTGAACTTTTTTTCTTAATTATTAACTTTTTATGTTTATGTTTGCAAATTCAGTAAATACTTATGAGTATAAGAAAATAAAATCGATTAAAATTGTGTACAGGTGTGCAAATTTTACGGCCCTTATGTTCAAACAATATCAGTGTCAATGTATTATAAATGGCTATATAATATTTGCTAATTTTTAACTCCTTTTGTTATTCTCGTTGATAGCAGTACATACATTTTGTTTTTGTGAGTGGATTGTTGCAAAAACAAAATGTGCGTAATGCCGCTAGTACCGCGCGGGTGTGTTTCAGCCTTTAAACTTATGTTCCCTTTCCCTTTCTTCTTAAACTGTTCAGGTTCCATGAAGTATTCTAAAAAAGATAATAGCAAGCGGGCCGGTTAGCAGGCGACATCCGCTATCTTCTTGCCTTGTCTTACGGCAGGAGTTTTTCATATGAAATAAACTTGTACTTTCTTCAAACGCTATAATTTCCATAAATTTGTTCTATATGCTGTTTTTTTTATACAACCATTAAAAAGAAAATAGATTTGGCTGCAATTTGTTTTAACTTCATTTTTCTGTGGAAACGATAGTTTTAGGTTTTAGGACCGGTTTACGATGAACCCTCAGTTCTTCTTCCATGATGAGTGTACAAAAACAGCGAGAGTGAGGAAGGTTGAACATGAATTTTAGTGCAACTTGGATATTATCTATTGACATGTTTTGGTACATATATACATATAAACGTGCTAATCGATTTTCTATTTTAAATGGTACCAAATTTTCTGTGCTGAGTGGAGGAAACTGTTCTTTGGTTTTATATTAATAAAAACACTCAGACGATATCTGGATACCAATGCAATTTTTACTTCTACCAAAAGCTTTGCAGGGACAGAATAATGAAAACCTCAAGCTGTTATTTCCAGGAAATTTTGATTTATTTATTCCTGGGTTGTCGCGCTATTTTACTCCCTTAATCGCAAAAAATGTATAATAATACCTAATTTATTGAATGTTCTCTTCCTTAAATCCGGGAAAGCTCAACATTTCGGGAATTTTACATTCTATATAGGCTTTTTGGCGCCAAGTACCTAAATTCATTGAATGTTCCATTGATTTGGGGAAATTAAACAGATTTTCCCTTTATTTGAGAGAAAATGACATTTATTTTTAGAAAAAAACGTGTCTTAAATTTAGGGAATTGTCCTACTTTGTTTACAGTGTAGCATTACTATTGATGCAATTGTTAGAGCTTCCGTAAACGGATTTATTTGTGTTATTTTTAAAAAATCCTTCATAAAAGTTAAACAACTCTCTCGTAAAATATTGACGTCATTTCGACAATAGCTTATAAATTCGACCTGTTTATTAAAAATTACCTTGGATTTTATTTGGTTGTCGTACCATTTGCAGAAGTTTTCCCTTTCATCTGTCTTCATTGCGTCAATGGCATTCATTTCTGTAGATGGAATTTGTCCTACATAGTTCCAGTTATCTAAAGTATTAAAAAAATGAGGTAATATCCTTTTTTGATGTTTGGAATATTAAAAACTTTGGGTAGTTTTGATAATGCAAACGGTAGAAAATTTAATGTATCAATAAAAATTAAACACCCACAAGTAATTCTCATAATTTTTGACCCATTCATGACTGGTACAACTTTTAGTTTTCTTTTTATCAGTTCTGATATAATAAAGTGTCCGTCGTAAGATTGCAAATTGTGCGCAATACAAACAATTTGCGTTGCAAAAGGTCTGTGCAAAAAGCAGTAATCTACACATTTTTCTACTAAATTTTCAGATCCGTTTTGATATTTAAAAATATGTTCGCGTTTGCCGCATTTAATACAATCACCATCGTCTCTACTATCCGAAATATAACATTCATTGCAATTCTGCTGGGCTATTATTAAGTTTACATTGTGTACAAATGAATAAGATTTTTCTTGATATTGTTTGTTTTGAGTGCTTTCATAATCAAAAAATATGAAAAAAAAATTTGTATTTTTCTTTTTTTTGTAAACTTTTATAAAACACAAGTGATCTTCTGGAACGTATTTAAAACAATTCTGACAATAAAACTCACCACAAATTTGAATTTCCTGCCTTTTAGAATAATCGACAAATTTACCACAATCTTTAAAAACTTGTAAAGTTTTGCAAATAGTTTCTTTATTCAATATATTTTTTAAGTGATTATTGTAACACACAGTACCCCTAAAGGATCTTTCACATTTTTCACAATTTATTACTTCTTGCACAAATAAACACGGGGAGATACATAACAATATGTACACTGCATTTCATATTTGTGGTAAAACTTATGATCATGTAAATTATCACAAAAAACACAAAGATATTTCTTATTAAAAAACCCCGTCGGAGATTTAACAACATAAAAGTGGTTTTCAGCTTCAGAAAAATAAAGATAAATTTTCTTATTCCGCTCAAAAAGGGTTGGCCCCTGAAAAAGTATATTTCTATTTAACGAATTAAAGACCACAATTTGAAAATCTTTTAATTTTTTTTTTAAATTTATATAGATGTGATAATAAACAACCTTTATCTTCCGTTACTCGAACTAAAGCATTCTTACACAACACTTTTGAAAGGCTAAGAAGCTTGTTTTCAAACTTACGTGAACATTCTTTCGGTAGGGTGATACCATTTGATATTTCTACTGAATAATACAAATATTTTGGAAGACATAAAAAACCACTTTGACTAACATTTGTCAGACTTTTCATGTTTTTCAAGTAAGCGGCTTCATTCTCGAGGTTACTAAATTTTCCTCCTCCATACGGAAAATTCACTATATTGGCTTCGACCTGCAATATTTCATCCGAAAAAAAAGGAGTTTGACTGATTAACATCAGAGATGAGATTTACGATCAATTTACCGTTAATATTATCTACTGGTCTCATGCTAACCCATATCGGTTTAACTTCCGGATTATGTGGCAATGAAAGTGACAAGGCTATTTGACTTCCCTCATTGCTGTTTAAAACTAATTCTTTAATCATTTAAGAAAATGCACTTTCCATCCATTCCATTAAATTATAAATGTCTTGATGTGAGGAGTCTTTTAGTTGAAAAGTCATCCTTACGCCAATCCATTCTAAATTTCCTGAAATGTTTATATTCTTTTGATAAAATTTTAATAAAGTCATTGAGTTTGATACTAGAAGAAGGTATAGCCACATCATCCGTATTTCTTAATATGTTGGTGCTGACAGTAGACTCACAAATATCCACTATGCCGGAAATGTATGGTTTGTTTTGGCTGGATAAAACGTTTACCTTTTCTAAGGTAGAAAGAGCTTTTTGAACAGAAAGGTTTTGGAAGCAGTCCTTATTAGAAAATGCGTATTTAAAAATAATTTTATGTACTTTTAAAATATCTTTTGTTGTTAAAGCAACATTATTATCTAACATTTGGTTTAACCCTGATCTTAAGAAGCATGGGAAAAACTCTTCACCCTTTTCTACAACTAGTTCTAAAATATTTAAAAACTTATCTGTTGACATGGCGCCGTTATTTTATTACTCTATTAAGGCTGGTGATACTGCTGAGAAGTTGCTGTAACAAAAAACAAAAAAACAATATATTAAAACTAGCGCTTTAATTTACTTCCAAAATTATGACTCTTACTTTTTACTTTTGCTTTTTTCTCTGCGCACTACATAGGATTAATAAAACTACAGCTTTTGATTTTAAATTACGCACAGCATTTCGTGATAAACACATCGTTTGCTTATAAAAGTTCGCTTTCAATAAAAATAACGGTATTTTCGTCTACCTTTTATATACCCTAGTCTCCCCTGTTTAAGTGTATGTCTTGCTTACAATGTAATAAAATCCAATCCGTTTGTTGGTTCTTGTTTTTACTTTCGCCATTGAGAAAATACTAACTATTAAATATGTCGAGTAAAAGTATGATAATAAATATCCGGATGGTTAACTGATACCCTGTGGAACATTAAGTTATTGAAATATGTTGTATATTTTAAGATATCAATACTCTGCCTGTACAAAAGTAGTAAAGTGGTAGAAAGTATTTGCGATTTCGACCAAAAAAATTGTATATAAATCCGAATTTTTCGCGTATATTTCACAGTTTTATATCAACAATTGAGAGAAAAGTTCTCGGTTAAAAAAATATTATTGTATAATATGGTAAGTCAAAAATAATATTTTTAAAACTTTTTACGTCAATAAAATAATATGATTGATCAATTCAGGCAAACTCCACATCGGAATTGTTGACGACAATTGGAAACGAGCCAGCGTATAAACTTTTGAGACTTGCAGAGCTGGATACTGATAAGGAATATAAAATCAACTATTTCAAGTACGTGAAAACGCAGTACGGCCAGAAATTCACGGTATACCTGGATGGTAAATCATACATATACCTTCCAAATCGATTCTCCGAAAAAATAAAAACGCAAAAACAGCTGGATGAAATCAACTCTATTCCAAATTATTTTATTGTTTTAACGAATAGAGATGAGGAGAACAAGTTTCTTCAGATTTCATTCATTCAAAAATGAAAAAATGTTCATCGATTGTAATAAAAATACTTGACTGCTATTAACCACGTCTTTTGTTTCTTCGCCTGACCTTTTTTCAGATCATCGCATTAATTCGAAACGACGCAAAAACTTACCTTACCCAACATTTATACACCGCTTCTCTCTATAACCAGCCACTTTCGCTTTCAACACAAAAAAAAAAATATAAACAACAAACTTTGCCCCCAGCAGGCCCCCTCGAAGACAACTTTGCCCCCCCCCCCCCGTAAACAAAAACCATGCCCCGAGCGTATCTAATCTATCCCGCGTAAACAAAAACTTAGCCTCCCATGGTTCCCACACGGAAACAAGACTTCGCCACTGAAAAAACAAGGTTCATTTGAAACTCGACCGCGAAAAATATGAACACACCTCTTGAGCAGGTACACTACATGTATTCACATGTGTCCGAACATAACAACTCTACTCTCATTTTTCAGATCAATAGTGTCACGCGGTACAAACACACCTCCATATTCTGGAACTTGTTTCCAATTCCGCCATTTACTTTACGCACAAGTGGTACAAAAAGCAACTTTAGTCTCATCAACTTTCATTTTCTCGTGCATACGCCCATTTCTCATATGATTTATACCATAGTGGGACAAGGGTCTTCTGTCCCTTACAGACGCAACGTTATTTGGTATCCAAAGTGTCCATATACTACTTGGGTTAATTCAAAATTTCGCATACTTCGGAGATTAATTGGTTGACAAATTCGGTGCCTAGATCCGTTTTTAGGATGTTGAAAATTCCATATTTTAAGATTATTTTTTCGACTAATATTTTTGCGACTGTTTTTGCTTCTACATATTTGGTTAGTTGACATTGACATGTCAGAATGTATCTGTAGTATTTACTCTGGTTCATGGGTCCTACCGTGTCAACTTCTAATATTTCGAAACTTTGACTTTGTGTGTTTGTTTATACCATTCTTTCTTTGTTGTTCCTTCTTATTTTATTGCACTTGCATTTCTCACAGTCGTTTACGTAAGTTTTGACCATTCTGTTGAGATTTTTGCAACAGTATCTTTGTTTAATCTTGTTAATTGTGCGTTTGACTCCTAAATGTCCACTTGTTTGTGGAGTGTCATGAAATTGTTTGATTATGCTCAGTTGTTCTTCATTGTTCACTATCCTTTTTGGGGGTTTAAATATTATTATGCGCAAACTTTTCTTTACTTTTATTTTAGTTCGCTTCTGCAGATCATTAAATTTCTTCTTAAATTCTTCTATGTCGATTTTTTTAAATATTTCTTCTCCTTTTGAGATTGCTAGCATTTGAATTTCGTTGTCAATCATCGCGTGTGTCAGCTTCTCCAATATCGATCCTAAGTTCAGATTCGGATTATCGCAGTACTCGATTGAAACTTCCTTTTTTGATATGAGTATACTATACTCTTCTTTTCATTATATTTTCTTTTTTGGACGTCCTTATTTATCTTTATGAATTTTAATTGTCTTACATTTCTTATTTCGGAGATTAAGGTGCATTCGTAGATGAAAGGTTGGCCTGACGATTCATCGACACTTTCAATATCTTAAATTTTTTGCATGCTTCTGATTCTTTTGCGTCTTTTGATCTATTCCTCGGTGTTATCTTAATTTGCGCTGTTGGTATCATTTCTTTAAGCATATTCGAGTTAAGCTTTATTCTGGATAGTACGTCTGCATTTGTATTCAGTAAACCATTTTTATATATTATGTCGAAGTCATATTCAGATAGTTCTAAACGGATTCTTGTCATCTTTGATGATGAATCTTTGTGTGTAAACAAACTTACTAGAGGTCTGTGATCAGTCACAACTGTGAATTTTATTTCATACATGTATAGTCTGAAGTGTTTTATTGCCCAGTGAATTCCTAGAAGTTCCTTTTCTATAATTGGTTTCTTCAATTCATGTTTATCTGGAGTTCTGCTTGCGTAGGAAATAGGTAGGTCTTTGCCTATCTCTCCTTGAGACAAAATTGCACCTAATGATAAATTTGATGCGTCTGTCGTTAAGACAAATTGTTTTGAAAAGTCTGGATATTGTAATATCGGTGTGTTGGTTAGTTTCTGTTTCAAGGTGTCAAAAGCTTTTTGACATCCCTCTGTCCAGATGAAGGGTGTGTCCTTGCGGGCTAAAAGATTTAAGGGTTTGGCTAAGGATGCAAATTGGGTACGAATCTTCTGTAGTAGTTACAGAAGGCCGTAAATCTTTTTGTTTTATCTGCATTTGTGGGTTTTGGATAATTGGTCACCGTAAGGAATTTTGTAGGCTCTGTTTTTACTCCCATACTGGTGATTAGGTGGCCTAAGTAAACCACTTCTGGTTGCAAGAAGTTGCATTTTTGTGGATTTAATTTGAGGTTATATGGACGCCATCGGTCGAAAGTTTTGCATAGGTTTCTGTTGTGGTGCTGCAAGCTGCATCCAAAAATTATTATGTCGTCGACATACAAAAATGTCTGGGCATCTAAATCTGCAAGAGCTACTGTAAGCATTCTTTGGAAGCTGTTAGTGGAGATCTTTAATCCAAAAGGTAGTCTTTTGAATTGGTAGTGACCTTTGTTGGTCGAAAAGGAACTTACAGGTCGTTATTGTGGGTGCAATCCGATCTAGTGAAAAGAACTTGTGAGATCTAGGGTTGAGAAGTATTTTGCTCTACCCAGATGTCTACGATATCTTCGAGTCTGGTTAATGGAAATTTGTCATCCATTATCTTTTTGTTTAACCCTGGAATACTAACCCGTTTCAATATTCGCTTATTGGTAACCCTGACTAAATATTACTCACACACCAATAAATTATAAACAAAAAAGCTGAAATATTTTAGCGGAATACAATAACAGAAAAATGAAGGAATAGCATTCCCGCAAGAATAATTTAAAATTTATATAAAGAAATTGTAATTAATAAAGTAAGGATAATTAGAAATGAAAGAATCATATTTTGTACACCTTGTAAATTTTTTTTTGTTTTTAATAGATTTTATACTACAATTTTGGGTTACCGGCCAATGAGGAGCATGAGGAATGAGAGGGCTGACCTGCTGGGAAGGCTCTCCCTCCCTTAAACTAACAATCGCGCTTCAGGCAAAGCACTTAAGAAGTGGGGACGCTGTGGTCATATGTCGTAAAGAGCAGTGCAGCCTTCAAGCAGAAAGTGAGTAAAATTTACTCACGGGTAGCATTCCAGGGTTAAGTGTCGAAAATCGACTACCATCCTCCATTTATTTTCATCTTTAGTTCCTTTTTTTGGAACTACTAGTAAAGGGGCGTTGTATGGGCTTGTTGAGGGTTCTATAATATCTTCTTCCAGTAACTGATCTACCTGTTTATTTATTTCATCGCTTTGCACTTGGGGCAAGTGGTACTTTTTTATGTAGATTGGAGTATGATCTGTCATAGTTATCTTTTGTCTGTAGAAGTTATTCATTGTTAGTGTGTCACCCGTTCGACGGAATATATCTGAATAGTTTCTGTATATTTCGAACAGTGAGTCTTTTGGTTTTTCGTCTAGGTTATTTATGTTTAATTCCTGTTTTAGTTTTTCGAAACGTTTATCGTTATCATTATCTATTGATTTCACCTTCCTTATGAAGTGGTATTCTGTGAGAGGCACAATTCTTAGTTGCGGTAGTTTGATACTGATATCGTGGTCGAGTGTATTGAGCAGTTTGACGTGCACGATTCCTTTTGCTGGAATTATGGCATTTGCAATAAAAATTCCATCCTGGAGTACTTGGCTCAAAACTATGCTATCTTCTTTTACTTTAATGTCCATCGCTTGGTACATTTGCGATCTTGCTGCAATTGTGATGGTTTTTACTTCTGGGATCTTAGTCATGATCGGTATCTCGATGTTATTAATTTCTGTGTAAATTGTTAAAATCTATTGTTCGTATTCCAATTTGCATCCGAATTTTGTCAAGAAGTCTAGTCCAATCAGTCCATCAGTTGATATTGGAAACTTGTTTTCTACGATGTAGTTTGTGCTCTATTAGATCTTCTACGATCTTAAATTTCATGTTTATTGTTCCTACTGTTTTGATTTCACCATCAGTTACCCCTGTTATTCTGCAGGATTCTTTTCTTAGTTCTAAGTACTTTATTAAGCTAGTTTTCTTGATTATCGATATATCTGCTCCCGTGTCTATAAACCATGATGCATTCCTTGATGTTGCATCGCCTTTTATATTTACATAGTTGGTCAGGTTCTTGACCGTGAATTTATGTATCTTCATACATTGTGTGTTTAATATTCGTTGTCCCCTGAAAGTTGAGTTTCGGGGACTCCTTGTCCGTTTCCGGAATTCAACACATTTATTCGTCTAAATGGACGGTTCTGATTCCATGTTTCTGGAATTCTATTTGTTCTATTCTGTATGCGTGCATTGTTGAATTGCATTGAATTTTCATTGTGGCTTTGTCTTGATGGGTTGTAAATATTTCTTCATGACTGATTTTGGTAATTCGTGTTGTATTGGTTCCCTCGTGAGTTTCTGTTAACTTGAAAGCTATGTCATGTTCTGTTGATATTTGAGTGAAAGCTTTGTTGGAAATTGTGGTTTGTGAATCCCGCTGGGTGTGAGGAGAATTTTAGGATGTTTCCTGATTGTCTGTTATTATCATCAATCTCTGTCGCAAGCTGTACAGCGGCTGATAAGGTTTTGGGTTGTGCTGCAAATACTGTGGATCTAAATGGTTCACTTAAGCCTGACTTAAAAGCATTTAGTGCTAACTGATCATTCAGTTTAGCAATTATTTGCCGGTTCTCCTCTCCTTGTTCGATTATCTGAATGTTGTTTAGTTCTGCTGCCAGTGATTCAATCTTGTTTGCGAAGTCTTGTACTGGTCTTTCACCTTGGTTGCTTTTAGCTAGCTCGCTTTGAATCTTAAGAGGATTTTTATTAGATTTGAATATCCTCTGGAATAGTGTCCGAAGTTCTAACAGTGTTGTCGGTGTTAGTTCGTTGCAAATCTTGTTACGTACTTTTTGTGAAATTCTTGTCTTAATCACAAAGTTAATTAACTTTTTCTTTTTCTTTTCCTCTTGCCCTTCTATAGAATCGTGAAGGAATTCTATTAAGTTAATGAAGTTTGTGAGATTTTTCGGATCTCCATCAAACTCGGTTACGATTTTGATCTTTGTTGCCATGTCAAGCAAAGCCATGTTGCTGAATTTAGCACCTTCAGAGTTCCTGGTATCAATTTGCTATATCCTTCCTGTGTTTCACAGCTTTTCCTGCCCTTGTCCTTTTTGGTCGTTGTTGGAGTTGTCGGATTATTTCTGGTTGCAGTCTCTGTGTTTGCCTGGCTCTATACTCTTCTATTGTGATTGGTTCTGGTACCGCGTCTGGATTTCTAATTATATGTTGTTGTAATTCTTCTTGGATTCCGCTTTTTCCTGGTCCGTGGTGCAGGGTCGCCATGTAATGGTAGTGGTAAACGTAGTGGATATGCTTATGCTTCTGGATGGCTGCCCTGACCTAACCGTCGTCCAATGTATGCTCGTAGATAGCTGCTGCCTTTAGCATCAGGCGAGAAAGCTCAGCCGATATTAACATATGAAGGTGTCAGAGACTGCCCTATCTTCAGGCGAGATTGCTCAGCTGATGGGATTATGTGAAGTCGTCAGAGACTGCCCTATCTTCAGGCGAGATTGCTCAGCCGAATTTATTAGTGTAGTGTAGGCGAGAATGCTCACCCGATATTAGCACACTGTATGGCGTCAATGACTGCCAAAGTTACTAGCGAGAGGAATTGATAGTCAAACACTTTTTCCGTATTCAAACGTTGTTGAGAGAATAATAATAATGAAACGTGGGCTGTAAAGAGGTTAAATGCCGATAGGTGGTTAAAGAAAAACTCTCGTCGCTATGATAATTAATTCTTTATTATACGGTTAATTACAGTTTGCGGCAGTCGTAATGAAGGCTCTCGATAGACTGAAGACTTGACTCTAAAACTATTTCTAAAATAACTGAACTAAAAGCATTACATTCTGTGAGAGCAATAAGCAAAATTCAAACTTAAACGAGAAAATAGGAACTTATCTGAGACTACACTAGTCATATGTGCCTTAACATGCCGGCCGCCTTGGAATCCTATTCCAACACCTTCTGTTCCGTTGAAACGTTCTCGTCGATGGGTAGTGGACAGATCTTGACGATTGAGCGAGTAAATGTGCTTGTCCTAGTTTTGACCTGTACAACGCGAACAAGGCCGTCTGTCCCTGGATATGTGGCTGAGATGCGTCCTAGAATCCAATTCGGAGGTGGAAGATTTGCTTCCTTAAGCAGGACCAGGGTTCCAATAGCTAAATTTTCCTTTTTGATGTTCCATTTTGCCCGTTGCTGGAGTGACGACAGGTATTCAAAAGACCATCTCTTCCAGAAGGCCTGTGTAATGTGCTGTACGAGCTGCCATCTTGATAGACGGCTGATGTTGAGCTGTGACAAGTCTGGATCTATGACTGCTGTTAAGGGAGCATGTATTAAAAAGTGACCCGGCGTTAGTGCTGCGAGATCGGATGATGATGTTGAGTCTTCAGTAAGCGGCCGAGAATTTAAACGAGCTTCTATTTGAGTTGCTAGGACTCTGAATTCACTGGCGGTTAGGATTTGCAAGCCCACTGTGCGCTTAAGATGTGCTTTACCCATTTTCACAGCAGCCTCCAAATGCCACCGAAGTGCGGAGATCGGGCAGGAATCATATGCCATTGCATGTGTTCGTTGGTGCAAAAATGTTGAATTTTTTCACGCTTACCGTGATCGTTAACTATTCGCTGAAGTTCCTGAAGCTCATTGCAGGCGCCTCTAAAATTAGTTGCATTATCGCAGAATATGTTAGATGGGTGCCCTCTTCTCGAGACGAAACAACGAAGTGCAGCTATGAACGTTTGCGTGGTTAGATCTTCTACCAGTTCAATGTGAACCGCTTTTGTAGTAAGACAAACAAATATTGCCAAGTACATCTTTATTGGTGATCTTCCTCTGATTTTCTGTGATGGGAAAAGGTCCACAAAAATCGACGCCGACATTTACGAAAGGCCTAGCCGGCTGGACACGATAGTTTGGTAAGTCGCCCAGTAGCTGCTCAGCTGAGATTGGCTTCCTTCGGAAGCAGGAGATGCATTGTCGGGAAACACGTTTGCATATACCTTGGGCTGATGTTAACCAGAACCTCTAGCGTAACTGATTCAAGAGCGCGCGTGGCCCCGAGTGCAGGCTTCTTTGGTGTTCATGCCTTACCAAGAGTCCGCTGAAGCAATGCTTCCCTTGGAGGAGCATCGGGAACTTTTGATCATATGGCAGGTGATCTGCATTTTTTAGTCGGCCGGCAACACACAGTATACCATAAGAGACTAAAAATGGAGTGAGATTATAAATTGTGCTTTTGCGGCTTACCAGTTTTTGTATCCGAAGATTTCTAATCTCGCCTGAGAAATGTTGAAGCTGGATGATGCGTTTGAGAGCTCGCTCGAACTCAAGTTCTGAGATACCTTCCGTTTTACGCTGCTCCTTCAGACGAACAAGGTTGTCGAAATACCTAAGCCATATTGCGACAAAGCGGACAAGTTTTCGAAGGTCAAAATATTTGTATAGCCATTCGCTTTCGCCGTAGCTAGTAACTGCGATGGTAGCTTGTACCCTTTTGTTTTCGAGTTGGCTTTCATCAATGTTGAATTTCTTTTAATTAGGCCAGGAATGCTCGCTGTTAGTTAGAAACTTAGTGCCATTCCAACAGATATTTGAAACAAGCAACTGAGATGGCAGGCATCCGCGTGATACGATGTCGGCAGGATTTTCAGAAGATGTAACGAAGAACCAGTCATCAGAGGAAGTGAGTTCCTGAATCTGAGCAATGCGGTTTGCGACGAATGGCACAAACTTTGAGGATGGCGACTTAATCCGATAAAGAGTTATCTCTGAATCATAGAAAAATTCGATTAAGCTTGATGTTAAGACAGGAAATTAACTTTTTGTGAGCTGCGATAACAGCAATGAAGCGCACAGCTCCAGGCGAGGTATTGTAGTCTTCTTGATTGGTGCTACCTTTGATTTACTTCCTCGCAACTGGACATAGTTGTTACCAGATCGGTCAGATGATCGAATATAATCAAATCATCAATATAAAAGTCAGAAATTACCATTTGTGAAGCCTCTGAAGAGACATCAATTTCGTCCAGAGCCACTTGTGTGAGCGCCCGTGTTGCTAGAAATGCTGCACTGGCTGTGCCGTAGGTGACTGTACATAACTCGTAAGTCTGAATGGGTTCCGAGGCCACAGGATCCTCTATAAGCACCTTTGTTTGCTGTTAAGTTGTACCTGGCGGTACATTTTCGCCACATCCGCCTTGATGACGTATTTATGTGTTCGGAAACGTGACAGGATACTGAAGAGATCTTATTGAATGGTAGCGCCTATTTTAAACGCATCGCTGAGTGAAATACCTGTGTTCGTCTTCGACGAGGCATTAAAGACAACGCGAAGTTTGGTTGTTGTTGACGATGGCTTCACAACGCCGTGATGTGGCAGGTAATAGCACGGTAGCATACTGACTGAGCTGCTTGAGATGATTTGCATATGACCGGGTTGGATGTACTCTCGCATGAATTCAGTGTAAAGACATTTGAAGTCGCGATTTTTCGCAAGAATTCTTTCCAAGCGTAAAAGTTACCTGAGTGCAGTTTGCACAGAATCGCCCAAGTTGTGTATGTTTGGACGAGTAAGCAGAGTTACGATATATCGACCTGCAAGTGTTCTTGTTGTTGTCTCAATGAACATTTTCTCACACTCATTTTCTTCAAGCGACATGTTCTTCGATGAGTCCACTGATTCAAGCTCCCAAAATTTCTTGAGTTGGCTGCTAAGCTCGTCCAATGTAGCAAGAAGACTCACTGTGGATACATGGTTGCTGACTGAAACAGGCATCTTTCCCATAAGCAAGTAACCAAACGCGCTTGATACCAGCTTCGGTAATTCCTGGTGAATTATCAGCCTTTGATTGTACACAATGTCACTGTACACTTCTGCGCCGATCAGTGGATCCTGTAATTTTAGGCATTAATAAACAAGTGAGTGTGACATTGAATGATGATAAGCGAGATTGTAAATTTGTCAAAACACTATACTTAACAAGATTTTGTTTGCCGCCAATGTCGTTTACTGGAATGCTGAGATTATTTCGATGCAGCCTGAGGTTTTGGGCTAATCTTTCGGTCATAAAATTTGACGTAGAAGCACTGATGCACTTGACCACTCGCGCGCAGATGTTTACAATTGCAGTAGCAAGTAAAACTTGAGAGTAAACATTATGTGTTGGAGCACTGATGACGGCTCGTACACTAGTGATGTGTGGAATATCAAACGAAGCTGACGACGAGTGCACGTGCACATTCTTTGTTGAATTTTGCTTGGAGTCTGGTTGCTGAGCCGCATATTGATGTAGTAGTGTGTGATGCCTACGATGGCACACTCTACATGAACCGTATTGACACATTCTTGAGTCACGTGATGCGTTTAAACAGTTCACGCATAAATTTCGCCTTTTCACTAAATTATGATGATCGTTCACTGTCATTGCCATAAACGATGAGCACTTAAACACGGAATGGCCTTGTTTGCAAATTGGACAGCCAGAGGATGTAGACACAAGCACGCGACGGCTTCTCTCAATAACTGATGGCATCGTCGGCTGACGTTTGGCTGGACCTGTAGTATTCACTATTGTTGCTTCTAGCACCTGCAGTATCTGTGAGAGTATTACTATGAATTTTGTGATGGTTTGCATTTCGTTTAGAGGAGATTTTTGCTCGACTTCTTTGCGCGATTCAACAACTAATTTGCAGGCGAGATGATGAGTTAGAAAAAGATCCCATTGATTGACTGGCTGCATAAGAGATAAAAGAGCCCGATAATGCCTCCAAAAGCTTTCGATGAATGCACGTAACGAAGAGACTGAATTCTCCTGAACTTTCGAGATGTCGTAGATGTATCGCATGTGTTTTGTTATTATGCGGACTTTGTTATTATATTCTTGTTCGAGAGTATCCCAGGCGGTAGTGTAGTTGTCTCCGCTTAGTGGAGTGACGCGATGAGCTGATATGCCTTTCCTTCATTCAAACAGCTGAGAAGGTAGTGGTATTTATAAGAATTAGAGAGCAATGGATTATTGTGGATAAGATCCAAGTATGAGCTTCGAAATTTCAACCAATTTTCGTGGTCACCATTGAAGCTTGGTAGCTTGATACCTGGCAATTTAACGGCTGCAAGCAGAGTCTTTGATTGTGTTGAAGGCACATTTGCAGTTTCTGTGTTTATTTGAACGCTCGGCTTTTGTCGCGACTTGATGAGGTCAAGAACGAGTGCTTCGAGTGCACCATAGTCTGTTTCGAATGAGTCACCAATTTCTGTATCCAACTGATCTGAATCGAGCTGTTCTAGTTCAGACTGAGTTGCGTCGAATTTTGCATAAATCGATGCGAGCCTGTTATGAATGGATTGCAGCTCAGATTCAGTGATTTTGGCTTTATTCTTCTCTACTTGGTTTTTGAAGAACGTAATTCTTCCTTTGATGCCGCTCCGTTGATTTTTTAGATACTCAACCTGCGATGCGATACTAACATCGGCATCATCACCTGCCATGATGAACGAAAATATTGATTGCACTAAAATATCGACCGTATCGTATGCCCGTTCAGAGTAAGAGGCTTTAGCGAACTTATTGAATCTTAAACGCACTTAAGATTTAGGTACGCGACGCGAGTCAATTTCTCCGATTAATAAGATTATTTGCTGAGCACGTGTTAAAGATGCGACCGAGATTTCCGTATGATCCTACTCGATTGGACCAGAGAATATGTTCAGAGAATAATAATAATGAAACGTGGGCTGTAAAGAGGTTAAATGCCCATAGGTGGTTACAGAAAAACTCTTGTCGCTATGATAATTAATTCTTTATTATACGGTGAATTACAGATTGCGGCAGTCGTAAAGAAGGCTCTCGATAGACTGAAGACTTGACTCTGAAACTGTCTCTAAAATAACTGAACTAAAAGCTTTACATTCGGTGAGAGCAATAAGCAAAATTTCGAACTTAAACAAGAGAGAAAATAGGAACTTATCTGAGACTACACTAGTCATATGTGCCTTAACAAACGTTCTGACTTTGTTTATTGTAATCAACTTATTTATATGGTTATTCGCTATCCCTACCTAACGTCTAAATCTACTAAATAATCAATTCATTGTAATACATTCCAATATAGATTATTAACCTGGAGTAGCGCAATCAACAATTCACAAATCCATCCAAGAATTTGCCGCAACGCACATTACAAGCTTTTCAAGCATTCGGGTTCATTAAGGTCAGTGTAATGCATGAATGGTATGAAATGTCGTGTCAGCAAACTGACGTATGCTGCACTGAAGTGCATTGCCTTTGCAAGTTCACGAAATTCACATTGTTCAATTTATGAACGAAAATATGTGTGAATGAAATTATTGAACGTGAATGCTTGCTTATGCTTGTTTTTTTTTGTTTTTTTTTTTTTATGTGCATCTATGAAATGTTTGATGCGCTACAGCGCTAAAAATATTTCCAGTGAGAAGTATGATACTGTATGGGTAAGGAAGATTTAAAATGTTGTATCCCCAAAGATTCAAAGGCCGCAGCAAAAAAAAAATGTAATCGTTTATACTGAGGCTTCATTAGTAAAGTCTCCACTAGCTGTGCATGCGGAATGTGCCTCATATTTCCCTCAACATTCCCCTTAAAATCCAAGTTAGGTTAATCTCTAATATAATAGATGAGTGGCCTCCGATCTTGTAATATTTATCCCTTTTTATTTTTTAAGAATTTAGTAATTTTACTCCACCATGTAACATTCATTGCTGTCAACTAATCGCAATCAAAATTCATTTTTAATTTTTTTAACGTTGAATTTTTTTTTAATTTTTCTGATCTTATATACTTCGTTTTTGTCATTTAAGATTGAGTAATAATAAAATAAGTAAAAAAACGAGTTTTCAAACAAAACTGAGGCCAAGTCGCATGAGAAAGTAGAAAATAAACTTTTCTTCACGCACAGAGGTGGACTCAGATATTTTGATTGGGACATTTCTCTGGGATATTCTTTCTCTTCATGAATCAAATCACATATTACCTCTGATTGATCATACTGAAATATATCGGTGATTGTCAGCGAATAAAATCTGAGTCCACCTCTGTGTGTGAAGAAAAGTTTATTTTCTACTTTTTCATGCGGCTTGGCCTCAGTTTTGTATGAAAACTCGTTTTTTTACTTATTTTATTTTCTACCTTTTTCACGTTAACTAAATTGGAAAATTCTGCATTTTTCCGATGATTTTCCCGATTTTCCGGGTTTTCCATGGAGTTTTCCACAAAAGCAACTTTATGCAACTCATTTCGCTCTACAACTTTGTCTTAGGTTGCAAAACGCTCAAATGCTTCCTTGGTCGGAAAAACTCCGGAAAAGAGTTATACATGAATTTTCCTCGGTTTTTTCAGTAAGTTTTCAACATTGTCGGAGAGAAAGTAATGATGCCAGTGGATAGAGAAATTGATCCTGCATAATTTAGAAAACTTTTTTAACGGAAAATTTTCCGGAAAAGTCGGAAAATTTTCCGGAAAAGTTGGAAAATTTTCCGGAACATTTGGAAAATTCCGGAAAATTTTTCGGAAAAATCGGAAAACTCTGCATTTTTTCAGAAAAACGGATTTATCACTAATCAAATTTGTACCAAATTTTCAAATGATGTTTCCCGATTTTCCGGGTTTTCCATGGAAATTTCCGGTTCAAATTTTGATAGATTCAATTGTCACGCGACAAGAACCTGTGTGCCAAATTTCAGCTCGCTATGAGGACGAAAAGTGGGTCTACGAGAGTGTCGAAAATAGTAAAGAAATATAGAAAATCGTGTACTAGTTAAAGGGAATGGCTGGCCTCAAAAATAGACAACAATATGTTTTTTGTCATTTTACTTTATCTCCCCAGCAAGGCCAAATATATGGTGTGGGTTTGAGGGGTTTGTCTAGCGTTAATATAATTGAATTAAAAACGGATCCAACATAGAAATTTCAAAGAGATGTTGTCAAATCTGTCAATAGTGCAGGCTTAGATTGAACGATCATGAAAACTTTTACTCGAAGATAAGTTATCCCTCCATACCGATTTTTTACGGGTTGGTAAAACTACATAAAATTAATGAACCTATTAGACCTGTGTGCTCGGCTATTAAAGCTCCAACACAGAATTTGTGCACGAAGATTAGTGTTTTAATCCCGGATTTATTAAGTTTTAAACCTGAATTTACAGTAAAAAGTTCTGTTCATTTGATTGACAAAGTAAAAAACTTACAGCTCCCATGTAAAGCAAAATTAGTTTCGTTGGATGTTTGTAATTTGTTCCCGTCGATTCCTGTATCCAAACTTACAAATATTCTAAACGAAGATATTGATAACAAGATTAATAACCCTGAGAGATCGTCACAGTTAAAATCTTTAATTAATGTGTGTTTAAAGCAAAATTATTTTCAATTTAACTAAAAAATTTACATGAAGAAGGAAGGTCTAAGTATGGGTATTGCCGGTTCTCCTTTCTTCGCAGATTATTTTATGAACAACTTCGAACAAAATTTGTTCAAAAACAACAACTGTGCTTTATTAAAGTATATCTTAGTATGGTTTCGTTATGTCGACGATGTCTTTTGTATCTGGACAGGTACAACAAGACAGCTTAATAAATTCGCTGCAGATATTTTAAATGAAGCAGAACCATCCATAAAATTTACTGTAGAAATTGGCTACAATAAAATAAATTTTCTTGTCCTTACCATCACAATTGTTGATGGGAATCTCGATTTCAACATTTATAGAAAAGATACATACTCAGATACTATTATTCCTTTAAATTCTCATCATCCTTGGAACACTAATCTAGCAGCATTCCATGCTATGATAGACCGCCTCCTAAATATTCCGCTCAATCAAACAAATTTTAATAATGAACTTAGCACCTTTACTATAATAGCTGCAATAACGGATATAAAAAAAGAACAATTTATGATTTACTTAGAAACATAGAAAAAAAACGTGCTATGAACATAATCTACCCACAAGATAAGACAATAGAAATAGCTAAGTGGAGGAAAGTACTCTATATTGAAGGTACATCAGAAAAAGTAAAAGGGATACTTCAGGAGTATAATGTCCAACCAGTATTTTTATACCCTAGATAAAATCTATAGAGGCATACTAAGTTTGCCATTCCGTTTGTAACGCACAGAAATAATGATAGTAGAGCAAAATGGATTGGACAACCCCGCATAAAATTAAAAGTTATTTTGATTTTTGCATGTCCGTCTGTCCGTCCGTCCGTCCGTCCGTGTGCACGATAACTCGAGAACACGTTCACTTAGAAAGCTGAAATTTTGTGAGCGAACATTAAAAATAAAAGGTAAAATTAAGTTCGAAAATGAAATAAATCGGGCAACTCCTTCGTGGGGTTGCCATACAAAAATTTCGTTTTCCACTATACATTTGGACACTACCTGAGAAAACGTCGACATAGAAATCTGAAATTTGGTACACTCTGTTTTCATAGTAACAGCAACAAAATTTTCAAAAATGGACTAAATCGGCCAACCACTTCTTGGTGTTGCCATATAAAAATTTTGGTTTTTACATATACTTTGAAAACGATCAGTCCTAGACAATTTTATTGTACTAAAAACTTCTTCAGAATAAGAAATCCTATAAATTTGGTTATAATCATTTTTTCTGTCTGACGAGCCGTTCTAGAAATATATGCGAGAAACCAATGCAAAAAATCATAATTGCTCAAATGGGTGACCATACGAAATTTCATACGGGCATTCATCTAGGGTATCATAAGAATTGGTCTTAGACCAATTCTAGCTTTGTCACTTGTTTAATAATAGAAACCTGAAAAATCTCCTCCTAAATAATAAGATAGAACCTAAACTAGAAACCATAGAGCGTAGTGGGGTATATGAAATCGGCTGTGATTACTGTTCAGGGTTATATATTGGAAAAAGGAAAGGAAAAATAAAAACTAGATATTTTGAACATATTTCTGGTGCTAAAAACGGCAAAGCACCATCAGGTTTATCTAAACATCTAAGAAACACGAACCATGACACGAATACTAATAACATAAAGCTACTACAGCAACAGAATGGAGGAATTATTTTAGATAAGTATGAACAATTTGAGATAAAGAAGGCAATATCATCACACAAACATGTTCTCAACGATCAATTAGATGAGTATTCTTATAGCCCGTTACTGGATCCGCTAACATACCAGAAAAAATAATAGTAATCTCAGATCAGCTAGGTAGTTAGTAACCTGATGATGCCTCAGTAGGGCGAAACGCGTCGTTTTGTTTAAAAAAACGCGAATAAATATTTTTGGAATAACACAAGTGTTTTTAGTCAAATGGCTTTCAAGTAATAATTGAGCGCTAAAATCGAAATGTTGCTCTATTTGTAAGTTATACAAGTTAAATTTATATTTAATATTTATGTAATTCAATTGGAATGATATTTAAAATTACATATTATACAGCGCTTTAAATTTAAATTGACTGATAACAGTAATAATAATTATGATGATTATGATGTGGACTCGAACTCCGAACAGAATTATACTTCTTTAGTAAAGATAGGAATAATTTCAGATTAAACTCTGAACAAAATTATGCTTCTGTAATAAGGATTGGAATAATAATAATTATACTTCTGTAATAAGGAAATTGGGAACACAATTCTTTCTTCAGATTATACTATGAACCAGATGAACTCTGAGCCAAGAATTGTCTGCGCCTCGTCGGCTTTATATAGCCGAGGCAGTGTTGGGCAAAATGCAATCTGATTAATGATTAACAATTAAAATTAACCATGTAATCTGTAATCAGATTACTTTGTAACAGATTACTAATGTAATCCATTTGCATAATTACATAATGTTATCGATTAACGTGTAATGTGATTACAAGTTAATCTGATTACATATTAATCGATTACAAGTCAATCCCACTACATGTTAATCTAATTAATGTGATTACATTTAAGATATTTAAGATATTTGTATTCTAATCCTTCATAAAACTCCCTAAAACTAATTTCGTACGAGAACAATACTATTTTAATTCAATTCATTTCATTATATTATTAATTACTTTTAAGTAATCTACAAAGTAATCTGTTACAATGTAATTAGATTACAAAATAATCTAATTATATTGTAACAGATTACACATTTGATAGATTACATATTCTCTCAGAAGTAATCTAATTGATATGTAATCGAATACAATTTAATTAGATTACTTTGTAATTTGACTAAACTGTAATGGAATTATTAATTAAATTACACTGCAATCAGATTACGCCCAACCGAGGTCACCACTCACCAGTTATGTTCATCTCGCCTCTTGATGTTGCCCTAGCAACGCTTATTACAATTGCTTATATTTTGATTGAGGCGAAGGCGCAGACAGCTGAATGTGTAAATGTCATTTAATGACATGAACAAAAATGTCAATAAACGGAGGTACATATAATTTGGTAAGTTCGCGATTTATTGATTAATTATTAATTGATAATTAGTTAGTGTTTTAGATAATGCAAACTGCATCTTCAAAGGTTTCATTAGGACTGAAATTTGGAACATTTAATGTTTGGGTGGACCAATTGATGACTTCTAGTAAAAAATGCTACATACAGGACGCAGCAGATTTCAGATAAGTATTCTGTTGATTATTATTTTTTTTTAAGCTTGATACTTTGTGGTGCCTTTCTGTTTATTTTAGGACTTGATGGAAATGGTAGAACAAGGCTTTTAGTACTTCGACAAAATTTTCGTGACAGTTAGGTGGACCCAACTGAGATAAATTTGGCACCAATGCTACAACGAATTGGACGCTTTCTGATGGACACCATAATGGAACTATCATCGTGTCATTGTTAGAAAAGAAAATATCATGCTTTTTGACATTTTTACGCATTTATCTTAATTTTCTGTTTTTTGCAGTTAGGTCGTTGGTGCACGGGACGGGCGACATGTGGACCTTAACACAGTCCATACAAAAAATTGGCGAAGGCTTGCCAAAAGATTGGAAAGCGCTAGAGGGCCTAAAGAATTATGCAATGTCAAAGGACAGAGCAGAATCCACCGCGTCTAGGGTGGTATTGAACTCATTTTATAGGCTTGGAAGCAGACGTACCTAGGGATAAGCCGAACATTGAATGGATAAAAAAATATACATACTTTTCAAAATTGTAAGGCATCTTGCAATTGCAGAAAACGTTGTATTTTAGGTACAGAGGTGTGTTGAAGTTTTGGGTTACTTGAATTCGTAAATTAAATCTCTATTTTGCTGTTTTAAATATGTAAATAAAACCAACCATTACATCGAAGGAGAAAATAGAAGAAAACATTACTTGAGAATTTTTAGAGCTTCCATAAATACCTATCTCTAAGAAATCATTATTATTTGGTCTCTATTTTACACTTTGTTTCTCTCGCGATCAGAACTGTTGGCGATGAGCATTATATCCCGCCAGCGATAAAAAATATAAAATTTCTGGCTAGAGGATAATTCCTCTGAACATTTTCCAATTATTAAAATGGCGCACGATTATTTTTCTCTGGGCATTTTATCGCGAAATTGCTTAATCAACGGAAAAAGTTACAACGAGCCTTGGCTGCGGGAGATGTGTGTGGTAGCCTGGGCAGCAGCTCTTCATATACCTACTAATAAATATTATATAATTACGATATGTTAAAGTCCTTAATCTCAATAAATAAATGGTGTTTAATCAAGTTCGGCTTAAGTTATCTCTTCTTTGATTACCTTCTGGAATTTCCTCAACGATTCGCAAATAGTACATCAGGGCTGGTGCAACTTTCTGGGCGACAAAAGCACGGGCAGTCCTTTGTAGTCTTCCTACTCCAACTACAAAAGAAAACACTACATAAATATATTGTGGCAGCTGTGTGGGATGACCAAATACCTAGAGCCATCCTACAAATATTATTTAAAAGACATCAGGGAGGAATTACATCAGCTGCATCAACAAAGGGACAGACGACCCGATTGCGACTTCTATTGGAACTACAGGAAAGCGCAATTGAGAGGATCGATCTTCAACAGTTTTTATGTAGCGCTCTTCTTTTCGCAAATTACTCTCCATGTGGATAAAAAACAAAAACGATCAGCTTCTATAATTTGTGTGATATTTTTAAGATTTTTTTTTTAATCAAATTTTAATAACAATTTTTTTTTGAAAATCACTATAATAATTTGGTTCATTTAATACTTTGGAACATGGCACACTGTTAGAACTGTTGCGTTTTTGTTTTAAACATGAGAAACATTTTTCTTCATTTGACCTTTCGGCCTAACCAAAAAAAAGCATGAAATCTCGGCTGCACCAAAATAATTCCAACAATATTTCTCCGAATGTTTTGAATACACATTTTTTTTCGCAAAATCATAACAAAGTTTATAAAAAAATATATATATATAAATATATAATAATAATAATGAAAAATCTAAGAAAAACTAAAAGCTCTTATAGGAGGAAATAATACGAGTATGTGTAGTGCTAAAGCGTGTTGTTCCCAATTAACAAACGGTTGAGAATTTCCTTCAAAGCCATCTATTATTCAAGTTTATCAATATTTTACCTTTTTCCCCATGTGCCTTTTTAGAGAAAATAGCCGTAAATAAAATTGATCAAATGAAAGTTGTGGTCTTCGATTTTGCAACCATCAGCGTTGTCGTTTAGCTCGGGGTCACGTCTATAAAATTCATCGGTTTTGTGACTTTAATTGCATAAGCTGGTGTATTGGCAGATTTGAAAATACAAGTAGATAGAAAAGTAACTCAAAAGTAATCTATCTTATTTTTGTGAATTGAATCAGAAATTTTCATATAAATTTACCTAGATGAAATTGATTCATAAACGAGTGTGAACAAGAACGCTTGTCGGTCGAAGGAAAGTACGACGAATTAAATAGAATCGAACATGTCTAATCCCCAATATTATTTATGCGTGTTTTTTACTATTAACATATTCTTCGATACTAAAAACCCAATAATCTGGTGCGTTGATTTTTTTGTGTGTGGTAATTACTCTGGAGCAATACCAAAAATTTGCTTGAAAGTTTCTACATAAAAGACATTGAAACAATTTAATCATTCTTACCCTACGTAGTGGTCGCGCTGTCCAGAATAGACTAACTTTTCTGATCCGAAGCTTATTATTCCCGAATTCGATGGAAACCGTCGCGACCTTCAACTTTTCTTTCTTGTTGCGACCTACTCAAAATAGATTCACGAAACGAAGCTCTAAACGCCTTCCTCTTGACTATAATAAAGACAAGGCTCACTGGGCGCGCTTTTGATGCCATTGAATACGAAACCCATCACCGTTGGGGTGAGCTCAAGAGCTAACTGCAGGACGAATTTCTTAAAGTTTTATTTCACACCACCTTACAGAACGAAATTATAAAAATTCGCCAACATCATTATGAATATGTAAAGGAATTAGCAACAGAGTTAACAAACAACTTCCCCTCTTAAATAGTGCTGCAACTACCTCGGTTACTGATGTTACTCTACAGAACCTAATCCTTGGCGATAACAAAATACTCGCCTTCTTTTTGAAGATGGCATACGAGGCGATCAGCTTCGTATCCTCACTAAGAAAGCACAAAAGACCGAGCTGCGAGCAGTGAACTATGGTACTGAACAAGTATTTCGTATTGAGAAAAGCTCTCCCCATGTGCCTTATAAAAATTTTGCACAGACTCACAAGTCCCCAGCAGTAAAGACTGAAGGGCAACGCATATATCTCCCGAAGGCTCGACCCGGCATCACATTAGAAAGGTACAACGATTATCTATCTACCAAAGTTTAAATCATCATCATAGAGTGTAACGTTTAGAAGTTACAGGTTGATCTATAAAAACATACCCAAATATCTTAAAGTGCCGTAATCTAGGAAACCGTCACGATTTCCCCCGCTTCATAAAATTTTTTCTTTGTCTAAGCATGACCTATGCGTAGCCTTCGGGTGCCAGACCAAATACGGGATACCCTGTATATACCTCTTTCACCTTTTTGTTTTATATATTCCACTTTTCTTTTTCATTTTTATATAGTGCGCTTTTTTATTTAACATCGACTAAAGACGCTCTAGGATTCTCTAGTATGGTCCTTCATATCTACTCCTTAATAGGATATAGAGTCGCGATGCGCCAATAGGTCTCGAGATAATAATATACTTAAGCAAACCTTAAGTGAGTGGCTGACTGGCTTCGCAGAACTAAACCGTAACATCACAAATGCCAAAATGATTTTAACTTTATACATGATTCCTTCCTAAATTTAAATTTACTACTATTACTAGTTACACAACGCTTCTAGTTAATTCATGGTTTCATACTATTTGTTCATCCAAAACATATTCATAGTTATTCAATAAAAATTCTTGCAAAGAAACTGCATACATGTAATACATAAATTCTTGCGAGTCACAGAAGAATTTGCTGATAACAAAATCAGACGTAAACTGACACTTTTGTTTTTCTCAACCGCGGTGGCTTGTGAGAATACGCAAGATGACACTTTTGTTTTTCTCGGCACTGACTCGTGAGAATTTATGTAAATGATAAAATTTGCTTATTTACTGTCTTTTCTCACACATTATTCTAATTTTTTGTATATAAACCAGAATTTGGAAGTTAATAGATCTCAGTTTTTCACAAACCTTCGGTGGTGTTTTTCAATAGTACCAATTCCTTCGCGTTAATCATTTTCCCTTTCAGCAAGCTCCTGATGTGCTGGTTCAAGTACCGCGCACACTTCATGCTTCAAGTCAAGGTACAAGAACCTTTGGCTTTTCCACAAACATAAAGTAAAAGCACTTTATACATTTGGTGACCCCTACGTGATCATTGGTTCACGTCACACATCTCGTTGACATATCAAACGCATATTTCCAGTGCTGTATCAATATGAGCTAAGACCAGCTTACTCAAAGCCAGAAGGATACAAGTGATGAAATCCAGCGACTGGCGACCAATTATTCAAAAGATGGAGATGACCGCAAGAACATAGCGTACCTTCAACAGAGGCTACAAAGGATTGATAATCTATGGGCCGACTTTAAGGAAACAGACACTCAAATTCGAAGTCTATACGGACAACGATTGGAATATAGCTACTGCACAAAGAGCTACTATGACGGCATACAGACGGGCTATGAGAAATTTAGAGGACAGATCATGTCTAGATTGCCGTTAAGCAAAGAGACTCATGGCATCGAAGACAAATTACTCGATGCGCTCAGTATCAAGGAACAAGATACAGCTCGGATGGAGCTTAAGGGAAAAGAAAAAGCAACAGATGTTAATCTGTTGATGGAACCCATACAAGAAGAACTAGCTGCCAAGGTAGTGGGATGTAATAAAGAAACTCCTGGTGCCAAGGGCCAAGTGAATCTCAAACACTCCAGATGAGAATAGAAACAGTTGAGCGGCACTTTTCAGTGTTGCAAGAACTTCACCATAAAATTTGGAGTTTAGCAGACGATCCTAACACGTTCGATTATGACATTGAAAGCTACTTTAATCTGGAAGAACAATTTCAGAATACACTTGCTCGTCTATACAAATGGTTGAGCCAGACAGTCCGAACTACCAATGGCAGCAGGGCAATTAACGAAGAGGCTACCACAGCCAATGCCATCAGAGTGAAACTACCCAAGATCTCCTTGCCAACGTTCGACGGGGATTATCTGAAGTGGCGGCAATTCCGTGATCTCTTCGTAAAGTTTGTCCATAATCAGCGCATTGCAGAATGTCAAAAATTGTGGTATCTCAAGACAAGTCTCTCGGGAGAAGCAGAAAGGCTCATTCGGCATCTCACTACATCAGAAACAAACTATGCAACAGCATGGAAGCTAATTAACGACAGATATGAAACACCCGACTGCTCGTCACCGCCCTAATTAATAAATTGCTCTCCCAACAAAGTATATCCGTCGAAAGCCCAATAGCAATCAAGTCTATGCACGACTCAGCACAGGAATGCTTGCTGGTCTTGCAAAATTTAGGAGTACCCACAGATCAATGGGCCCATATTGTCCTTCACATCTTGGTCAAGAAGCTAGACAAGACCACTCATGCATTGTGGGAACAATCATTGGCATCACCTAGAAACCTGCAACCCCTCAACACCTTCTTACACTTTTTGGAGACTCGTTTTCAATCATTGGAAGCGCTTGGGAGCAAGGGCAGAGGAACAGTGGAAAGGAGACCCCATACCCTGAAGTCTTTAGCTTCGATAACGAACACAGGGATAACTTGTCCAGCTTGTAAGGGTGATCATAAGCTTTTTGCTTGTAGAAGGTTTTTGCAATTATCACCAGAAAAGAGAATCAACCTCTTGAACGTCCCCAAACTCTGCTTCAATTGCTTAAGCACGGGACACAATTTAACTGCCTGTCCCTCCGGGAAATTTTACACGATGCTCTCGTAAACACAATACACTGTTGCATCCTCCAGACAAAACTCACAGAACGGAGAAAGTCAACGAAAATGCAGGTAAGGTGCTGGCATCAATCCGACAATCAGCTCCACCAATCGCTCTGCGAAGGAGCCTGTGACAAGTCCACCAGGAATAGACACGTCAAAATCACTAACAACCAAAACGGCAGCAACAACAAGGGGATATATACTCTTAAGCACAGTCTTGGTCAAGGCGAGTGGTGGAAACGGACCAGCTATTGAATGCAGAGCGGCCTTAGATTCAGGATCGCAAGTAAATCTCATCACTGAAAATATGGCCAAAAAATTGAGACTAATGGAAATTCCCGAATCAATGTGCATAGAAGGAATCGCGCAAAGAAAACAACAAGCCCAATGCAGAGTGAGTCTAGCATTGCAATCACGAATCAATGGATTTAACACAAGATTGGAGGTATACGTCTTGCCACGCATAGTATCTCCTTCTCCTCCTGACTTCAATACACCAAAGTCAATAGATCTATTGATCGGCGCGGAGCTATACTACACGATACTATACATCGGACAAATAAAACTAAGCGAGACACTACCAACACTTCAGCACACCGCCTTCGGGTGGACAGCAAGTGGCAAGATTACAAACGAAACTCAAATATGTGCAAACCTCGCAGAGCAAGAAATGGACAAACAATTAGAGAAATTCTGGAGATTGGAGGAGACAACAACTAACACCAACAACTTCACATCTGCAGAAACACGCTGCGAAAGCCATTTTAACCAAACTACAAGAAGAAATTCCAACTGTCACATCACTGTACGATTGCGATTTCAGAAGGATCCCAAACAATTAGGAGAATCGAAGGATGTCGCCTTCCAACGCTTTATGGCCCTAGAGTGACGACTCGCAAAAATTACAGAGCTGAAGGATCGGTTTTCTCAATTTATGAATGAATACATAAACCTCGGTCATATGAAGGAAGTCAAACTGGATCAGGTCGAACGTCCCTACTGCTTCCTACCTCACCATTATGTGATCAAACCTGACAAAACTACCACAAAACTCAGGGCTGTGTTTGACGCATCTGCGAAGACGTCTTCCAACCTCTCTCTCAATAATATTCTATACACAGGGCCCACTATTCAAGATGATGTAGTTTCAATTCGCTTGAAATTCCGGATACCAAGATTCGTCTTCACCGCCGATATAGAAAAAATGTATCGGCAGATACAAGTTGAGGAGGTTGACCAGAAATTTTAATTAATATGGTGGAGAAACAATGAAAATGAAAGCCTTAAATGCTTCAAACTGTCAACGGTTAGCTATTACACAACATGTGCCCTTATCTGACAACAAAATGCCTTCAAAGGTTGTCAGAAGAAGCAGCTGTAGAATACCCTCTTGGCACCAAGGCATTAGCTCACGATTTTTATGTTGATGACGTGCTTACTGGTTCAGACAGTCTGACAAACACCATAGCCATATAAGACCAATTGAAGTTCATCGGTAGCTCAGCAGGATTCAAATTGAGGAAGTGGTGCTCAAATCACACAAGGCTACTGGAGAATATACCGGAAGAAGATCGCGAGTTACAGTTAGATTTCACCAATAAATCTAAGAAAGACATCAAGACAATTGGTTTGGCTTGGCTACCTAAAACCGATGAGCTTCAAATCAGACTATCATTGAATAATAAGGACAAGGTCACAAAGCGCATAGCACTCTCCGAAATCGCACACCTTTTTGACCCTCTAGGCATAATGGACCCAGTTGTATTAATAGCGAAAATATTTCTACAGAAGCTATGGACGCTCAAGCTAGACTGGGACGCAGCTCTACCATAGGAACTGCACTCATCATGGATTAAATACGGAGAAGGGTTGATAACGTTAAGCAGCATAAAAATTCCAAGACACGTGCTAGCTCACAGAGTGCCAAAGGCTGTGCAAATTGATATTTTTGCGGACGCATCGGAGAAGGCACCGCAGCATACCTACCGACTGTTGATAAGGATGATGTTGTAATATTGCGATTACTATGTGCAAAGTCAAAGGTGGCTCCAATAAAGCAAACTGCATTGCCAAGACTAGAACTCTGTTCAGCCAAAATGGCAGTCGAGCTTTCAGAACGGATTAAAAGAGACTTGACGTTAAAAATTGAGACCATATACTTATGGACGGATTCCGAAATTGTCCTCAATTGGATAAACTCGCCCTCCTCGTCGTTTCACTTTTTCGTTGCGAACCTAGTGTCCACGATACAACAACTGTCTGTTCCCCAGAAATGGCGACATGTAGGGTCTACGGATAATCCAGCTGATGTCTTTTCTGTACTCAAGCGAGGCAGCATGGCCAGTCCCATACATCAAGGGACTGCCGAAATCTAGTACTGAGAATCGACACACAATCGCAGCCACCACAGCAGATGATGATATACACTTTGTATACTCAGTGGATCATCGAAATTCCTTCGCTCGACTCAAAAGAATTGTGGCATACGTTCTCCGCTTCATTTCAAGGATCAGACGCCAGTCCTGTGAAACTATGAGCGAACCCCATCTCAGACTGCAGGAACTTCACGAAGCGGAAGAAACCATAATAAGACAAATGCAGGATCAAGAGTCTAATGGAGATATCTGTCATTTGAGGCAATCCGGAGAAGTGGCAAAGACCAGCGCACTGTCTAGCCTTACCCCTTCTTGGATGAGAGAGGAATCATCAGGGTAGGTGGACGATTACAGGCATCTAGCTTATCATATGATGCTAAACACCCGCAGCTTTTACCCTAATCTCATCAATTCACTAAGCTGTTGATAAACAACACGCACATAGAGAGATGCCACGTTGGCCCGCAGGCATTGCTAGCAATACTTAGGCAGAAATATTCGCCAATCAAAGGGAAAACTCTCGTCCGACCGGTAGTACAACGATGTGTACAATGCGCCAAGGCAACACCTAAGTTTTTATCTCAGCAAATGGGAGATTTCCACGCAGGTATGGTGCAGTCAGCGCGACCATTCGTGAATGTGGGAATTGATTTCTGTGGCCCTACATACACTCACGTCAAAATCAGAGGGAAAAGACCACAAGAGTCATATATAGCTGTTTTCTTTTGCTTTTCTACCAAAACCACGCATCTGGAAGTAGTGAGTGATTTATCTTCAGCAGGCTTTTTGGGAGCTCTCAAGCGCTTCACAGGACGCCGAGGTACTCCCTGGAATATTTACTGTGACAATGCCAACAATTTCGTAGGAGCCGAAAACCAACTAGAAGTAATAAAGGACATGATAAGAGATCACAAGACGAGAGATACCATAGCAGCGACTTGCAGTTCGAAAGGAATTGAATTTCACTTCATACCTCCGCGCGCACCGCACTTTGGGGGACTCTGGGAGGCGGCAGTTAAGTCAGCAAAGTTCATGATGCATTGATCAATTGCCTCAGCCGCACTGACTTACGAAGAACTTGAGACGGCCGTAGTTGAAATAGAAGCGATACTTAACTCCAGGCGAATAACCCCAATGACTTAATGGCGTTGACACCTGGGCATTTTCTCATTGGGGAGCCTTTGACAAGTTCCATAGATCCTAGCGCTCAACACCAGCATACAAGCCTCATAACTCGCTGGAAACTCGTCTTGCACATCAAAAATGAATTTTGGCGCCGCTGGTCCAAGGAGTATTTAAGTAAACTTCAACACCGATATAAGTGGAAACAGCGGTGTCAGAGCATCGAACCCGGCCACATGGTCATAATTAAACAAGACAATACGCCCGCCTTGAAGTGGCCACTGGGACGTATAATTAATGTCATCAGGGGCAATGATGGTTTAGTGCGAGTGGCAATTGTTCGAACGTCAAGTGGTATTCTCTGATGAGCAATACATAAGCTAGCACCTCTTCCTGTTGAAGAAGAGCAATCTTTAACGAAGCCTGTCGACGGCGTACCGCACTCAGTAAAAGCTATCAAGTGTAACAGCAATGATGGACAAAACATCTCGAAAACACAGAACAATGTCAGTGATTACTCAAGTCCGATCGATAAAGACGAAAACACCTCAAATAAGGGTAATACTAGTCCAAGAAAAAGGGCTCGGTGGTCACTAGGCAGCGCAATAATTACATTATTAATGACTTGTTTGATGCTGCCAACAACCCAAGGCTCTCCGCTAGAGTTACGGCCCTTTCAATCCCAGCCTGGTATATATTTTGAGAACTTGGGAACAGCCAACATAATCTCAAGCGAATGGAATATCATTGCCTATTATGATACGCAACATTTCTGGAGCGAATTTGAAGTATTTGCAAACTACACCAATACCTTAAACTACTTCTGTCATCTAATGAAGGAAAGGGATGTCTGTCTAAGAACTGTGGGTCACTTTCAACACCTAAGTGATGAATTGTCCAGAAAAAAATGAATTATTAGGAGCATTGGATTTCGTAGGTAATATTGCAGATGTGTTATTCGGAGTTTTACACTCCAACTATGCAGAAAAAATGTGTGAAACCAGTGACACCATACAGCAAAATGAGGATCACATCTCAAGCTTGATTAAAAACCAAACTTCTCTCATAGATGTGGCAGTAAATGTAATCAAAAGGAACCAGCAAATCATAGATAAGCAATTCAAAAACCGTGAATTCCACATCAATGAGCTAACCAAACAAATCAACGGTTTAAAGGAAGAGCTTCATCAACAAAGGATATCTGAAATCTTCACATCCTTAACTATTCAAGTATCTTTGTCTGCATTAAACTTTCAGCGAATTCAATCATTAATATTGAATGTGCTCATCGACACTCATCACTCATCACTCATGATGATTGAAAATCAACCCACAACTCATATCGCCCCTGCAACTTAGAAGAGAGCTGTCTACAATAAAGGAACATATACCCTTGTCACTGAGGATTCCAACGACACAGGATGATACACTAACGTTATACAATCTAATGACCATTGACGGAAAGATTGCAACAAGGCATATAATCTTCATAATTAAGCTACCACTATTAGCACTGGAAGATTTTGAGCTCTTTAAGGTTATATCTTTACCAGTATTGATCAACAACACTTAGCTGACAATTAAGCTGTCCTCACCATTCTTAGTAATAAACCTGCATCGTGACCAATACTACCCTCTTACAGAACAAGATCTGAATACTTGTACATCCACAGCCGAAGACAAACATCTTGGCCGCCAAAAACATCCAATATATCGGAAGGGATCAACTATAAGCGCCCGTGAAATTGATTTGATTAACAAACTTCCACAATCACATGCATGTCCAGTAATAAAAATAGGAGATGATCCAAATTTGATACAACTTTAACATCCTAATGAATGGATTTATGTCCTCAAGCAGGAAACGACAGTGAATGTTGTGTGCGGGAGTAACGTGACAACGCTAGTACTCAAAGCGGCAGGCATCCTAAAATTTCAAGGTGACTGTGTCATCAAGCAGGAACTAGCAACTATTCAAGGGCAAAACATCTACCCAACAATTGCAAGGATGTCTTATTCACCTTCAGGCAACTTGACTAAACTTGTAATGCCAACCCAGGCACCCTTCTCTTCTAATGAGACCTACCGTTATCATCCGAGCTGGGAAGACCTAGATGACCTCAAGGGACAACTTCAGAAAGTCTACAAGGAACTGCCAACAAGAAGTCATGTTCACAGAAATGATGTCCATCAATTTGCAGTATCATATATTGGACTACTACTAGCTGCAGCCGTCATTCTCTACATTGGTTGCAGATTCCGTTCAACGTTTTGTCAGCCTTTTTTTCAAGAAGAAACCTAAACCTGCACCAAGGTCTTATGTCAGCACTGCCAACTACGAAGACCCGGACTTTACTATCAATTTTGAGGCTTAATTGAAGTAGGCATTCAATGCGGGGGAGAATCTTCATCCAAAACATATTCATAGTTATTCAATAAAAATTCTTACAAAGAAACTACATAAATGTAATACATAAATTCTCACGAGTCACAGAAGAATTTGCTGCTAACAAAATCAGACGTAAACTGACACTTTTGTTTTTCTCAACCGCGGTGGCTTGTGAGAATACGCAAGATGACACTTTTGTTTTTCTCGGCACTGACTCGTGAGAATTTATGTAAATGATAAAATTTGCTTATTTACTGTCTTTTCTCACACATTATTCTAATTTTTTGTATATAAACCAGAATTTGGAAGTTAATAGATCTCAGTTTTTCACAAACCTTCGGTGGTGTTTTTCAATAGTACCAATTCCTTCGCGTTAATCATTTTCCCTTTCAGCAAGCTCCTGATGTGCTGGTTCAAGTACCGCGCACACTTCATGCTTCAAGTCAAGGTACAAGAACCTTTGGCTTTTCCACAAACATAAAGTAAAAGCACTTTATACATTTGGTGACCCCTACGTGATCATTGGTTCACGTCACACATCTCGTTGACATATCAAACGCATATTTCCAGTGCTGTATCAATATGAGCTAAGACCAGCTTACTCAAAGCCAGAAGGATACAAGTGATGAAATCCAGCGACTGGCGACCAATTATTCAAAAGATGGAGATGACCGCAAGAACATAGCGTACCTTCAACAGAGGCTACAAAGGATTGATAATCTATGGGCCGACTTTAAGGAAACAGACACTCAAATTCGAAGTCTATACGGACAACGATTGGAATATAGCTACTGCACAAAGAGCTACTATGACGGCATACAGACGGGCTATGAGAAATTTAGAGGACAGATCATGTCTAGATTGCCGTTAAGCAAAGAGACTCATGGCATCGAAGACAAATTACTCGATGCGCTCAGTATCAAGGAACAAGATACAGCTCGGATGGAGCTTAAGGGAAAAGAAAAAGCAACAGATGTTAATCTGTTGATGGAACCCATACAAGAAGAACTAGCTGCCAAGGTAGTGGGATGTAATAAAGAAACTCCTGGTGCCAAGGGCCAAGTGAATCTCAAACACTCCAGATGAGAATAGAAACAGTTGAGCGGCACTTTTCAGTGTTGCAAGAACTTCACCATAAAATTTGGAGTTTAGCAGACGATCCTAACACGTTCGATTATGACATTGAAAGCTACTTTAATCTGGAAGAACAATTTCAGAATACACTTGCTCGTCTATACAAATGGTTGAGCCAGACAGTCCGAACTACCAATGGCAGCAGGGCAATTAACGAAGAGGCTACCACAGCCAATGCCATCAGAGTGAAACTACCCAAGATCTCCTTGCCAACGTTCGACGGGGATTATCTGAAGTGGCGGCAATTCCGTGATCTCTTCGTAAAGTTTGTCCATAATCAGCGCATTGCAGAATGTCAAAAATTGTGGTATCTCAAGACAAGTCTCTCGGGAGAAGCAGAAAGGCTCATTCGGCATCTCACTACATCAGAAACAAACTATGCAACAGCATGGAAGCTAATTAACGACAGATATGAAACACCCGACTGCTCGTCACCGCCCTAATTAATAAATTGCTCTCCCAACAAAGTATATCCGTCGAAAGCCCAATAGCAATCAAGTCTATGCACGACTCAGCACAGGAATGCTTGCTGGTCTTGCAAAATTTAGGAGTACCCACAGATCAATGGGCCCATATTGTCCTTCACATCTTGGTCAAGAAGCTAGACAAGACCACTCATGCATTGTGGGAACAATCATTGGCATCACCTAGAAACCTGCAACCCCTCAACACCTTCTTACACTTTTTGGAGACTCGTTTTCAATCATTGGAAGCGCTTGGGAGCAAGGGCAGAGGAACAGTGGAAAGGAGACCCCATACCCTGAAGTCTTTAGCTTCGATAACGAACACAGGGATAACTTGTCCAGCTTGTAAGGGTGATCATAAGCTTTTTGCTTGTAGAAGGTTTTTGCAATTATCACCAGAAAAGAGAATCAACCTCTTGAACGTCCCCAAACTCTGCTTCAATTGCTTAAGCACGGGACACAATTTAACTGCCTGTCCCTCCGGGAAATTTTACACGATGCTCTCGTAAACACAATACACTGTTGCATCCTCCAGACAAAACTCACAGAACGGAGAAAGTCAACGAAAATGCAGGTAAGGTGCTGGCATCAATCCGACAATCAGCTCCACCAATCGCTCTGCGAAGGAGCCTGTGACAAGTCCACCAGGAATAGACACGTCAAAATCACTAACAACCAAAACGGCAGCAACAACAAGGGGATATATACTCTTAAGCACAGTCTTGGTCAAGGCGAGTGGTGGAAACGGACCAGCTATTGAATGCAGAGCGGCCTTAGATTCAGGATCGCAAGTAAATCTCATCACTGAAAATATGGCCAAAAAATTGAGACTAATGGAAATTCCCGAATCAATGTGCATAGAAGGAATCGCGCAAAGAAAACAACAAGCCCAATGCAGAGTGAGTCTAGCATTGCAATCACGAATCAATGGATTTAACACAAGATTGGAGGTATACGTCTTGCCACGCATAGTATCTCCTTCTCCTCCTGACTTCAATACACCAAAGTCAATAGATCTATTGATCGGCGCGGAGCTATACTACACGATACTATACATCGGACAAATAAAACTAAGCGAGACACTACCAACACTTCAGCACACCGCCTTCGGGTGGACAGCAAGTGGCAAGATTACAAACGAAACTCAAATATGTGCAAACCTCGCAGAGCAAGAAATGGACAAACAATTAGAGAAATTCTGGAGATTGGAGGAGACAACAACTAACACCAACAACTTCACATCTGCAGAAACACGCTGCGAAAGCCATTTTAACCAAACTACAAGAAGAAATTCCAACTGTCACATCACTGTACGATTGCGATTTCAGAAGGATCCCAAACAATTAGGAGAATCGAAGGATGTCGCCTTCCAACGCTTTATGGCCCTAGAGTGACGACTCGCAAAAATTACAGAGCTGAAGGATCGGTTTTCTCAATTTATGAATGAATACATAAACCTCGGTCATATGAAGGAAGTCAAACTGGATCAGGTCGAACGTCCCTACTGCTTCCTACCTCACCATTATGTGATCAAACCTGACAAAACTACCACAAAACTCAGGGCTGTGTTTGACGCATCTGCGAAGACGTCTTCCAACCTCTCTCTCAATAATATTCTATACACAGGGCCCACTATTCAAGATGATGTAGTTTCAATTCGCTTGAAATTCCGGATACCAAGATTCGTCTTCACCGCCGATATAGAAAAAATGTATCGGCAGATACAAGTTGAGGAGGTTGACCAGAAATTTTAATTAATATGGTGGAGAAACAATGAAAATGAAAGCCTTAAATGCTTCAAACTGTCAACGGTTAGCTATTACACAACATGTGCCCTTATCTGACAACAAAATGCCTTCAAAGGTTGTCAGAAGAAGCAGCTGTAGAATACCCTCTTGGCACCAAGGCATTAGCTCACGATTTTTATGTTGATGACGTGCTTACTGGTTCAGACAGTCTGACAAACACCATAGCCATATAAGACCAATTGAAGTTCATCGGTAGCTCAGCAGGATTCAAATTGAGGAAGTGGTGCTCAAATCACACAAGGCTACTGGAGAATATACCGGAAGAAGATCGCGAGTTACAGTTAGATTTCACCAATAAATCTAAGAAAGACATCAAGACAATTGGTTTGGCTTGGCTACCTAAAACCGATGAGCTTCAAATCAGACTATCATTGAATAATAAGGACAAGGTCACAAAGCGCATAGCACTCTCCGAAATCGCACACCTTTTTGACCCTCTAGGCATAATGGACCCAGTTGTATTAATAGCGAAAATATTTCTACAGAAGCTATGGACGCTCAAGCTAGACTGGGACGCAGCTCTACCATAGGAACTGCACTCATCATGGATTAAATACGGAGAAGGGTTGATAACGTTAAGCAGCATAAAAATTCCAAGACACGTGCTAGCTCACAGAGTGCCAAAGGCTGTGCAAATTGATATTTTTGCGGACGCATCGGAGAAGGCACCGCAGCATACCTACCGACTGTTGATAAGGATGATGTTGTAATATTGCGATTACTATGTGCAAAGTCAAAGGTGGCTCCAATAAAGCAAACTGCATTGCCAAGACTAGAACTCTGTTCAGCCAAAATGGCAGTCGAGCTTTCAGAACGGATTAAAAGAGACTTGACGTTAAAAATTGAGACCATATACTTATGGACGGATTCCGAAATTGTCCTCAATTGGATAAACTCGCCCTCCTCGTCGTTTCACTTTTTCGTTGCGAACCTAGTGTCCACGATACAACAACTGTCTGTTCCCCAGAAATGGCGACATGTAGGGTCTACGGATAATCCAGCTGATGTCTTTTCTGTACTCAAGCGAGGCAGCATGGCCAGTCCCATACATCAAGGGACTGCCGAAATCTAGTACTGAGAATCGACACACAATCGCAGCCACCACAGCAGATGATGATATACACTTTGTATACTCAGTGGATCATCGAAATTCCTTCGCTCGACTCAAAAGAATTGTGGCATACGTTCTCCGCTTCATTTCAAGGATCAGACGCCAGTCCTGTGAAACTATGAGCGAACCCCATCTCAGACTGCAGGAACTTCACGAAGCGGAAGAAACCATAATAAGACAAATGCAGGATCAAGAGTCTAATGGAGATATCTGTCATTTGAGGCAATCCGGAGAAGTGGCAAAGACCAGCGCACTGTCTAGCCTTACCCCTTCTTGGATGAGAGAGGAATCATCAGGGTAGGTGGACGATTACAGGCATCTAGCTTATCATATGATGCTAAACACCCGCAGCTTTTACCCTAATCTCATCAATTCACTAAGCTGTTGATAAACAACACGCACATAGAGAGATGCCACGTTGGCCCGCAGGCATTGCTAGCAATACTTAGGCAGAAATATTCGCCAATCAAAGGGAAAACTCTCGTCCGACCGGTAGTACAACGATGTGTACAATGCGCCAAGGCAACACCTAAGTTTTTATCTCAGCAAATGGGAGATTTCCACGCAGGTATGGTGCAGTCAGCGCGACCATTCGTGAATGTGGGAATTGATTTCTGTGGCCCTACATACACTCACGTCAAAATCAGAGGGAAAAGACCACAAGAGTCATATATAGCTGTTTTCTTTTGCTTTTCTACCAAAACCACGCATCTGGAAGTAGTGAGTGATTTATCTTCAGCAGGCTTTTTGGGAGCTCTCAAGCGCTTCACAGGACGCCGAGGTACTCCCTGGAATATTTACTGTGACAATGCCAACAATTTCGTAGGAGCCGAAAACCAACTAGAAGTAATAAAGGACATGATAAGAGATCACAAGACGAGAGATACCATAGCAGCGACTTGCAGTTCGAAAGGAATTGAATTTCACTTCATACCTCCGCGCGCACCGCACTTTGGGGGACTCTGGGAGGCGGCAGTTAAGTCAGCAAAGTTCATGATGCATTGATCAATTGCCTCAGCCGCACTGACTTACGAAGAACTTGAGACGGCCGTAGTTGAAATAGAAGCGATACTTAACTCCAGGCGAATAACCCCAATGACTTAATGGCGTTGACACCTGGGCATTTTCTCATTGGGGAGCCTTTGACAAGTTCCATAGATCCTAGCGCTCAACACCAGCATACAAGCCTCATAACTCGCTGGAAACTCGTCTTGCACATCAAAAATGAATTTTGGCGCCGCTGGTCCAAGGAGTATTTAAGTAAACTTCAACACCGATATAAGTGGAAACAGCGGTGTCAGAGCATCGAACCCGGCCACATGGTCATAATTAAACAAGACAATACGCCCGCCTTGAAGTGGCCACTGGGACGTATAATTAATGTCATCAGGGGCAATGATGGTTTAGTGCGAGTGGCAATTGTTCGAACGTCAAGTGGTATTCTCTGATGAGCAATACATAAGCTAGCACCTCTTCCTGTTGAAGAAGAGCAATCTTTAACGAAGCCTGTCGACGGCGTACCGCACTCAGTAAAAGCTATCAAGTGTAACAGCAATGATGGACAAAACATCTCGAAAACACAGAACAATGTCAGTGATTACTCAAGTCCGATCGATAAAGACGAAAACACCTCAAATAAGGGTAATACTAGTCCAAGAAAAAGGGCTCGGTGGTCACTAGGCAGCGCAATAATTACATTATTAATGACTTGTTTGATGCTGCCAACAACCCAAGGCTCTCCGCTAGAGTTACGGCCCTTTCAATCCCAGCCTGGTATATATTTTGAGAACTTGGGAACAGCCAACATAATCTCAAGCGAATGGAATATCATTGCCTATTATGATACGCAACATTTCTGGAGCGAATTTGAAGTATTTGCAAACTACACCAATACCTTAAACTACTTCTGTCATCTAATGAAGGAAAGGGATGTCTGTCTAAGAACTGTGGGTCACTTTCAACACCTAAGTGATGAATTGTCCAGAAAAAAATGAATTATTAGGAGCATTGGATTTCGTAGGTAATATTGCAGATGTGTTATTCGGAGTTTTACACTCCAACTATGCAGAAAAAATGTGTGAAACCAGTGACACCATACAGCAAAATGAGGATCACATCTCAAGCTTGATTAAAAACCAAACTTCTCTCATAGATGTGGCAGTAAATGTAATCAAAAGGAACCAGCAAATCATAGATAAGCAATTCAAAAACCGTGAATTCCACATCAATGAGCTAACCAAACAAATCAACGGTTTAAAGGAAGAGCTTCATCAACAAAGGATATCTGAAATCTTCACATCCTTAACTATTCAAGTATCTTTGTCTGCATTAAACTTTCAGCGAATTCAATCATTAATATTGAATGTGCTCATCGACACTCATCACTCATCACTCATGATGATTGAAAATCAACCCACAACTCATATCGCCCCTGCAACTTAGAAGAGAGCTGTCTACAATAAAGGAACATATACCCTTGTCACTGAGGATTCCAACGACACAGGATGATACACTAACGTTATACAATCTAATGACCATTGACGGAAAGATTGCAACAAGGCATATAATCTTCATAATTAAGCTACCACTATTAGCACTGGAAGATTTTGAGCTCTTTAAGGTTATATCTTTACCAGTATTGATCAACAACACTTAGCTGACAATTAAGCTGTCCTCACCATTCTTAGTAATAAACCTGCATCGTGACCAATACTACCCTCTTACAGAACAAGATCTGAATACTTGTACATCCACAGCCGAAGACAAACATCTTGGCCGCCAAAAACATCCAATATATCGGAAGGGATCAACTATAAGCGCCCGTGAAATTGATTTGATTAACAAACTTCCACAATCACATGCATGTCCAGTAATAAAAATAGGAGATGATCCAAATTTGATACAACTTTAACATCCTAATGAATGGATTTATGTCCTCAAGCAGGAAACGACAGTGAATGTTGTGTGCGGGAGTAACGTGACAACGCTAGTACTCAAAGCGGCAGGCATCCTAAAATTTCAAGGTGACTGTGTCATCAAGCAGGAACTAGCAACTATTCAAGGGCAAAACATCTACCCAACAATTGCAAGGATGTCTTATTCACCTTCAGGCAACTTGACTAAACTTGTAATGCCAACCCAGGCACCCTTCTCTTCTAATGAGACCTACCGTTATCATCCGAGCTGGGAAGACCTAGATGACCTCAAGGGACAACTTCAGAAAGTCTACAAGGAACTGCCAACAAGAAGTCATGTTCACAGAAATGATGTCCATCAATTTGCAGTATCATATATTGGACTACTACTAGCTGCAGCCGTCATTCTCTACATTGGTTGCAGATTCCGTTCAACGTTTTGTCAGCCTTTTTTTCAAGAAGAAACCTAAACCTGCACCAAGGTCTTATGTCAGCACTGCCAACTACGAAGACCCGGACTTTACTATCAATTTTGAGGCTTAATTGAAGTAGGCATTCAATGCGGGGGAGAATCTTCATCCAAAACATATTCATAGTTATTCAATAAAAATTCTTACAAAGAAACTACATAAATGTAATACATAAATTCTCACGAGTCACAGAAGAATTTGCTGCTAACAAAATCAGAAAGCTTCAGGCCAGACATAAACTGACACTTTTGTTTTTCTCAACCGCGGTGGCTTGTGAGAATACGCAAGATGACACTTTTGTTTTTCTCTAAATGAAGAGTAAACGTTAAAATTGTGCCCTCTAGATATTGTTTATTAGGGCTAAACTCATTAACATGCATGGAAGATACACTGTTCATAAACATTCGTCTCTCAGACAAACATATTCATAATATCAATAAGTTCATTTCCAATTTCATCTTTACACAATTCAGTTACTTGATCTACAGTAATATTAATATAATAAAGGTCAACAATGGCCCCGCGGCCGCCTGTCGTGTTTGCCAGTTTCCCTGCTTAAATTATGTCGGTAAGATCAGAAGGAAAAGAAAGCAAACTAAAGGTAAGCGAATGAGAAAAAAAATAGAAGCAAATAGATATACGTAAAACAAGGAAAAAGAAAACAGATAAACTTAGGGTATATATACACAAAAGAAGAAATTTACCAAAGGCTACAATTCCAATCTTCACACTGATTAATAATTAGGAGAACTTTTATATAAATAATTGAACTCTTGAATTAATAACTGTCTATACATCCAGCCCAATTTCGCGTATTGGGTTTAGAAGCTTCTCAAAGTACCTTTTGAAGTCTTCGCTTGTAATTTCGCTCCCTTTTGTAAAACTACTCCCACGGATTTATTTTATTAGGAACCACAAGAGTTTGGTGTCAGGTTTTTATTTTGCGATAGTTACATACGTTCTTCGAACTCTCCATTATGCTTCCTAAATAAGTTCAACCATTTGAAGGATTTTTTCTTGCTTTAAGACAAGCCGCATTACACCAGTTTTCTTTCAAAATTGTATGCATCCTCTGTATTTTTAATGAAGATTGTTTTATGGCAATTATAAGATCATTAATATTCGCTTCGTCCGGTACCATGTTGGTTGCGTGCTCTAATTCACTTTTATATTTGTTCACATTTTAGCTTTTCCATTCTAGGTATGATAATAATTTTAATTCAGTACTTAAGGACGCGTTATTAGTTTGGATATCTAAGGAGGAGACTGAACTTACTGGGAGGTGATCAGAGTATGGATGAGGGACAGTTTCAAGACATTTAATGCATGGGATTAGATTATAAGAAGCCGCTGCAATATCGTTGGTCAAGGTGCCTATTCCACTAATGAATGTATGTATATTCGCTTTCTAAGTCGTCCGGTGTGCGACCGTTATAATAGTTAAGCCATATTATTTACATGGTTCTACAAAGCTTCTACTTATACGGTTGACCATATTATCTCTAAATTTTCTAATAGCGGTAAGATTAAAATTAGTAATGTCAATTTCAGCTAGTATTACTTGCTGTGCTCCGATTCTTACATTAAGATCTCCTAATATTATATTATTTTCCGTATGTAATTTTTCCAGGCACTCCCTCAAAACTGCAAAATCCTCATTCCAATTGTTATAGTTTAAGTAAGTAGGCATGAATAAAAGAGCAGAATTTTTCATGTTAATACTTACAAATTTGAAATTGTTCATTAGCTTAAATTTAACCATACCGCTGAATCTGCATTTTTTCTTAATACCGTAAAGACATCCCCCCTTAGCTCTACCAAAAGATGCGGAATTAAATGCACTAACCCAGCACAGTTCGTATTCAATAAAATATTTTCTATATTTATCTATGTCATCCTCTACATGCATCTCAAGGAGAAAGAAGATATCGTATCCGTTAATAAAATCGAAAAAACCTGGAATCAAGATTTTGTTCTTTAGCCCTGCAATATTATTATTAATTATTTAATGTAAACTCTACACAATTGAGCCTTAACTTCTAATTATGTGTAGGTAGATATGCACAGATAGAAATAATTAATGTACGAAAATGCTAATTTCTAATTTAGTCTAGAATGATGGAAAATTCACAAATTCATTATATATACCTATTTATATGCACTTATATTTACAAATTGATTTTAAAGTAGATGTGGTTTAGTTATAGCTATAAATTCGAAAAATATAAGAAAATATTTCTCCGGAAGCTGTCCCGACTGTCACGCCTTAATTCAAATGGAAGATCATTCCACAGCCTGATGGTCCCGACAAAAAATTGCCCTCCTCTAGTAAAACTTCCCGCACGAGGCAACAGTAAGGTTAGCGTACGATTAGAGCGATCAAAGCTATTTTTTTCATACAAGTACTCACGTTTTCGAGAACAAATCAAAGTAAAGAGGAATAGAACCGCTCGATACTTGAAATATGAGTGCAGACCACATCCAAATCAATTTTTAACATATGATGATAATTGATCATATCGTCTTAGGTTGTATACATATCATACAGCAGAGTTGAATGCAACAGTCAGTTTCCTCATTGATACAGAGCCAAGTTGGTAAAAGATTACATAGCCGTAGGTAAGAATCGGGCATACTAAACTTTTAACGGTTTTTAATCTTGTAAACAAATGTAAAAAGTTACCAGAGGTAGAAAGATTGCGATGAGGTCGTATCATGTAACTGTACTATTTAAGATTATTCCTAGTTTGTTGAGAGAATTTTTAAACCACTGTTATCGAGGAGGATCTGCGGGAAGTAGGATGTATCCAGTTCGTTCTTATAGAAGACAACTGCGTTAGCCTTAGTCGCATTGAGCAATAGTATATTATTCGCGGCCTAGCGATAAATGCAAGAGAGATCATCATGCAAGATCATTTATGAAGAGTGTAAATAGTAACGGTCCTAAGATGTAACCTTGCGGAATGCCACAAGTAATGGCGATGCTGCTGGAGAGTTGATTGCTACAGAAAATTCTCTGATACCTGTTGCTAACATACGAGGCGATAAGCTTACAGGCCATACCAAAAAATCCGTATAACGATAGTAGTTTCTCCACCATAAGCTGATGATTAACGCTATCAAAAGCTTTAGAAAAGTCTAAGAGTAACAGAATTGTTAGCATATCTGAATCCATAGTTGTTCGAATTTTTATTTTGATCATAGTAGTGACACAGCTGTGTTTTGGCCTGAAGCCTGAATGGAAAGCCGAAAGTAAATTATTACGCACAATAAATTCACAGATTTTGTGGTACATTTTTTTTCCCAGTATTTGGGATACATACAGCAAAATTGCTATCGGTCGGTAGTCTGTCTGGCTGGCTTTAGCTTTCTTAGGGATAGGTTTAAATTTTGCAATTTTCCACTTATTGGAAAATTCTGACCTGAAGAGAGTGGACTTGATGATGTGAGTTAACGCTGGTAGACAAATAGGAAGAATAAGCTTCAGAAATTTAGAGTGCACGTTTTCTAAGCCAACAGCATCAGATTTAATGGAAAAGGCGGCTAAAAAAACATCATTTGGTGTAACACAAGCAAAAGAAAAGCCTTCGTGCGAACCCCTACCCACAGTGATATCTGAGCGTTGGTGCTGCAGTGAAGGATGATTTGCCGAAGATTTGATTCAGCTTGTGCCCGTCCTCGTAGACTTCGGAAGCCCTAATCCGACCAATGCCAATATTACCCAAGCTACGCCAAAGCAGCTCCGCAGGAAAATTAGAATTGAGTTTAGTGCCAAAATATGATTTTTTTTAATTCCGTATATCTGGCGATTGCGTAACATTTTAAATTCAGTCTGTAGTTCAGGCAAACAATAGCGTTTCCACCTAGCAAAAGCCATGTTCCGGCGATAAATAAGCTGGCTCCCCTTAATGAAAACGTACTTTTCAAAGAGGTGATTGATGAGAGATTCAAGATGACCTGCCTGTTCATCAATCGATGACATAGTGAGTACACTGTGCCAATTTAGTTCAAAAGCCTCAGAAAACAGATCATTCATAGGGATGGCCTTAAAATCGCGATAATAAAACTCCTCTGCAATATTAGAAAATCCCCCAAATTTGTAATTTGAATCAATAGGATCATGTCATGAAATGGTCGAAAACGGCATCTGTTTATGGGAGAATACCGATGAGCTTTCACTAACTAAGAATACATCTAATAAGGTAGAAGAGGTATTCGTACAGTGGGTGGGAAGACAGTTGACCACAGTTAGCCTGACAGTCTGTATTAAATTCGTGAATGCAGTAGAGTGGCGGTTGCAGGTAAGCAAGTCGGTATTAAACTCACATGTAACAATAATATGGGAGGATGAGCCAGAAATTTGTGACAGTACGCTGTCTAGATTATCCCAAGAAATACAGTGTGGAGGTCTGTAAACTGTCCCAACTATGCTTTTTTCATGGGCTGCAAATATCTGTACATAAATGAAGTCAATTTCAGATCTAGAGTCGGAACTTGCTACAACGACCGCACAAATTCGACCTAATGTAATTTGCCACTCCTCCTCCTCTACTGGGGCGATCATTGCGAAATATCCTATGTTGATTAAGGGAAACAAGCTTATTAGAGATATGTGTACTCAACCAAGTTTCAGATATGCATACCACGTCAATAAATGTGCTATTAAAAATATCCTTGAACTCATCTGCCTTTGGTAAAAGGCTTTGTGCATTAAAATGGTACACTTTTAGAGCACCTTGCTCACCAAAATTAAGGAGCGTAACAATATAGTTGGTGAGTCCACCGTACGGCGAATTTCCATTATCTGTTTGTGAAGACATTAATACAATCTAAATATGCTATGACAGTAGAAACAGCTGGCGGTTTAAAGTTGCAGTTCAGTTCTAGAAAAATTAAAAATGTAGTAAAAAGTGAAAAAAGAAAACTAATAAACAATAAAAGAATCAATGAAATAACGAAAAAATAATAAATAAACTTTCCTAAGGCTAAATAATTCTAGTTAAGTAATTAATATAAGCATAGGTAAAAACAAAAAAGAATAATAATTCAAAATTAAGATGAGCATCATATGCATTATAAATTATGACATGCTGCGTGATACAGTTCTTTAGGTCAGTACGCATTAAAGTGAGGTAAATTCAGATTCAAAGTTACAATTGGTTATCTTGATCAGACGTATTTACATGTCCAACATAATCACGTAGTTCATCAAACGATCTCATCATCTGAGCAGGACCATTAACATTTCGTCGAACAAACATCAATCCATTACAGGTGAACACCTGATGTGCAAGCTTTTACGTTTGAGTTGGCTGGCTTCCCGATATATTTATTTATTTAAGTCTACAGAGAAAAGCTCCTACAGACTAAGCATTAAAACTAACTTAACATTAAGTCAGAAGGATATAAATATATTCTATAAAAAAAGAAATGTAAAGAATATCTTAAGACGTAATTATCTATAAGTTTGCATTACAGTATTACTGAAACTATTACGTTCTTCAATAAGATCTCCGAAAGAACAAAGACCGTTAACATTTCGAGAGCAATGAGTGATGGGTTCATACTGGCCGTAACAAGTTCTATGAGAAGGAATATATAATAAATCTCTAGATAAATAGAAAAGCCAAGCAAATAAATTGTGAATAAGGCATTCAATTCGGGTGAGCAAATCTTGTAGCAGAAAACATCTGTGACAAACACAATACTGAAGGCCTTTCTACGAGACTCTAAAGTTTGGAGCCCAAGTAACTGGCACATGGTCTCGTATGAAGGAAGGCCAACTTCAAGATTCAATGCGTTTAATATGTAAAGCAGCATAAGGGCACCAAGCAGCAGAGGAATACTCCAATATGGAGCGAACTAATGAAACATACAAAGCCTATAAACTATAAGCGCCTTGAAAAATAGTGCAGTTACGCTTAATGAAACCGAGCATTTTAAATGCCTTGTAGGTGACATAATCAAGATGCAAAGAGCAGTTCAACTTGTTATCAAAAAATATACCAAGATCTTTAATCTCAGTAGGTCTGTCTTCAGTAATATCTTTAATCATGTAATCAAACAGCTCTTACACTTGCTAGGATTGAGCTCCAAACCATTTAACCAGCACCAAACCAGAAGTTTATCTAGGTCAATGTACAGAGTACACATAATTATTTTCTACTTAACAAAGGGTTAATGCAACCAACTTCTAATTGTCATCATATTTCATTTACTCAATGCGAAGTTCATACTTGAATAATAAATGTTTATAGTAAATTATACTCAGTGTTGTTACTTAAACATTTTTGGTCTTTCGAGCAAAACGTCGCTGCTATAATCATCAAGCTTGTAGAACTTGGGTTTTCAGGTAACCGATTATTATAGCAAATACATCCTCTGGAATTAAGGTCCAAAGGCAGTAATTATAAAGTTGAAAGACTAGAGAGATTCAAACACTAAATGAATTCCTAATTTTCTTGAAAACAGATTTCAAGTGCTAGAATCTATGGAACCGACAAAGGCCATTCAGCCAGCATAAATTTTAGACAAAAGGAATGAAGTAAAAATATACCACGGTGTGGTGGGAATGAAATCATTATGCGGCTTCTGCAAAGCAAGTCCCAAGATTTATACTGGTGAAAAATGTAATAATTTGAATGCTGTACAAGGAAACGAAGAGAGCAGAAAAGCAAAACTCTGCTCCAATTGCCTAGTTAAGGGCCATGCAGCTCAGAATTGTAAAAGTTGGAAAACTTGTAGAATACGTACCAGAAAACACCAAACATTATTACATTTAAATTCATCACTTCAAAACCCTGATAGGAAGCTAAACAATCGGGAAACCAATGAGAGGGAATCGACTAGACCAAATGCGTCAGTAGTGTCAACTCATATTACAGAAAGTAAAAATCAGTGTACTGTATTGTTAGCCACTGCAATATTACAAGCAGTTGGTAAAAACAACAATACAATTATGCTGCGAGCGCTTATTGACCAGGGAGCTCAAGCCAGCTTCATAACCGAAGAAGCGGCTCAGAAGCTAAAACTGCCAAGAAGACGAATAAACGCCACTGTAACAGCAGTAGGAGGTGCAAAGATTGACAATAATCAAACGTGCATTGAATTAACAGTAAAGCCAAGATTTCCATCACCATTTCTCACAACAACAACAGCATTAATACTCAAAAAGCTAACGAGAGTAATGCAGTCCGAAAAAACTACAAACAGATCTGAATGGAAACACACAACGAATTTGATATTAGCAGATCTGAGTTTAGATGAATCAAGAACAATTGATGTAATCCTTGGAGCAGAAGTGTTTGCTAAAATACTAATGGACAGTGTACTGCGGGGGTCTCCGGAAACTCCCATAGCTCAAGAAACACAATTAGGTTGGATACTATCGGGCGAAGTGACACAAAGTATGTCCACCATAGCACCCCAATGCTACATATCTGAAGTAGATGTAAATGAAGAAATTCGAAAATTTCTGGAAATCGAAGACTTGAATACTGATACAGTCTTGACAGGTGAAGATGTAATGTGCGAAACCCACTTCAGAACTACTCGTCGAAGAAATTCTGACGGTAGATATACAGTAAGATTACCATTTAAAAGAATCTGCCAATCTTGGGGGTTCTCGAGAAATCGCATTACCAAGACTACTCCAGATGGAAAAGAAATTCAAGACAGAAAAGACGTTTGAAGTCACGTATAAGGATTTTATGAGTGAATATTTAAAACTTGGCCACATGACCTTAGTAACTGATAATTTGGACACAGCATATTACCTACCTCATCACGCTGTACTAAAACACGACAGTACAACGACATTTGTATTTGGTATTTGATGGTACAGCAAAAAGAAATAATCATGAAAGCTTAAATGAAATACTTTTAGTCGGACCACAAATACAACAGAATTTAATTTCAATTCTCCTCAGATCGCGAAAACATAAAGTAGTATTCACATCTGACATTGAAAAAATGTACCGCGAAGTAAACATTGATATTAGAGACCAGAATTATGAGAGAATGTTGTGGCGAAATTCCAAAAAGAACCCATCAGGGAGTACAAATTAACTACAGTCACATATGGAACCACAAGTGCACCATTTTTAGCAATTCGAACACTTCAAGTAGTGGCCAAAGATACAGCTAAAACTTTCCATTTGCAGAAAAAGTCATCATGCGAGACATATACGTAAATGATATTGTATCTGGAGGGGATTCTTTAGAAGAAGTCAGTAAAATAAGTCATGAATTAATAAACGCCCTTAAGAACGGACGTTTCAACTTGAGAAAATGGAGTAGCAATAGCAAAGAACTCTTACAGGAACTACCATGGGAAGTAAGGGAATCAGCTACAGAAATGAATTTCGAAGGAAAAATCAATTAAAGCACTTGGAGTTCACTGGAATCCATCCCCTGATTACTTCAAAATAAAAGTGAATATTTCAAACAATGAAGATCCTCTCACTAAACGTGAGATGCTGTCCGAAGCCTCTAAATTATTCGATCCGATTGGACTATTGGCCCCAATAATTATTACTATCAAACTATTATTTTGAGAAATTTTGACTGAGAGCCTAAACTGGGACCAACCCCTGGGGAAATTAAACAAAAATGGAATCGGATCAAACAAGAATTATCAATGCTAACAAAAATTAAAATAGCAAGATGGATTGGATACTCTCACGGCGATTACAAATACGAGTTGCACGGGTTCTCAGATGCCTCAGAAAGAGCCTACAGTGCAGTAATATACTTCAGAACAGTTCATAACGGAAAAATGGCTGTCTCGCTACTCACCGCTAAAACTAAAGTTGCCCCCCTGAAGTCGAAACTAACACTACTAAAATTAGAATTACGTGGAGCGCATCTTCTTGCAAATTTATTAAAGGTAACTAAAGTCAGCCTAGAAATTCCAAACATTCCCTACTTTGCTTGGACAGACTCCAAAATAGTCCTATTATGGATTAGGGCCGATCCACATAAATGAAAAATCTTCGTGGGCAACATAATAGCAGATATACAATTAAGAACAACCGAGGAAAATTGGTACTACCTAAAGTCCTCTGAGAATCCTGCAGACGTAGCTTTTTGAGGAATCTATCCATCACAACTAGAAACCCATTCGCTGTGGTGGGAAGGTCCATACTGGCTGAAATGTGAAGAGATCACATAGCCAGAAAGTAAATTCGAAGAAACAGAACTAGAAAGGAAAAAGATTGCAATGAACACACTAATACGTACACAAGATACACACGTGTTCGATCTCCTACTGCAAAGTCACCGTTCATTATGGAAAGTTCTACGTATCACTGCATACTGCAAACGATTCATAAGCAATTTGACGGAGGATAGACACGCAAGAAAATGTGACTCACTGACTGTGAAAGAACTCGAAGACGCATTAATAACAATCATTAAGTATACACAAGAGAAGCATTTCAAGGAAGACCTCCAGAAATTACGTCAAAGTCCAGAACTATCAAAATCAAGTGGGCTACTCACGTTAACTCCATTTACTGATTCAATCGAAGAATTACGTGTTGGTGGTAGACTAGAAAGTTCATACTTGACGTTTGAACAGAAGCATCGAATCATACTTCCCCATAAAAGCGAGTTAACTACACTTATTATAGATCAAGCTCACAAGAAGACAGTACATGGAGGAAACACTTTAACCTTGGAGGTAGTCCGTAACAAATACTGGATAATTAATGGACTACAGGCAATTAAAGGTTATATCCATAAATGTGTTGAATGTCATCGATACAAGGCCGAAACGTCGCAACAGATGATGGGAATGTTGCCCACAGCCAGAGTCACTCCGAGTCGTACCTTTACTCATACTGGTGTGGATTACGCAGGGCCATTCGACCTACTTGTGAAAACAGGTAGAGGCAACCGCACTTACAAGGGATATGCAGCTTTTTGCTTAACTACCAAAGCAATTCATATTGAGGTAGTCACAGATCTCACATCAAAGGCCTTCATAGCCGCATTTAAAAGATTGGTAAGCAGAAGAGGGACTGTGGCACATATATACAGTGATAATGCCACTAATTTCGTGGGCGCCAGCAAAGTAATCAGCAATCTTCATCAACAAGATGCATATAAAACCGAAGTAAATGAAGCCCTAGCAGAATTTTGCGCTCAATGGCATTTCATTCCTCCATCGTCACCACATTTCGGAGGACTTTGGGAAGCCGGCGTCAAATCGATCAAGCATGATATGCGTCGAGTAGTTGGTAAAACGAGAATGACATAGAAGAAATGACCACACTAATGACACAAATAGAAGGGTGCCTCAATTCTCGTCCATTATGTCCATTAACACAAGACCCAGAAAGCCTAGAAGTGCTCACACCCGGTCACTTTTTAACTGGTGCACCTATATTGTCAATACCAGATAAGGACTACTTAGAAACCAATACTGGTCTTCTTAAGAGATGGGACAGAGTGGAAAAGATGTACCAGGGCTTCTGGAAAAAGTGCTCTAATGAGTATCTTGGAAGACTTCAACAAAGACCAAAATGGGCGCTGAAGAAGCCTAATCCAACAGAAGGCGACATCGTATTAATAAAAGAAGATAATTTACCTCCGTCTCGTTGGGCTCTTAGAAGAATAATCAAAGTACATCCGGGAAGTGATGGACTTGTCAGAGTCGTAACTATGAAAACGAAATCTGGAACTCTTAAACGACCACTTACCAAAATCTCGATGCTGCCGACAAGTCAGGATCAAAAGAATTTAGGCGACATGCCGACTGAAGAAATAGACTCTGATACTAAAGCGACATCTGTTCCCTCAGCGGAAACAAATAACGACGAACGAAAGGCATCTGTACACAGTTGTCACAAACGACGAAGGAGAGAAAGGACCTATAATGCAAGCCATTTAAAGATGAGTCGACACGAATCTGGGACATCATCATCATTAAAAAAAGCTCGCAAATCCAAATTTCTGAGTTATCTGTTCATCATCACGACCTTGTTGGTCGTAGCACTGGGTGAAACCGTCAACGCACCGTATCAACTAACCAAGCTTGATAACCACGAAGGATTATATTTTGATGAAATTTCCGAAATGCGATTTTACTTTAGCGAATGGAACTTGGTAGTCTATTACAACCTAACAACATATTGGAAAGAACTCTATGGCATCCGAAAATCAATCCGGAAACTGAATCAGTTATGCGATGAAGAATCTCGGCTGTCAAGAGATCTATGTTATGCCACTACCCAAACATTGAAACATCCATTGTTAGAAATCGAACAAATGAACGACATATTATACCAACAAAATGAATATCCACGAACTCGCAATAAGCGAGCAACATTTGGATTCATAGGAACGGTCACTAATAAATTGTTCGGAATTCTGGACCAAGATTTTGCTGACGAATATAAGCGAAAATAAGTGAAATTAAGGCAAATGAAGATTATGGTAGACAATTATTACGAAATCAGACCTCAATAGTAGACAACACGGTTAACATTATGAAAAGAAACCACGAGGTTGTTCAACACCAATTCAATCTAATGAATACTCAAATCGAAACAATAACCAATCAATTAAATAATCCACAATATGTGGCAGTACTTCATCAAGCAGTCAATTCCGCAGCTATTCTGATAACTCTGAACCTAGTTACATTTCAACGTTTACAAAGAAAAATTCTATCACTCATCAAAGACATTAAATATGGGAAAATAAATACATTCGTCCTGACACCTGCACAACTTAACGAGCAGCTGACAACAATTCGTGAACACTTACCACCAAATGTACAATTACCAGGGGCTGGGAGTAAGTCCTTTCTAATAACACTTTACAACTCAATGAATGTGAATACAAGAATTACGGGAAAGAATGTACTATTCGACATTCGAATTCCTCTGGTGAGCACAGAAGCCTATCGATTGTATGAAATAATAACTATTCCTACTATTCACAATGAACAATATATCTACATCGATCCTTCCAGCAAGTATCTGGACATAAATCGACGACAAGATCGATTTAGCCCAATAGAAGAAGAAGATCTCAAAGGGTGCGAGAGGTTAACAGAACACCAGCTTGTATGCAATTTCAACCAACCGATCTTCACTCTCAAATCAAATCAAAGTCATTGTGAAATGGACCTCTTCAATAACGAGAATCATATATCACCATTCTGTAGACTACGAACTATAGAAGCGAATAACTATTGGATAAGATTACACCAGCCAAGTACGTGGCTATTTGTATTACGAGAAAACCTGACCTTCGATATCAGTTGTGACAATAAAGGACAACCATTATCACTATATGGCAATGGAATCATCCAAACAAGAGAAGATTGTATTATAAATCATAAGACTCTATACTTAAGCTCAAACGATCGCAGTCGAATTCGTCAAAAATTACTATGCCACAACTAATTCAAGAAGCAAACAATAATGATTCAAAAAAACTAAACGATGCAATCAGGGTTCAGCAAGAACGCATAGAAAATATGCCAAAACTAAACATCCATGACCTACATTACTACAGTATGCCATATCTGATCATATGTGGTGTCATTGCCATCGGTCTTTGCATATATTGCAGACGAAAGAGGAGTGTCACGTTAAGAACAAGGGCAAGGCCGATCCCAGCACCAAGTATAGTTAACGTCGAATTGCGCACCATTTTCAATTTCGTTAATACAAAAATTTTTAAATAATACCAAATTGGTTGTTGAGGACTTACCCTTCACGAAGCCATGTTGCTGGGAGAAAATCATTTCTTTTGCCTGAAAATATATCCTGTTCGTTATAATGCTTTCAAAACACTTGGGAATAGGTAGAAGTTTGGCAATTCCTCAGAAGTTTTTAATTGAATGCCGAGAATCTGCTTTGTATATAGGAGTAATAAAAGAAAATTTCCACTGGTCTATAAAAGTCCTAGTCTAAGTGATACATTGAAAATTATTAATTAAGCTGGTGCGAGAGTAGCGTTGCAGTTTCTAAGTAAAATGTTAGGAACTAAATCATGTCCGTAAAAAATATCACCGTTGAAAGCGCTGAGGGAGTTTTCAATTTCATTGCGATCCAAAGACATGGAAGCAAGATCAATAGCACCATCAGAGGTATCCCAAATAGAGTAGAGGGAAAGAGAGGGATCTAACATAAACAGATTCGAACCAGTCAGCAAATATGTAGCGGCTTTCTTGTAAATTGTTTGAGATCACATTATCAAGTTCCATTTGAATAGGAAATCCAGAAGAACATCTGTTATTTTTAATAAATATCCAAAAATCTTTACTGTTAGTTTTGATATTTCTTTCAGCAGACCAAATGTATTTCTTAAAAAGGTACCTATGTAAAAATTCATATTCCCGCTTTAGAAGTTTTAAATTATGCATTTTCTGAAATATTGTTTGCTTTAAACAATTTATATGCCTTATTCTTTGCAATTTTTAACCTTAGAAGTCCCCGATTAAATCATGGCTGTATGAACCACATTCAAAAATTTTATGTACAAAGCATTCAAATGGTATACTTGCTCAAGATCTAACAATTCATTCCATTTAATTGACATAAAGAATTCATTTAATTTCATATAATCAGCTTTAAGAAAATCATAAACAGAAATGTTAGTTATACTTGAATATGCAAAATTATACAAGCTAATATTAATGGTATAAATCAGGCTTCGAAAGAGGATTTAAAACGTCATTGACATTACAAAATAATGCAGCACTTAAGAATACTTAATCTAAAATTCTACCTTGGAAATTAGAATGGGAGTTTACTTGAAATAAATTACAACCAATTAATGAATCAACTATCAAACTTTCACACAGTGATGATATATTGGTGGGCATAACACATTTATCTTCCTCTAACCAGCTCCAACGATTATCAGGAAGATTGAAGTCACCAAAACAACAAAAGTAAGTATCAGGATGCAGTTGAGACGCCAAATCGATTATATTGTTTGAATGTTTTTCATATATAGCTAAGTTGCAGGCAGGAGGAATGTAGCTAACACAGATTAACACATTTACATCTCCAATTAATTTAACAGCCAGTTTATCCACGTTACAATCATTGCATAAGAGCTTTACTCGATTAGCACTAAAATTTGATTTAACGGCGATTAATACACCTCCACGACGAGACAAGCCAGTAGATATTGGACAGCGATCTTTCCGAAACACAATGTAATTTTTTTCATAAAAGAACTCAGATGATAAAATATCGCAAGAGAGCCATGTTTCAGTAAGGGCCGTGATGTCATATTTGCATTCAATAACACTCAAATATATTTCTCGAACCTTTGAACGCATACCACGGATGTTTTGGTAATAAAGTGTGAAAGAAAAGTTAATGCGCAGCTACTGGCTCTTTCGGTGTTGTTTGTATCAGGTAAAAGAACAGGACTAAAACCAATTATTGTACAGCTGCCGCATAGTACTGAGATTCACTGTTAGAAATTGAAATATTCTGCAAGTCGTTAAAGTCTGAACATTCACGGGAATCGGTTCTTCCTGGTTTTTTGGCAAAGTGTTGAATTTCCTCACAAACACTCCTGAAGGCCAAATATCAGCGACGAGCACCTTGGAAAGTAAAAGATCCGGGATGCCCAATTTGAATGTATCGAATCGTAAAGAAAAGACAACCGCATCTTTTTTCAATAGTTTATAGCACTAAATTAAATTGATTGCAATACCAGGCTCTGATGCAACATACCCTTTAATACTATCAGCCGATGTATCAAGGTGCAGTCTGGACGGATGTATATATTTAATGCTGTTCACTACGGAGAGGTCATTAACTGGAGCGGCAGATCCAATAATTTTTTTGCTTTGTCGTCCTTTGCAACACCCGACTCCCTTTTGGACTTAACATAAGCCCAAACAGTTTCCAACGGATGATGACCATCGCTATGACTGGTTTGACACCGGAAATAGCTTTTCTATACATTGATGATATCATAGTAGTCGGATGTTCACAAACAGACCACATTAAAAATTTGCAAACAGTATTTAACAGATTACGAGAACGTAACCTAAAATTGAATCCTGAAAAATGCAAATTCTTCCAAACAGAAGTCACCTATCTTGGACACCGAATATCATCACAAGGCATAAGCCCAGAAGGTTCAAAATACGAGGTAGTTAAAAACTATCCTATCCCAAAAAAACGCCGACGAAGTCAGACGATTCGTAGCGTTTTGTAATTACTATCGCCGTTTCATCCCCAATTTCGCAGAAATAGCACTACCATTAAACAAACTGCTCCGGAAAAATACAAGATTTGAATGGGCTGAAACCCAACAAAAATCTTTCGATACCCTTAAATCGAGCTTAATATCCCCAATAATACTTCAACATCCTGATTTCAAAACCCAATTCATTATTTCTACGGACGCCTCAAATGCTGCGTGTGGAGCAATCTTGTCACAAAATATCGACGGAACAGAACACCCAATCGCATACGCTAGCAAAACATTTACCGCCGGAGAAAAGAATAAGTCAGCAATCGAAAAGGAGCTCGCGGCAATACATTGGGCAATTATCCATTTTAAGCCTTATGTTTATGGCAGAAAATTCACAGTAAGAACAGATCATCGACCCTTAACATATCTCTTCGAAATGAAGAATCCGTCATCTAAACTCACACGAATGAGGTTAGATTTAGAGGAATTTGATTTCGAAGTCAAATACGTAAAAGGAAAAGAAAATAACGGACCCGACGCGTTATCAAGAATACAACTTAACATTGATGATTTGAAGGAAATCAATGTCCGACGTGTTCAAACCCGAGCGATGACAAACCAAAAAGAACCAAATGTAATATCCGAGGATATGGTAAATACTCCTATAACCCCGCAGCCTGATCAACTGCACGTTTGGGAGGTATCATCCCCAAAAAAGATAGTCAAATTGCCTGAACTAAAGGTAAAAAATTACGAACTGCTGGAATAAAGAAAAGCAAATCAAAATTAATATAGTGCACAAGTATGAAAGATTATATGAGCGGTATATAAATATAAAAAAATAACCAATCAGTAGAGCCAGCACTAGAGCAGGTACTCGAAGTATTGGATAATGATATCTACAAACAATTTCAGACCAAGACTCTGAAACTTTCTGCAGAAAGTGAAATATTTAAAACAATTAACTTAACCGCATTTAAAATCCTAGGAAACAAGATATTAAAGAATCTAAACATTAAGATTTTCAAACCGCAACAGTTCATATCAGAAACAACGAAGATAAATAAACTCTTACACGATTATCACTCCACACCTACAGGAGGTCATCTGGGTCAATCAAGACTGTATAAAAAGCTGAAGGAAATTTACAAATGGAAAAAAAATGAGGAAAACAATAGCAAAATATGTAAATAGATGCGAGCTCTGTGCGAAAAATAAGCACCAGAAACGTAATAAAGAGCATATGGAAATAACCACAACACCAGCGAAAGTTTTCGACATTGTATCCATCGACACAGTCGGTCCATTTACAAAAACCAACAACGATAACAGATACGCAGTAACTATACAATGCGACCTAAGCAAATATATAGTAATAATACCCACAAAGGACAAAGAAGCAAATTCAGTAGCGAAAGCAATAGTGAATGGGTTCATACTAACATACGGACCTATGAACAAAATTAAAACTGATCTGGGAACAGAATACAAAAATCAGGTTCTTGCGGAAGTATGTAACATACTAAAAATAAAACAACTATACGCAACTGCCGCACATCCAGAAACCATAGGAACACTGGAAAGAAACCACAAGTGCTTAAATGAATATCTTAGATGCTTTGTAAATGACGATAGAAATGATTGGGATACATGGATTCCATATTACGCATTCTGCTACAATACCACACCAAACACAGTACATGGTTACAGTACATGGTTACACACCATTTGAACTCATATTTGCCAAAAGCATAAACCTACCCTCAGAACTAACAATTAATAGGGCCAGACCCCCGTATATAATTATGACTTGTATAGTAAGGAAATGAAAATACAGACTACAACAAGCTATAAGCAAAGCAAAACAATACCACCAGGCATCTAAAGTACTAATGAAAACAGGTAAATGATACTAATTGCAAACCAATATCAGTTAAAATAGGCGACAAGGTACTAATGACAGTACAGAATAGACGAAAAACTAGATCCTCTATACAGCGGAACCATATATAGTTAAATCGATAGATAACGTAAATTGCATTATCGAAGATATAAATAAAAATAAGATCAAAATACATAAGAATAGACTAAGAAATATAGAAAATTAAAGGCAGAAATAAAAACATTATATTAATTTAGATTACACACCGGTATAGATAATTAAGTACAACTAATAACAAAGCTATAAGTAACCATTGTAATCAACTATATAAGCATACCGTATAAAACTAAATGAGTAAACATAAGCGATAAGAAAGCCATAATGGCACCAACAATTAAGACCTAACATAACCAAACTGTAAATATAAAACAAACAAACAAATCAAAAAAAAAATTTCTTGTAAACACAAATTTTTTTTTCCTAAGGGGGGAAAGGTGTAGTGTGCATTAATTTCAATGAATCGATTGATTGCAATAATTTAGCATACAATTATTGCGGTCAATCGATTCACAACAATTTCGAAATCAATATGCAATACAATGCATAAACAAGCTAAAAAGAAAAATAAGATTTCGACACCAAGTACACTCGGAACTGTGTCAACCAAATTAATAATAAAGAAAAAAAAAAACACTTGACATGCATTTGCCGCGGTGATTAATGAATGCGTCACTGACCAAGCATTTTTGTCGTTGCAATAAATATATGTCATCATCAGTTTCCAAGTGTATGAGGTTATTTCTATACGTAAGCATATAGTATGGTAAGCATAGGTTAACATAGGTAAGAACAATGTATAAATAACCTGGGGAATTTTAATAAAGAACATTAGTGATTGATCAGTTGTACTAGCCATACAAGAATAGTCCGTGTTTTTTTAAAGTGAAAGCTGATAAGCTGCTCCGACTTTCGATAACCGTACTTATCTCGGAGTTAGAGCTTTGAATAGCCGCTCCATTGGAGTGAAAGCCACTAGGCTGCTCCCAGGTCAATTTTACCAAAACGTAAAGGTTTTATCACATGGCGACCGTGACATCGAATCGACAATCTTCAGGATAAGATTACAAAATTTTTCGAAGCAAACGTGACATTGTAGCATCTGTAAAGACCGTATTTTTCGTAGCAAGGTTTTATCACAGCTTATATAATTTTCTTCTTATAAATAGAAATTATGGAAATTTAGCCGATATAAGTATTAATTTCTTTAGTTACCTATCTGTCATATATTCCGACAAGATTTTTCGTAGCAGCGCTTTTAAGTTTTATACTGGATTGTATCATTCGGTTTTCCCCAAGCTTTTTGATAACCTTAACTCAAACTGCTATTTAGTTAATTTTGATCGACAAAAAAACTCGGTTACGCTCTAATGTTTTTGATCCTTACTAAAAATATCTTATTTTGGCTTGAGACAATTTTTAAAGAAGGTCCTACTACTTCCACCATCAGCCACTATTATCTTTTCAGGGCACCATTTTGCAGTGCGCAAAATAACATCGAATCTTCTTCATTGAGGAAAAAAAACATCATATATCAGAAATTTCCACTAGGATATAGTCCCCTAAATGCCCATCAGTCCATTCACGGATATTACAGGGTCAATCTTTACCACTTGTTATAAAGAAAACAATTAATGCTTTATTCAATATCAAAACGATCACCCATTGACCCCTTCGATTACGATAAAACTTTCAGAATTAGAATTATATATAAAGTAAAATTCTTGGATAAAAATTTCGTGCAAATTTCTGGCATCCTTGATGTCATAAAATCTTCAAACCAAGGACATATTTTTTTCTTCTCAAATGTTGACCCCGCTAACAGAGCTTTAGAAAAAAAATGTTTGATCTCAATATCTGATTCCATTAAAAAGGTACTAATATTTTTTTGATGTTATGCGAAAAAAGGAAAAGTTTATTTTCTTAAAATATTCGGAATTATCTGGATCTCTTTGTGTAGGCATCAGTCAAAAGCAGTTCGAAAAGCCTTAGAGTTTTATGTTTTGTTTATGACATTCATACACTACCGCAACTATTTTTTATACCTTCATGAATTCAAACCATGCTACATAAACTAACAAGATAAAAAACCTTTCCGAATTGGCTTAGGTACCCCCAGACACTAGATATTGGATGAATATTCCGACGGTTTTCTTTCGGATATTTTCTAACTTAAAAATAATTCTGTCTCATTCTTAATGATAATTTCGCAAATGTGATTCAGAATCTTGATATTCATTTCTCTCCCAACATCCTTCTTTGATATCTATTTATTTTTAAAATCATTCAACCAAACGAGGAGTCCGCTAGGAGTTCTTTATTGAAATGTTCTTTGCTACTGCTACATTGAGTTATATGTTTTTCTAGCGTTGGATAGATAATTTAGAAGTTTTCGAATTGTTTTCCTACCAATATATGGAAAGATTCAAAAGCTGGAATAGAGAGCTTTACTTTTTGACATTCATCCCTGATTCAAGAATTTTCTCGCCCACACCCTTCTGGCTTTGATATACAAATATATCAAAATTGCACATACGCTCCAAAATTCATGCTAGCATCCCTTTGAAAGTAATCCAATTGCTTTTAGCGTCTATACTTTGTAAAGTATCCTAGGTATCCATCACAAACAGAAAGCAATAATTTTGCCGGACAAACAGAATTACGCGTTGTGTTGGCCTACAATGTCATTAGTTTTCAGTCTTTGTGCTGACAATACTTCACATCGTTGTTGGTTTCATTTCAACTTGTTACATATTTTTTAAAAACAAGTTCATCCCTAAAATTGCACTGTATAGGTTGTTTGAGATCCTTCGTCACTGTGCTTATAGTGATATATGAGATTTCTGCCAAATAGGACTTCAAAGGTAAAAAAATTAATTTGATTTTTGGTGCTATTACTCAGAATTGTCAACTAATTGCATATGCATGCATGCGCATACATCCAAACATATCTAATGGAAAATATATAATAAAATATTTTAGAGTCAATTAAGATTAAGGAAAATGCTATAAAAGCAACCATTCCAATAGAAAATCCCATAAATCCATCAGGAGTTATAAAAAATGTCATAAAACTATTTGAAGCGTAAAATAATGATATTTGAAAATAGAGCTACACTTGCACCCATATATGTGGATGGGAAATATGAAGTGTATTAATCATTCTGAATTATTTTGAATGGAAAAGTTGTGTTCCCACTTTGTCAACAACATAGTTCTTAAAAAAAAAAAAAAACATTCCTTATTTTATGCGGCAGGATGTGTATTTATTTAATAAAAGCTTCTGGAATGTTTAACCTCCGATGAACAAATGGAATTGCTGGCTGCTTTTTTGAAAATTACAAATATACTTATGTTCCAATTGAAATTGGTCTACTAAAGTTCCAACTAAAGAAAATTCACCGCTTTTCTTGTTACAATTTTTGTCTGGTGGAAGTCAAATGTTCTAATAAATTTTCATGAAATTTTTCTATTCAAGGTATTGGTGGCAAAACGCAGGATAATATTAGCCCATAAAAGTTCACATAAATTACTTGTTTACATGTAATTGCCAACAACCACAGCACTTTATATGGGAGATGTTGACCACTTTCAAGCCTTTCAATTCCGTAGATTATGGAAGTGACGTTTCTCGAAAGGAATTATCGATACTCATATTCGTGGTTTATCACTCCCCAGACAATACAAGGTCTAGGTTCATATGGATATGCACATTATCCCTTATGCAAAGATGTTTTCTAATTTATAATCAGGACGTAATCAGAATTTATATTTCATAATCTTACATTCACGTAGAATTGATTTAGGATCATTGATATAGGGGTTAAAATACCGTGGCCAGAGTAGGGAGCCTTGAAGTACTCCTCGAAAAATGGAGCGCAATGAACAACAACAACAACAATCATTATTTATCTCCTGGATCTGATTTCAAAGAAAGCTACGATTAAGAAAAGATGATAAAATTGGAACTTTACTGATAGTTTAGGTAAGTAACGGGTGTCGTTCAAAATATAAAACGCCTTAATAAAATTTGTACAGCATAATCCAGAGCCTGATATGTGTCGGAAAATATGATTGTATGGATTGTTTTGGCGATATTAAATGTACAGGGGTGATCTTGGATTTGACAGTTGATTACTTTTGCAGGTACCTACTGAGGATATTACCTGATCGATAATCAAAGGCGTCACCGAATCTCTTACCATGCGTAACCACATTATTTTCATTAACAAAATGTCAACTACTTTTTCGTTAAAGGTGGAAATTTTCAATGAAGTCTTTATCAAAATAATCCTACTATACGGGAGCGTGGCTGATGGTGCCAGTCAAACGAACCAAAACATAATTTTTAATATTAAAAATATTTTTTCAGACTAACTCAAATCTTGGTAAATAAATTTTTCCTTAATTTAATTTTTCTCTCATTATTCATCAAAAGGGTAAAAATGTATACTTCTATCCTCAGATACAGAAAATAGATGAGATAATTTTGACTGATAGCAGAGTCAAATGAGATCAATAAAATTAATTTAGACAGACGAAAAATGTGTATTAGAAAAAAAAATTAATAAAATTAATTTTGACAGATGTGAATTAAAAGTATACAAAAAACCCGAATGCAAATAAAAAAAAACAATTAAAAAGTTATAATTTTGTTGAAAGACTTGTATTAGAAATAAAAGTAATTAAAATTAGATTTAACGGATGTGAATTTGTAAAGTTAGAAGTCGCTCAGATGAATTACTATAAATATCCTGTAAAGAATATTAATAGAATGGATACATGGCCCCGTCGATAAGATTAAGAATCGCCGCAATTTTTTTTTCGACTTGTCTCTTTAGAGGAGGAGAGTATCCAGTCTGAGTTTTTTGTAACACGCAGATTGTTTTTTCTTGCTAATCAAAAAGTTTGTGTGAACTAAGAATTGAATAAATATTTAACGAAAGTACAAGAAAAAAGTCTATTTACTACTATTGCATTTTGCTAAAACCAAAAAAACCAACTTAGAAGGAACAATAAAAAAAAGAGCAGATAGCTATTGCGAATAAGGTGCTTTCTTTGGACCATCCGCTGCACCCTAATACACAAAGGCCACTCTGGTAATCATTCGGCCAGGTGGATAGCCTAACGGATAAAATAACGGAGCCCGTTTGCATTAAAGGAGCCTCCACCAGTAGAGTTGTAAGTTGGGCAACAGCTAATTAGGGCAGAAGCGTGCCAAACCGTTACTCCTGACAGGAAATGTGGACAATATTATTAATTTCAAAGATAATGCTTACAAGTAGGTAGTTATTTACTAGTTGTAAGCTAAGCTTCTAATGTTTCTACTAATATATCTATTATATGGCATATGAAATCCCTCACCAATCTCAAGAGGTAAGAAATATAAATTCGAATATAATCGGCATACATAGTATGGTGTTTAATTTTTTTTTTAAACTGATGAAATATTCATTAATAAAGATTGTAAATAAATAAAGGGGACAGAATAGAGCCAATAAGATAGCAATCACACTAAAACAGATGTAGAGTTTCAAAAACTTACATAAGAATAACTTATCGTCAATTCTACCAAAAGCCTGGAAAAAGTTTAGATCTCTCAAAGTTTGAAAAATTTAAATTCCTTTTCCACGCACGCTTTTTGTTTGCCTTTCTCTGAACCAATCTATTTTATTATATTTTAATCTGATACAAATGAACAAAGCTTGTGCTATTTGCTTGCTGCAATTTTAATGCCAAAATTCCATGCTTATGTTAGTGGTTAGACAAATTAACTAATCTGACGTAACAATTTTGAGATTAGGATTCCAATACCCCAATTTATCTTATATTCTATTTTAAATTCTGCTGAATTCTTTGTGTACGTGAAAAAAATAATTTCTAGAAAGTATTTAAATATATTTTTAGATGATTACCGCAAATAAACTTCTGAGAAAAACCTATACACAGGCAATAATATTCATTGAATTAAATTTTTATTATTTTTGAAGTTTTGGTATATAAAAATATTTTTTATATTTTTTTTAATTTGAATTAAATATAATTTCAAATAATACAATTAATTAAATATTTTTTAATAATTCTGTAATGGGGGAATGGTAATAACCCCTACGACATCCCCCTGGATCTACGCCTTCCTTTTACTGGTAGAAGAAATTCGGAACCATAAAGAAATGATTCTCTTTAGGCAAAATGGTACAATAAATCAAAAGACGAAATATTTTATGGTAGATACTCCTCAACACTAAAGTAAATTGGAACGCAAAAATAGACGATTAATAATTCTTAGTAATCAGGTGGTACTTCATAAAACTATAGCTTGAAACACATTGAGTGTGTGACCTATAATACTGCAATTACTTTACACCTTTTAATTTGGTAGAAATACCATTTATGCCAACACAATTTCTATTCTGTGATTATACGCAAAAGCAGCCCTTGAAAACACTTCTAAACTTCAAAAATGGGGTCTCCTTATGCATACATAAATATATGTAACTGTAGTAATGTGAAAGACGAAAGCCATGTCGAATTCTTCACCGCTAAGCATAGGCTATCTACAAATTGACTGCAAAAATAAGAGAACATTTGAGTGATCACCCAATTATAGATTTCAGATCGTATTCCAAGTCTGTTATATGCAGAAGATTTGAGTTGAACCTTCAAGATTCAGCCTAATAACAAGTTACATGTATCCACCGTGTAATTTGTTGATTAAAAAAAAATATCGGACCAGTTGAATACCCCTTTCCAGAAGTATATTTGATCGGAGTCTAACATGATGTCCCAAATTTTTAAAATTATATTCTAATTGTTTGCGACTTCAATATGATTTAAACAAAAGCCTCACCGAATCTCTTACCATGCCTAACCGCATCATATGTCTAACATTATAACGTTACTGCAGTTATGATAGGTATGGTTAGAAGAATCTACACCTGCAACGGAGAAAGAAAAAACTTCGGAAAGCTGTTTATTTTCATTAAGAAAATATCAACTACTTTTTCGTTAAAGGCGGAAATTTTAATGAAGACTTTATCAAAATAATCCTATTATACGGGAGCGTAGTGGATGGTGGCAGTCAAACGAACCAACACATAATTTTTAATATTAAAAATAATTTTTCAGACTACCATAAATCTTGGTAAATACATTTTCCTTTAATTTAATTTCTCTCCCATTATTAACATCAAAATTGTAAAAATGTATATAAATGTGTATATGTGTGTGTGTGTGTATGTGCGTGGGCAGCCAGGCTGATAGTTTTAACTGGAGAGTGCAATGCCATTACTTATAGCATTCCTTGCAAAAACAAAATTTAAATTTTTGTTGCCTGTTTTATGATGAATTTTATAATTAGTCACCCATAAATTAAATTCCAGACTTGGGATCGGTAGAGGAAGTATTGGAACGTATTTTTTGTATGTTTTTATATATTTAATTAGAAAATTTAAGGTACACACTCCGTTGATTTTGTCTAACTACAGATCTGAGCGTAAATAGTTACAAAATGCAAAGCATTCATGCAGATATTCCTTGCTTTTTAGTAGTTGTATTCTTATATGGAGAGATGTACAATGTTTACATACAGAGATGTAAAATTGAGTCGAAATTGAGTTGAGTTTTCAACTCGTGTTTTCGAGCACGCAAGGTTGAGAGATTGAGTTGAGAACGGGTTCAAGTGGGGAAGCAAATAGAACTAAAAATTGACAGCTAACCAAACTGGTGTAAAATTGTTCAAATTATCTGAACGTAATCAACTTATTAAATTCAACTTCCAACTTATAAAACAAAAGAAAACACTTCTTTTTATTTTACATGTATTGTAACCGCCAACGCGTTTCGTCTTATCAGAACATCATCAGGGCTCTTGTTGTAGCCTTGATAACGTCCTGATAAGACAACAAGAGCCCTGACGATGTTCTGATAAGACGAAACTCGTTAGCGGTTATAATGTATCTAAAATAAAATTATATGTGTACGTTGTGGAAAAACAATAAGCGTTTTCTTTTCTTTTATAAGATAGCAGTTAAAATAAATCTATTCCAGCAAGTGTTATCAATAAAATCTGTGAATTATTCAATTCAATAAATAATTCTAATTTTAGCAAATTTTAGTAATTTTTTTTTGTTATAAAAACATCAGCTTTAAGAGTCGTTATTGAACTCCAAAATATTAAGCGTTTTTGGTTATTTATTTGAGTTCAGATTCAGATCCAGACTCGATTCGGACTCGACGAGTTTTCGAAACTTGGAACTCGTACTCGCAGAGTCCTTAAAACCCCAGTTTCCAAATACCCTAAATAAATTATATATACCCCTCTCGATAGTTTTTTCTTAAGAACTCCAGGAGATAATTTTTGAAGAAAATTGGCAGCTGCAACAGTGAATTGCGTCGACTGTATTAAGAGGAACATGAAGCCACGAAACATATCATATGTGAGTATCGCGCGCTTGCAACTGTAAGGTGAAAATCATTGGAGAAACGGGTCTCTAAATAAGGTTTGCAAGCTAACCCCAAGCGCAATATCGAGCTCGTAAAAGTGATGGTTATAACTTAACCACTCTAAGGGAGGAGACAATAGATCAACTCTGGTCGCTGTGTCCGAGTATTGATCCTTAATAAACCAGATAGGAAAGAAAATAAACAATAACTAAAAACAGAACAATCTTTTTATTGAGAAGAACTTTATTTGCAAAACGACAACCGATTCTAACAATACTCCGTACAAAACTGAAGATAAATTATTTCACTAAATTAGCTTTTGCCTTTTGGCGGAAAAAAACTCAGACGTGTGAAAAGAAGTTTCACTTCGGAAAAACAAAAGTGTTCGATTACATACACTACGCCGTTTACAGAAAAACAAAAGTGTTTAATTACATTTAGAATTTGTGAAATGCTTCATCATCTAAAATACATTTATGAAAAACTTTAACATCTAACGTACGTTTATGCATAAATTTTATTTGTAGTGGGAAATGAAATTTAGGATAAGGTAGAAATTATGGTATTTAAGGTAATTCCCAAGGTTTTATGTGGCACGTGTAGTAGGGGACGTAATGAAAATTCAAATTAAAAGTACAGCACATTCAAGTCTTAGGCTCAAAGTGTCCATAGTTGGTTCGATGAGAACAGAAATAAATGAAGTCATTAGATCGCAAGTGTCGAGATCGTGAATTGAAATTAATTTTCTGAAGCATCAAAGGCCTGTCGGTGTCACCCTTCACAAGTTGAAATATAAATCTAATGTCACAAATTTTTCTACGAGTCTCAAGAGTAGGAAGGTGTATTAAATTTAATCTTTCGTTATAAGGAGGAAGATGAAGTCTATCCCTCCATTCAAGACCTCTTAGAGCAAAAAGTAAGAATCTCCTCTCACGCGCTTAATACGATCGTACTGTTTTTTGTAAGAGAGGGAATCATACAGGACTGGCATATTCCAAAATGGGTCTAACAAGAGTGGTAAAAAGAAGTTTAGTAATGTAGATATCATCTAATTCTTTTGCCCAACGCTTTACAAAGCCTAACATTGAGTTTGCCCTATTAACGATGCGATCTATGTGAAAGTTGAATGTGAGTTTCGAGTCAAACAATATCCCCAAGTTACATATTTTATCAACTTTTGAAAGTAATAACCCATTCATAGCATAGACAACATTCGAAGGGACTCGCTTATGAGAGAAAATGGTTACCTTACATTTATCAACGTTTAAAATGAGGACACTATTTTCACACCATTCAACAAGTCTGTCCAGGTCATCCTGCAAATTGAGACAGTCGCAATGCGAGTCGATAGATTTATATAATTTTAGATCATCTGCGTATATTAGCAAATCACATTTGGTAACTACATAGGAAACATCATTTATGAATAATATGAAGAGAAGGGGGCCTAAGTGACTACCCTGTGGAACACCGGAGTAAGCCGTTATTTATTCACACAGGGCAGAACGGAACTGAATCCTAAGTTTGCGATCCTTAACCCGAATCCGCCCAGTGTGACCATATGGTTACGCCAGACACAATGTAATTAAAAAAATTCCACTGCTTTTAAAACCGGTTTGATTCAGATGCACAAACCGGTTTTGCATTTCGAGGACTTTTACCTGCAGAGTGCATTATGCGGAATATTATTTCAAGGCGAGCTATTGCAAGGACGACATTAGGAACAGTGAATAAAAATTAAAATTGCGAAAAATGTCAAAATTAGTGAATATGAAGAAGTAAGTATACAGCTATTTTATTTAATTGAGCTTATTTCTCTGTAAAAATTTGACAACATATTCTAAGAATAATGAGTCTTAATTTAGTAAATAAAGTTTTATAAAAATCGAAAATTTGTTTAAGAAATTCCTACTTTTATTTTAGGTGTGACCATATGGTCACACTGGGCGCATTCGTTGTGTATAAAAGGATTTTGCCGTTCATTAAAGGTCGTTTAATCACAAACCTTTCTTTTTTTGTTGTGTGTTTTTTTCAACCACAGAAAATTGCATGTCGGACGAGGAGGAACTTTCCAAAATATACATACAGCTTCCTGAGGGGGAAGTAGGTACTTTGAGCGGGGAAGACGATGCCGACGAAGATTCGGCAGCAATTGCGGACAATGTTTGCAGTAAGCAATTGAAAGGTAACTGCGAAATTGTTACTAATCGACGACGTTTTGCAAGAGTAGATGATGACGATAGCGATTTAGAGGACTCGTTAGCAATGAGTGAACCACTATTGGAGATACTACAATTCGCCGTATTTGTCGAAGAATGCGCACGAACAAGGTTTTGATGAACAGTTATACCAGCAACCATCAACAACATCCTCGACACGTTCCATGCACTTGCGACGAGTTCAGCCATCAAGGACAAATTGCCCAATTCCAAAAGCCGCTAAAGACACCGTTTTCAAATGGAGGAAGGATACAGCTGCAGCCATGATCCCAATTTTTCCACCACCGAACTACGAAGATTGCAAAGATCTGCATCCACATGAGCAATTTGGAAAATTTTTTGATGATGACCTGGTGCGGCACATTTGCGAGGAGTCTGCGAAATACGCTATATTTCTCGGCAAACCAAACCCAAACATTACTGCTCAAGAGATCCGCTGTTTTATCGGTATTCTGATAATAAGTGGCTATAACACTCTTGCCAGTATGCGTTCATATTGGAGCACTGATGACGATATCCGGAATGATTGTATCGCGAAAGCTATGCGGCGCAATCGCTTTTTGCAGATTCATAAATATCTTCACTTCGAGGATTCCAACAAAACGGTGAATAATGGAGACAAAATGTGGAAGTTGCGACCAATTACAGATCACCTAAAGGTCAATATTATTAAACATTTCCACCCGGAGCAAAACCTATCGTATGATGAGAGTATGATAGCATATCTCGGGTGCCATGGTTGCAAACAATTCATTAGAGGCAAGCCTTTGCGTTTCGGGTACAAGTTTGGTCACTATGTACTCCTGATGGCTATCTAGTAAATTTTGAGATTTATCAAGGAAAAAATGCTAGAGTATTGAAATCAAAACTTCATAAAGTTAAGTTAAATACAAAAAAAAATAGTAAACAGAGCAAATCAGCGTTTTATTAATTTAATCCGAAAAATCCTGGAGAAAACGATTTCTCACATATCCATATATTCCCTATAATTCCCATATAGCCCAGAGTGACCATATGGTCACAGCACCATGCGGGGAAGTACGCAGGGGGGAATTTGAAGACCACCTTTTTATCCTTCTGAGAGGTTTAGAAATGTACCTTTAAAGTTTCATTTCGGAATTCAAAAAGAAAAGTTATGGGCGGATTCGGGTTAATGTAGGATGATAACCAGTTCAACAGCCAAATTGTTAAACCTAAAGATCTCAGTTTAAATAACAAAACAGAGTGAGGAAGCTTGTCAAAATCCTTGCTGAAGTCTGTATAAATACAGTGAGTTGCGCAACCACGCTCAAACGATTCGATGCAGGTAGATGTTAACTGTACCAAGTTTGTTGTGTTGACCTTCCCTTCATAAAACCTTGCTGATGAGCATTATGAGCTCCACTACAATGAAAATACAAAATTTTATATAAAGAATCATCAAAAAGTTTGGGAATACAAGACAGTTTAACAATAGGACAATAGTTGGTAACAAGCTCCCTTTTACCCGACTTAAAGATTGGGACAATAAACGACTCTTTCCATAGCTTAGGAAATTTACCAAGCCACAGTGATAAATTAAACAAAAATGTTAACGGGTAAGAAAGAATACCACTGCAGTTCTTTAAGATAATAGGGGGTATCCCATCAGCCCCAGCAGAACAACCAGAGGCCAGCTTGGACATGGAATCTTCTATAGATTTCCGATCAATAGTGAAGAATGGGATATCAACTTTAGGAAGCGTCGTTAAGTAATTAAAATAAGGAAAATCTATTTGAGCGTCATATGTTAAAAATGATTCACTAAAGTAATCAGCAAAGAGATTAGAAATCACAGATGGATCATGACTAGAATTATTATTAAATACTAACACAGGAGGAAAATTATTAGATTCCTTTGTGGTATTTACAAAACGCCAAAATTGCTTAGGATCAGTTCTTATTACATTTCTCATCCTAAACAGGTACGTATCATAGGCATGCAGAAGAGCATTACGAAATTCGCTCCTCAAAAACAAAAATTGTGTTAAGTCATCATTAGACTGAGAGAGGTGAAACTATCGCCAAGCTTTATTTCTTAAGTTGCGCAAGCGTTTAAGCTCAGCATCGTACCAAGGAAGACACGATGAGCCATTCTTGATACAAGACATTGGAATACAATCATTGAAACAATTAAATATAACATTATAAAATTGTGCTGTAAGTTCATCTACATCATTATTGCTAAACAGAAAGGACCAGTTAATAGAAGATAAATTAAAGTTAAGTAGATCAAAATTAGCTTTTTTTAAATTAAAGGTGGGAGAGTTTTCAATCAACATACCAGTACCCTCGCAATCAATGCCCACTATCACGTCCAAAGTTGGATGGTATGAGTCAATAGGAACCAATGAAATGTCACACGAACGAACTATACACTTCGAAGCATCCGAGGTAAAGACGAAATCCAAGCATCTATTACGGTTGTTCTTAGTATCATTTACCTGAGACAGACCCATTGCGGCAATAGCATCCAGGAAGATATGAGCATTTCCAGAAGATGTACTGGGGACCAAGGAGTCCTCATCATCAGAAACATGCCATTGAACAGTAGGAAGATTGAAATCACCAAGGAATATAATATCATCCGAGTCCCGCGCCAGCATCGTATGAAGCAGACGGACTGCCAGAGCAGGAATGTATGCAGCTAGAATATACAGTATTTTTGTCCCAATTGTTATACTGATGCATATGAATTCAGACAGGGATGGATTGAGAATATCTATCTTTGAACAGCCTTAAGAAATCTTTATCGCGATTAGAATACCTCATCCGAGCACAGAAATGTCATCAGGATTTCGGTCACGTCGAAAGACTTGGAAGTCGTTGTCCAGTAATTCAGCATCCGAAAAGGAATTGTTAAGCCATGTCTCCGTTAAAATAATAACATCGTGAGGAATATTAAAAGAGTTCAAGTAGAGCTGACGTGTTTTTGACCGTAGACCGCGAACTTTTTGGTAATAAACTACCAAGTCTTTAATCTGCGATTTTTCCATCGCCCCGTCTAATTCATTCGGTTTTTTGATGCATCCCGGATCGGACGAGATACGAAACGTTTTACCAATAAACCATGATGCCAGAATTTTGAGTCCAATAGCAACGTCTCGAGGTCATCGGGTGCTAGCAGTTTGAAAGACGACACTACTCGACAGGGAAGGCCCTCTGGGGTCAAACTGAAGCATTTATTGCCTGAATCCTTAAGACACATTTAAGAGTTTACATAGTTGACGATAGATTGAGCAGAAGTCCCATATTTTAGACGTGACAGAAAAATAGCCTTCGGAGAAGCAACAGCCTTTAGGACCATTATCCTATTTAGGACCATTATCCTATTATCCGACTGCCCTTGAATTTTGTTGTTGTTGGAATTGTTGCGCATTCTGCTGCTTAAGCAGCTGTTGTGTCTGCAGATGTTTTTGCAGCGTCTGCTGTTGTTGTGTAACGAGCAATATAAGGAAATATTGGTTATACATACACGATATATATAGACACATAGGTCAATGGCCTTAAAATGATCAGGTCGTAAAACTCACTGGTATTTCGACCAAAGCAAAAACTGGCACAGGTGTTATCGTCCAGCATGATAACAATCGCGTGCCGCTTAAATTACACATTGTATTGAAAATTTGAATTCGCCCAAATGCATTGCAAATGCAAAAATTTCATAAACCCGAAATTATTTACGGTCCATAGATAAGATTTCATCTGTTTTTCCAATGTGTATATATACATACGCAACAAGTATAGGCATCATAATCTATGGCTGGTGGCAATATTGCGCTTATCGATCGAAGTGGCCGTGCTTGCGAAAAGATCATTGGATGATCAGGGTCAACAGTTCTTTTGTGAAATCCCGCTCTAATTGTAACGAAAAACCAAGAATTCCAATAATTCAAAGTGTAGTGGAGATCAATTGATCTTTGATCTTGCGACAGTCAATCACGCCTAGTATCTTATAATAATATTATAATAATTCAAGTTTTTTTTTAAAAGGGAAAAGTCTACATATTATTAAATTGGTCATTTCCTAAGCGATAAGCGTAAATATAAGTGCTATCTGCGGAAGAGTGTTCCCTAAAAAGGGGTATTAAGTAATCCCAAGTGCTTTAGTTCATTTCTGGCGTGGAAAGCATGCGGGGTGGCCTACATCCTTTAAAAGGGAAAACCCGTATACCGAAGGTATAGGTAGTTGACATTTTTATCGGTTAAAGCGGGATTACTCGTGATTTCTGACAGAGCTTCACAGAGCCCTTGAACCCCGGAGGGGGTATCAGGACAATTTCACGGAATAAGAACGAACGGATAAGCAGAGGAGCATGGTACCGGATTGCAGACAATACCTTGAATAATATGCGGTTCGAGAAGATTCAGTGCAGGTGGTCTGACAAATCAGCTCGCCATTTCCAATCAGCGGAACACCATATTTCTAAGAGTAACCTAGGTTTCAGTAAAGGTATCTGTAGCTTATTCAAAAGTAAAGATAGTAGTCCGTTTAATTCGCTCGATTCATCCGAAATCTAGTAGTATATATATTTTTTTGTGACAACTCTAAATTTTTCTCGCGTGGCGTAACTTGCTGTTGATTTCTGTGAACTCCTTCCAACCTTCGCGGTATGTCCTTTTGTTTTTTGCACAATATTTTTTTTTGCTGCATGCCTAGTTACAGCAGATACCTGCAGCTGAAGCTTCACCCGGAAGGAAACTATGTAAGTACTTAAGTATATCTTTTAGAGTAAGAAAGCTATGCTTGTTATACTTAACATTAGTAGAATCTTATTTTTCGTTGATAAAGTTTTTTTTTTGCTCTTTGTATGTGAATTTAATCATACATGGTTAATTATTAATTAAATACATATAGATACATATATTAATTATTAGTGGTGTGTGCCTACGAATATTCATTAATGCCAGATCTGCTTGGACTCCCGTAGTGAGGTGTTGGAAAGGGGAGAAGAAAGATAAAAAATGCAATGATGTTCTAGACTTCTTGTTCAAATTTAAAAGAATTGTCCCCTGTTTTTTTTTGTTTTTTTTTAATCTTGTAGAGTTTAAGAGCTTATATATGATAGCAATTCTCACCCACGAATGTCTGGAATACTCGTGGGTAATTAAATAGGTATAGAATTTGTCCTCAGGTCTTTAAATTATCTCACACATGTAAATACATGGTCGTTTAGGTTATTCAAATTAGAATCCCTTTAGGCCGATTTTCACATCTAGGACTGATTAATTGAATTGTTTTCAAATTATTTTCTTTTGTTATTCTAATCCTAAGTAAATAATTTAGCTCTATTTTCTTTTGTGCTTTCCATATACCGCCATCTTGCATATTTCAGAGAGAAATTAATTCAATTTTTAAAACCAACGAAGTGGTTTGAGGTCGTGAATTCATGAGCTGGGTCCGCTCCTACAACATCTGTAGGTTGATCTTTATCATATCTTCATCTTTCTATTTTTTTTCTTTTCGTATTCTTCATCTTTATATTAGCTTGATAATTGTAGGCACATAGCTGTAAGATAACTTACTTTTTTTTATTTTTTATTTAATTCTCTCCATTTTATATCTGGTATTCATAATCAAAAGATATCATCTTCTTGTATACATTAAATAAATTATTGAGTTGAATATTATGTATTATCAATATACCGTAAGATACCGTAATAAGATGTTTACATTATTCTTCTAGCGTTTTGGTTGTAGTCTCTGTAGATGATTCGGGCGATGTAAGCAATGGCGTCAGGGGTTCCTTTTTTTTCTTTTTTTCGTCCTGTACAGTATTTCGTTTGATATTATTTTTCTCTGATTTAGGGAGGTTTGGAGGAAAAGGGATCTCTACGTTAATCTACCAGCCATCCAGCACACACCAAATCCAAGAAAATACCCCACCCCATACCATGAGCTCGAGTCGGCAAATTGTGCTGTTCTTGCATCTAACCAGCTCCTATCTACCTGGACGTAGTCTGACTCTGATTCTGGCTAGCTCAGGTTAGATATGTGTGGAGGTAGCTTGGCATTCATTGACAACTGGCGCCACAAAAAATGGCGCCCAATCAAGGTCTCGATAAGTTCTTAATAGAAAGTTAATTTTATCTTTAATTCTCCTTTAATCTTTGTTATTTGGCTCTTGGAACGTATAATTTTCGTACTAGGGATATCAGTGATGATATATCTTTCGCGTGGCTGGATATCATCAGTGGTGATTCGCTAACGTTGGAGAGGATACAAAGCTACTAGTCGATTACTAGTACAGAAATAGTACAGAAACCATCAGAGCCTGTTTTAGGGTCGTGCTTGGGAAGATAGCTGGTAGGTGCAATTGATGTGGGTTGATTCAAATAACTCTCTCTTCCCCTCTTCAGCTTGGTTTGATTTGCTACATCCCGGCGAGAACTCGAAATCAGATAGATTAGATCCTCTCCCATTTTTCCTCTTTTTCGTTGTTTCTTTCTAATAAATTTCTACCCGACGTTCATGGCACATCGTCCTTATCTCTGTAGACTGCAACCAAACTGCGCATATTATGATTATTCCTTTTTTTTCTGCAGGAGAAATCTTATTTAAGTTGTCTTCATACTTTTCTTTTTTTATACCAGGTTTATCTTATTAGTCTTAACACACTACATATACTACTAAATGGTACATATATACCCTAGTTACTTCTAGTTATTCATCAGGATACGAAATTGCAATTACTATACGGAAAAAATAAATAAATAAAAGAACAGGCAATTTGCTGAATACTCTCTCTACTCGAATTCTATATTTCTTTAAACTGCTCGATCCCGTTGGTTACGATGGATCCAATTCCGTTGAAACCCGAAGAACAAGCCATAGAATTTCAGCTAAGGGATGTAGATGCATCTAGTCCTTCAGCGTTAGAAGTTTTGAGGGAAGCTTTAAGCCTCGAAGCTCTCATCCCGGATAATAGGCCTAGAAAGATACACGATCCCAAACAGCCAGCGCGAGATTTAGAAGCATGCAAGGCTAGCGTTACAGACTTGCTGGAACAAGTCAATGCTGCTAAGGACGATTATAACGACTACCAGACTTTAAAAGCCAGACTTTGGCACTATATGGGCCGTCTCCAAAGGCTGGTAGATTCCTCGCCGACTTATGCTAATGATGCTCAGACTGAACTCAAGACAGTCGGTGAAGCAATCGCGAAACTATCCGTTCTTCAACCGCCTTTGACACAACCGGTTGAAAAGGATCTGTCTATACAGGTTCCTGGTAGTAGAATATCGGCCACTCCACCTCTTCGGGAGGATGCTCCAACTACCAATGCTAGTCTTCTGACTGTACACGGAGCTAAGCGGAGGATAAGCTTTTTTGAAGCAGGTCCTTCTTCCGCTCCAGGGAATTTGGAAGGCACCGCTAGTACAACTTTTGCCATGAGAAATGACGGGCATTCTACAGCACTGGGAAGTCAATCTGCTACTAACCAGATTCCGTGCAGTTACAATAGTACTTCCAGGACTGGAGAGCCATATGGGTCAGCTTAGCATTCGAATGAACGTTCGTTTACATGAAGCCATAGCTGGCAGCCTAAGCTGCCGAAATGGAAGGTTTCATTTAGTGGCACTAACGAAGGTCTTGATGTTACAGAATTTGTCTTTAGGTTAGAAACATTTGCTGCAAATGACTTGTTTCCCCTTGAAGGGGTGGTTAAGATTATTCCAAACTGCTTGACGGCTACCGCCGAAAACTGGTTCTGGGTGTACCGGCAAAAGTACGCAGATGTAACCTGGGTATCTCTGAAGAACGCTCTCATTGAACGATTCGGCAGTCATATCACCGAGTGAGAGACTCGTAGGGCAATTGAAGCGCGGAAACAAGCGCATAAGGAAAGCTTCAGTAATTTCCTTCTTAAGGTTGAACGCCTGAATGGGCGACTTCGACGTCCCTTTCCTGAATGGGAGCTTCTAGAAATCGTGAAGGACAACATGGATCCGGCACTACAAAACGCGACTATTACCACCCAACTTAGGTCGACTGAGGATCTCCGTATTATCTGTCAAAGACCCGAGAAGCTCCGGTCTCGTTCTGGGCATGACCCCCGGCAAATTAATTCCACAGCTCGTCCAGGTCGAGCTTACAATATGGTACACGCTGTAGAGCCAGACGTCGACACTCAAGACGCATTCACAGGGGATGGCAGTTTTGAAGTGAATGCAATGGACCGCCGGCCTCGACATGATAAGGGAGAATCTTCTTATAATGTCTGTTGGAATTGTCGAGACTTAGGACACCGTTATCATGACTGTAATAAGGGTAACTTGGGAATTTTTTGCTACGGATGTGGTCAACCGGGTGTTCTTAAGCCGAACTGCCAACATTGTTTTAGTGTAACGGGAAACCAGCGACCAAACGCAGTGAAATCTGGGGCTACGCGTTCGGTTCCCCCTCTGGTGCGCCCCAGAGTTGCGACAGAAGAAGCGCGACAAATACCGAGCCGAGTCTACATTGGTAGGGGCGCTACCTTCAAGCAAAATCCTGGCATTTACTAATTCCCAGCTTTCGAAGTCAATTCCAGTTTCACAACAAACCAGTGTAAGCACTCAAACCGATGATGACAATCGCTGGACAAATTCCATCATAATAAAACACTCGAAATATAAATCCCGGTTAGCTCGAAGTAGGCAATATTTTAACATGAGACGTCGTTTACGGAAGTCCATAATATCCACAATTATATATAATAACAACGATCCCAGACCACACATTACAGTTGATATTGGCAATAAAAATTTAAAGGGACTGCTAGACAGTGGAGCGTCAATAAGTATTTTGGGTGCAAACTCGCTAAAATTACTGAAGTAGGCGGGTCTCGAGTATAAGCAGCTGCGGTAAAATGTTCGAACCACAGATGGGTCTAGAAACCCTATTGTTGGTCATATTGATCTTCCTGTTAAATATGACGGAAGGTCTGAGACAATTAAATTTTACATAGTCCCCAGTCTAGTGCTTGAACTATACCAAGGGATTGATTTTTGGCAAGCCTTTGGATTTGTCCCACGTATTGTTAACTCCATCGATAAGCCTACAAGTTCCGATCCTTTAAGACATGAGCTCACAAAACCACAAGAACTCCAACTAAAAGCTCTAAAAGCTATGTTTCCTTCTTGTACTAAGAACGGATTAGGTCGAACCTCACTACTGGGACATCATATTGACATAGGCGATAACCCTCCAGTGAAACAACGGCACTTCCCCGTATCACGCGCAATACCGAAATTACTTTACGTAGAGCTAGACAGAATGTTAAAACTTGGTGTCATTGAAGAGAGCCAAAGTTCATGGAGTTCTCCGGTAGTGTTAGTTAAGAAGTCGAACGGGAAGGTTCGCTTGTGCCTAGACTCTCGAAAACTGAATATGCTTAGTAAGAGGATACATATCCCTTGCCACTGATAGAGGGGCTGTTGGGTAGACTACAAGAAACAAGATACATCAGCAGCTTATATTTGGAGGATGCGTTTTGGCAGATTCCATTGTCAGATGATTCTAAAACTGCTTTTACTGTGCCAGGGAGACCCCTGTATCAATTTAAGGTCATACCGTTCGGTCTTTGCAATGCTCCTCAGACCATGTGTCGTCTGATGGAAAAAATTATCCCGCATCAATGGCATGACCGAATATTTGTTTACTTGGATGATCTGCTAATGACGTCCGTCACTTTCGATGAGCACATTAAGCTACTGCACACCGTTGCTAGCCTACTTGGGCAGGCAAAGCTGACTATCAACCTAGAAAAAAGCAAATTTGTGCTTAAACAGATCAAGTACTTGGGTTATATAGTTGGCGAGGGTGTCCTTCATACGGATCCGGACAAGATAGCGGCCATAGTTAATTTTCCGTCACCGGTGACGGTGAAACAGACGCGAAGACTGTTGGGTATGACAGGCTGGTATAGGCGGTTTATTCCAAATTTCTCAGAAATAGCAGCACCAATTACAGATTTTCTGAAGAAAAACTCGCGTTTTCACTGGACTCTTGAAGCTCAGATGGCTTTTGAACATTTGAAAGTACTCCTCTCAGCAGCCCCTCCTTTAGCAAATCCAGATTATTCCAAACAGTTCTTCAGCCGCTACGATTCGAGTAAAGTGGGCGTGGGAAGCCTTCTTTTCCAAAAATCAGATGAGGGATGCGAAAAACCCATAGCATACATGTCCCAAAAACTTAAATCTGCTCAAAAAAATTATAGCATAACGGAATTAGAATGTTACGCTGCAGTTCTTAGTGTCAAAAAATTTCGGGCATACATCGAAGGATACGAATTCGTCATTATGACAGATCATCAAAGCTTAAAATGGTTAATGTCGCCAAGGGATCTCTCTGGACGACTAGCTCGCTGGAGTCTGAAGCTCCAATCCTTTAATTTTAAAATTGAACAAGTTAAAGGTACGACCAATGTGGTTCCTGATGCACTTTCCAGAGCATATGAAGAACCAATCGATGGTAAGATCTCTGCACTTACGAAAATAGATTATCAGATAGAAATGAATTCAGAGGCGTTCCAGAGCGTTGAATATTGGAAGTGGAGAGACACCATCAAGGAACGGGCCCAGAATTTCCCAAATATGAAGGTTCTGGGAAAACATGTTTTTATTCATATTGACCGTCGCGAAGAAGATGAGTTTGCAGACATACCAGCTTGGAAGCTCTGATTGCCGACATATTTGACACCGGAAATTATTCGCAGAGAACATGAGTCATCAACCGCTGCTCATAGTGGCATTAAAAAAACACTCGAGCGAATACGACGATACCTTTTCTGGCCGCGGATGCGTCAGCAAGTATCCGATTATATTCGGAGATGCGATGTCTGTAAACAGTCAACGGCTCCGAATACTAGACAGGCACTGTTCGGAAGGCAATTTGAGGTGTGCCGGCCCTGGCAACGGTTTTATTTAGACTATATAGGCCCTCTGCCTAGCTCAAAGAAGGGAAATACGGTTATTTTGGACTTGGTGGGTCACTTTTCAAAATTTCCACTAATACGGGCTTTTCGCAATGCTAAAACTCGTAGATTAATCATTTATCTTGAGGATAATGTCTTCCATCACTATGGAGTACCAGAATCCATCCACACTAACAATGGCTCACAATTCACCTCAGGTGAATTCGCCCACCTATTACAGCGGTTCGGTATCCTACATACGCGAACAGCCATCTACTCGCCTCAATCCAATGCTGCCGAATGAGTGAATCGATCGATCGTCGCAGCTATCCGAGCGTATGCTAACTCGGACCACTCTCGGTGGGATGAACAATTAAGCGATGTAGCCTACGCCCTCAGAAATGCAGCGCACGATTCGACGAAAAATACTCCTTACTGCCTACTATACGGCTACAACATGATCATGCATGGCGACACTTACGCGCTCTTACGGAAAATTGACTCCGTCACCGAGGGAGGTTTCGAAATTATCCCATCAAATCTCAAAATGCCATTAATTCATACTAAAATAAAGCAATATCTCAAAGAAGCGTACCAAAAGAATGAAAAATCTTACAATTTGCGCGCACGATTAAAGACGTTTACGAATGGCCAAAGAGTTTTTGTGCGTAACCATGTGCTGAGCAAGGCTGTAGCTATATTTTCTGCAAAATTGGCAAACAAATACATTAAAGCAGTCGTTAAGTCATGGATTAGGTCAGTTCATTACGCGGTTGTTGCTTTACGCGGTAAACCATTAGGCATTTTCCATGCAAATGACATTAGAACATGAAATTCCAATCAGAGCATCGTAGGTATTTTAACCTTGTCCCGCATAAAATTCTTGCTACACCGGTATTCCATAATATCTCTTCTAATAGGACGTAAACCTATGCAGGTGATTATGAGTAATTCAGTAGAGCATGAAATCCCAGGGTGTGAGACGTCCCCACGTTGGGTCTCTTTCCGTACTACCTCAGCTTCGTTCTCGCACTCTGGGAAGGACCGAAGCTGCCCTGTAACGAGCAATATAAGGAAATATTGGTTATACATACACGATATATATAGACACATAGGTCAATGGCCTTAAAATGATCAGGTCGTAAAACACACTGGTATTTCGACCAAAGCAAAAACTGGCACAGATGTTATCCTCCAGCATGATAACAATCGCGTGGAAAAAAAATATATTTCTGACGAACAATAGATGTGCCGCTTGAATTACACATTGTATTGAAAATTTGAACTCGTCCAAATGCATTGCAAATGCAAAAATTTCATAAACCCGAAATTATTTACGGTCCCTAGATAAGATTTCATCTGCTTTTCCAATGTGTATATATACATACGCAACAAGTATAGGCATCACTATCTATGGCTGGTGGTAATATTGCGCTTATCAATCGAAGTGGCCGTGCTTGCGAAAAGATGATTGGATGATCAGGGTCAACAGTTCTTTTGTGAAATCCCGCTCTAATTGTAACGAAAAACCAAGAATTCCAATAATTCAAAGTGTAGTGGAGATCAATTGATCTTTGATCTTGCGAGAGTCAGTCACGCCTAGTATCTTATAATAATATTATAATAATTCAAGTTTTTTTTAAAAGGGAAAAGTCTACATATTATTAAATTGGTCATTTCCTAAGCGATAAGCGTAAATATAAGTGCTATCTGCGGAAGAGTGTTCCCTAAAAAGGGGTATTAAGTAATCCCAAGTGCTTTAGTTCATTTCTGGCGTGGAAAGCATGCGGGGTGGCCTACATCATTTAAAAAGGAAAACCCGTATACCGAAGGTATAGGTAGTTGACATTTTTATCGGTTAAAGCGGGATTACTCGTGATTTCTGACAGAGCTTCACAGAGCCCTTGAACCCGGAGGGGGTATCAGGACAATTTCACGGAATAAGAACGAACGGATAAGCAGAGGAGCATGGTACCGGATTGCGAACAATACCTTGAATAATATGCGGTTCGAGAAGAATCAGTGCAGGTGGTCTTACAAGTCAGCTCGCCATTTCCAATCAGCGGAACACCGTATTTCTAAGAGTTACCTAGGTTTCAGTAAAGGTATCTGTAGCTTAATCAAAGGTAAAGACAGTAGTCCGTTTAATTCGCTCCATTCATCCGAAATCTATAAGTATGTATTATTTTTTTTGTGGTAACTCTAAATTTTACTCGCGTAGCGTAACTTTCTAATATAAAGTGTTGATTTTTGTGAACTCCTTCCAACCTTCGCGGTATGTCCTTTTGTTTTTTTGTATAACATTTTTTTTTGCTGCATGCCTAGTTACAGCAGATACCTGCGGCTGAAGCTTCACCCGGAAGGAAACTATGTAAGTACTTAAGCTTATATCTTTTAGAGTAAGAAAGCTATGCTTCTTATACATAACATTAGTAGAATCTTATTTTTCGTTGATAAAGTGTTTTTTGCTCTTTGTATGTGAATTCAACCATACATAGTTAATTATTAATTAAATACATATAGATACATATATTAATAATTAGTGGTATGTGCCTACGAATATTCATTAATGCCAGATACGCTTGGACTCCCGTAGTGAGGTGTTGGAAAGGGGAGAAGAAAGATAGAAAATGCAATGATGTTCTAGACTTCTTGTTCAAATTTCAAAGAATTGTCCCCCTGTTTTTCTTGTTTTTTTTAATCTTGTGGAGTTTAGGACCTAATATATAATAGCATTTCTCACCCACGAATGTCTGGAATACTCGTGGGTAATTAAATAGGTATAGAATTTGTCCTCGGGACTTTAAATTATCTCACACATATAAATACATGGTCGTTTAGGTTATTCAAAGTAGAATCTCTTTAGGTTTTGAAACTATTTTTTTCTTGTTATTCTAATCCCAAGTAAATAATTTAGCTCTATTTTCTTTTGTGCTTTCCATATACCGCCTTCCTGCGTATTTTAGAGAGAAATTAATTCAATATTTAATATCCACTGAAGTGGTTTGGGGTCGTGAATGCATGAGCTGGGTCCGCTCCTAAAACAACTGTAGGTTGATCTTAATCATATCTTCATCTTTTTATTCTTTTTCTTTTCTTTTTCTTATTGTTCATCTTTATATTGGTTTGATAATTGTTAGCACATAGCTGTAAGATAACTTACATTTTTTTTTTTTTTATTTAATTCTCTCCATTTTATATCTCGTACGCATAATCAAAAGATATCATCTTCTTGTATACATTAAATAAATTATTGAACTGAATTATTGAATTGAATATTATGTATTATCAATATACCGTACTACATGAATTAAAATTAAGATGTCTTCATAATTCTTCTAGCGTTTTAGTTGTATTCTATGTAGATGATTCGGGCGATGTAAGCAATGGCGTCTGGGGTTCCATTTTTTTCTTGTTTTTTTTTCGTCCTGTACAATATTTAGTTTGATATTATTTTTCTCTGATTTTGGGAGGTAGGGAGGGAAAGGTATCTCTACATTACTCTATCTGCATTTCTAGTATCAGCACACACCAGAGCTGGCATACCAGATCCAAAGAAATACCCCACCCCCTACCATGAGCTCGAGTCGGCGAATTGTGCTGTTCTTGCATCTAACCAGCTCCTATCTACCTGGACGTAGTCTGACTCTGATTCTGGCTAGCTCAAGTTAGATATGTGGAGGTAGCTTGGCATTTATTGACAACTGCCGCCACAGTTGTTGCATCTGCTGCTGTTGTTGTTTTTGTTGTTGTTGATGCTGATGCTGTTGTTGTGGCATCTTTTGCAGCTGTTGTGGTTGCTGCTGATGTTGTTTTAGATGTCGTTGTTGTTGTTCATGTTGATGCCGTTGTTGTTCCTGCTGCTGGTGCTGCTGCTTCTGTTGTTGTTGCTGCTGCTGTTGGTGTTGTTGCTGCTGCTGTTGTTGTTGTTGCTGCTGCTGCTGCAACTGCTGTTGTTGTTGCTGTTTCTGCTACTGCTGTTTTTGTTGTGGTTGTTTTTGTAGCTGTAGTGGTTGCTGTTGTTGCTGTCTGTGATGCTGCTGCCCTTTATGTAGTTGCTTTTGCTGTTGACGCTCATTTGTATGATTATCCGTCGCCTGAGAGCAGGTCGGCTTGTTAGATAGAGGAGTTAAATTTCTTACATCAACTGCAATGGAGCAATGTTAGGAGTATACGTTTTTTGAGTATCTGACCTCATTCTTGAAGACGAGAGCTGGGAATATATTATATACATTAGTAAAGTAATATAGATAAGATTTTCTCAGAATAACAGAATATAGCTTTGATTTGCCTAAGTTACATATGCGTATCGCAGATCAAAATAGCCAAAAAAGGAGATTCGCGATTGTGGAATCTTCAATGTTTTATGAAGATTTAGATAACGAAATAGAGTCGAAGAAATGGACGAGATAGTGAAATAAAATATTGAAAATTCTGATTAGGAAAATGATATATTTCAGTGGAATTCAGTTATTGTTTCCAAGTAAAATAATGGCGATACAATGTAAAAAAAGGTACAATAGGTTGTTGCTACGATGGCGATACATTGACAAGTGAAGAACAATAAGTTCAAGAATTCTACATAGGCATTGCCAATACAAATTATTTAATTAGAATGTATAGGATTTCAGTCCTGACTAAGTTTACTTTATGGCTCGATTCAAATTTTAAATATATTGTGGATATAAAATCTATCATACACGCCGACTTGGAAGCCTCCGCTTTCAATCATCACTACACTGGCAAAGGGCAGAGGTTAGCTATTGCGCGTTTGAGTATCCCTGTACCAGTCTTCACGCTTACCACACGAACTAGTCCATCATCTCCAGCATGTACAGCGACAATTCGCCCCAGACTCCATTTGGTTGGTGGCAAATTTTCGTCCTTGATGAGTGCAATGGTGTTAAGCTCATCATTCGACATTTTTTGCCTTCACTTATAACGCTGCTGCAAAGTTTGAAGGTACTCTTTGCTCCACCTAGACCAGAAGTGCTGATGAATATACTGTATACGATCTGGCAAGATTCGTCATATTAATATTAGACTTAATAGAGGGCTCAGATATCGCAATCAAAAGGGCTCCAGTCAAGAAGTGCCCTGGTGTCAATGCCTCCAGGTCCTTAGGGTCATCAGACAATGGACTGAGAGGTCTCGAATTTAGTATAGCCTCCACATGGCAAACCAATGTTTGAAATTCTTCAGTCGTAAACGAAACTGGAGATGCGATCCGACGGATATGAAATTTGGCTGATTTCACGGCAGACTGAAAGACCCCCAAAGTGTGCAGATCTAGGAAGAATGAACTTCCACTCAATTTGATCATCATGACAAAGCCTTTGTAATTTTTCATGATGTACTTCCGACAAGAACAGCTTTAATTCTCGGAGTTGGTTATTAGGGCCTACGAAATTTGTCGCATTGTCCGAAAAGATGGTTGAAACGCTTCCTCTTCTCGCTATAAATCTTTTCAACGCTGTAAAGAATCCTTCTGTATTCAAGTTAGAGACTACCTCCAAGTACACAGCCTTCGTGGAAAAGCAGATGAACACGCGAACATACGACTTGGTGGGCGGGCGCCCCATCACTAGAGTTGTGATGTAAGATGGACCATAGAAGTCTACGCCAGTGTATTGAAAGGGTTTGCTAGGCCGTACGCGTTCCGATGGTAAATGTGCAATTAATTTCTCGAAGGACCTTGGTTTGGCACGAAAGTACGCAATGCAATTATGTATCACCTCCTTAATGAGGTCCTTTGCTCTGTTTGGCCAATATCGCTTGCGAATAATAGCAAGAGTAGCGTTTAACAGCCTGCATGGAGATTTTTTCGATGGTAATGTGTTATTATTATCCTTGTTAATGTGCTAGATTTGGGCAGCAGTATTTGATGCTTTGCATCAAAATCTAAAACAACATGCTTCAATCTTCCTTCTACGCGCATCAGACCATCTGGGGTTCTTAAAGGACTCTGGGTGTTTATAGTGTAATATATCTTAATCTAAGTTAAGATATACCACTAAATACAAATTGAGTCACAAGCATGCTTACGACATGCTATATGTAATTAATCGACGTAATGGGATAATCATGAGACACATATCAACAACGGCATATATGGGTCAAGAAAGAAAGTCGTCACACACAATGAATAACTTAAAGAAAATAAAATAAAGAATGCATGATTCAGGTTACAATGAGTGAAGTAAAATTTCATTTTTCATGTTATTTATTTATTTATTTATTCCAAAATTAAGACGACAGTATACAGATACAGTTGTTCCATTAATATACTACCGTATAATTATTACAATCTTTTAAAAATTATTTAGAGAAACCAGAAATAAAGAAGAAAGGAAACAAGTTGTATGAAATTATGATCATTTTTTTTTTTTTTTTTTTTTTTTTTAGATATGCTCACCACACTACTTATTTAAAAGTTAATAAGAAATTCAGGTTTACAATTTCAATTAACAATAATTCTGGAGGTAAGTTAGGGAGAAGTAATATTAAAAATCATACGAAATCATACATAAAAAATATTGCATAAAGTGTAATGACCGACCGATTTTCATTGTTAACGCTTTCCCATGATTGCATTTGTGTGATCGATAGTCATAATTGCTAGCGTTGGTAAAATTTATGTATAAATTTAGCGTGATTGATTGGGGATAAATATAATTAACTGAACCTTGAGCAGGAGTGTAATTTATTCACGAGTCGGCGTAATAGCCTAACAATTTATCGGCGTAATAGGCAGAAATGAAGTTGGCGTAATAGCCTAACAATTTATCGGTGTAATAGCCAGAAGTTAAGTCGGCGTAATAGCCTAGTTTTTTTATAAATCAGCACTTCTGCCTACCAGTCTCTCATATATTAAAGAAGAACATTACATGGCGACCCTGCCAAATCGAAAGCTGGACATTTTAAAAGAAGACCTGCCAAATCAAAAGCAGGAAAATAAGAAGGAAGAGCTACCAAACAGCAATATTGACTTGATGGAAGCCTTAAAAAGCCCCACTGCTGGACCTAGGCCCATTTCAATAGACGAGTACCGAAAGAGAAACAACACCCTTCAGCATTGTGTATCGCAGAGGCCGTCACAACAAGAGAGAAGAACATGTTCCTAGCACAAATTGCAGCCATTCGAAGTCAACAAAAAGAAGAAAGATGGGAAAAAACCAATCGAAGCAGGAAGAATTAATTATCAATAACAATGCAGTTGGGATGATTACCGTAAATAACAGTGAAATAAAATCAATAGTAATTGTATTAGTAGTAATAGTAATTACAAAGATAGCTTACGTATATGTAAAGAAAAATTTTTGAAGAAAATAAATGAAGAGATAACTACTGCAACAGTTTAAAACAATTTCTTTTAAAGAATTAAGGAACATAAATAAAATTTTGACAGCTATTTTAGGGAATTTTAATAAGACACCAAATAGGACGTGTACTGCTGAATATATTCTTAATAAACAGAAGAGATAAAAGAAGTAAAGTATAGATTCAAAGAAACATTCAAGACTGGCAAAATAAATGAAGAAAGTATAGAATGCAAAAATAAATTTAAAGAAATATACAGCAAAATAGAAGACATACTGAGGAGAAAAAACAAAGATATTGCAGATAATTCTACAGAAAACTCGGACCAAGAAACTACATTAAACATGGCTCTCTTTGATACTGCCAATGCTTTAGAAATAATTCCAGAATTTAATGGAGAACCTACAAATTTGAATAATTTCCTAATTTTGATTGAACTCCTACCCGATACATTAAAGGATGATGACGAAAAAAAGAAATTGATAAATTTTGTAACAAAAACAAGGTTATCGGAAAGAGCGAGGAATAAATTAGCTAGTACTAAAACTCCGCAAAATTATGAGCAAATAAAATCTACTTTTCGAAAGATTTACAAGCTAACCAGATATCCATTAAATGTACAAGCAGAGTTAGCAGGTATTCATCAAGGAAATCAAAATGTAAACACTTTCTCCTCGAAAATACAATCCTTGATAGCAGAATTATATTTGCTGCATATATCTCACCAAGGTGAAACAAACGGAGAAATCATATCTAAATTAAATGAACAAACCGGATTACATGCTTTCAAGAATGGTTTAAATGAATCAATTAAATCTATTATTTTTGCAGCCCAACCAAAAACCCTGAATGAAGCAATGCACGGTATGGATCTAGAGGCAACACAAGGGGGAAGTATAATAATACATATAGAACAGGCCAAAACAATGTAAACAGAAGACCCCAAAATGATACATTTAGATATCCACAAAATAATGCGCACGGACAGCCTGAAAATAATTTCTATCAACCACGAAGACAAACAAACTACGGGAACCAAAATAAAACCCGCTACGGATGGAACACAGCAAATAGGAGTACAATAAGAGTTAATCATTTGCAACATTCGGAAAACAAAGAGACAGTCCCCGAAGCGCATCATTCGACGGACTTAGAGTAAACATAGAACGACGAATATCAAGAATTTATAATCTTAGTAATAATCTGACAAATTACATCGTAGTGAAAACCTTCATAACCTTAGGCTTAAACAAATTTTAATAGCTACTGGTGCTGACATTTCGATACTAAAATAGAGTAAAATTAATCCTAACATAATCTTAGACAATAACACTTGTAAAATTATAGGAGTAACAGACTCAGAGACATTTTCGTTAGGAACAATTAAAGCAAATTTAAAATTTGAAGACGTAAAAATTTTCCAAGAATTCCATATAGTAATGAATGATTTCCCAATATTAACAGATGGTATATTAGGTAGGGATTTCTTAATACAAATTAATACAAAATGATTGCAAAATAAATTATGAGAATTTCACGATTTCAATCACCACCTCCGACCGAGATATAATAATACCCATGGTAACAAAGCTCCCAAAAATAGAGAATATAAGAGCACCAGCAAGAGCTGAAATCATCCAAGCCCTAGAAGTCTTAGAAGATATTATTATACCAAATGAGGAAATTCAAGATGGCATTTTTCTAGCAAATTCAATAATACCAGCTAAAGGTATTGCTCATATAAAAATTCTAAACACATCGGAGCAAAATATAATTTTAAATAAAATATCTCCAAAAATAGAACCCCTGAAAAATTATAACGTAGTGCATTTTAATAAAAACAATCAATCTAAATCAAAAAGACTAAATAAATTAGAATCAGAAATTAACTTAGATAACATTGATTTATCAGCAAAGCACTCAGTTTTGGAAATCTCTACAATTTTTTTGGATATATTCCACCTGACAGGCTATAAACTAACTACAAATAGCTTCTATAACCAAAATATTTCAGTATTGGACATTAGCCCAGTCTACATAAAAAATTATAGATCACCTCAAGCGCAGATTAAAGAAATAGATAAACAAGTAAATAAACTTAACGATGACCAAATTATTGAACCCTCATTAAGTCCTTACAATTCTCCACTATTATTAGTAGCGCCAAGAGAAGTGATAACGCAAACAAAGAATGGAGACTCGTGGTAGATTTCAGGCAACTGAATAAGAAGATAGCAAATGACAAATTTCCGTTAACAAGAATGGAGGATATTTTAGATAATCTAGGCAGAGCAAAATATTTCTCAAGCCTAGATTTGACTAGCTCTTTTCACCAAATAGAATTAAACAAATCTTCAAGACCTGTCACTGCTTTTTCTAAAAATAAAGGGCATTATCATTTCAAACGACTGCCGTTTGGTCTAAAAATATCGACCAATTGCTTTCCGAGAATGTTATCAATCGTACTAGCCGGGCTAGACTCAGAAGCATTTCTTTACGTAGACGACATAATAATATTCGGGTGCAGTTTAAAGCATCACAATCAGAATCTTATAAAAACATTTGAAAGGTTGAGTTACAACCTAAAACTTAATCCTAAAAAATTTTAATTTCCTACAAACCCAAGTCAAGTATCTAGGACATCTCATAACAAACAAAGGAATTAAAACAGATCCAAAGAAATACGATACAATAGTAAACTACCAAAACCACTAAATAAGGATGAAGTTAGAAGGCTTACAGCCTTTTGCAATTATTGAATTTATTGAAAACTTTAATTTCCTACAAACCCAAGTCAAGTATCTAGGACATCTCATAACAAACAAAGGAATTAAAACAGATCCAAAGAAATACGATACAATAGTAAACTACCAAAACCACTAAATAAGGATGAAGTTAGAAGGCTTACAGCCTTTTGCAATTATTGAATTTATTGAAAACTTTGCTGCAATAGCAAAGACACTAAATAATTTATTACGAAAAGGTACGCCATTCATATGGTCAGAAGATTGCCAAAATGGCACTAAAAAATAAAAAAATGAATCCACCAATCCTACAATACCCTAATTTTTAAGGAACATTCATCCTCACAACAGATGCTTCAAACTTCGCTATAGGAGCAATTTTATCACAAGGTGAAATTGGCAAAGATTTACCAATTTAATATGGAAGTAGAACTCTAAACAAACTTGAGCTGAACAAGCCCATAATAGAAAAAGAACTGTTAGGAATCCATTGGGCAATCCAATTTTTTAGACCATACCTATATGGTAGGAGATTTATAGTAGTCACAGACCACAGGCCCCTAATGAGCCTTTTTTCCCACAAAAATTCTACTTCTAAGCTCACACGCATAAGGCTAGATTTGTCAGATTACGATTTCGATATAGTATATAAAAAAGGTTCTTTGAATACAAACGCAGATGCACTATCTAGAATTAAGATAAACTCAGATACATTAAAAGCAATGATGCCAACCGCAAATATTAACGTATTAACAAGAGAAATGTCTAGAAAATCAAGAGGAGATAAAGATAAAACAAGAAACACAACATAGATGGATATTCATGCTAAAAAGCCTGATCAACTTTACGCATGGGAATGTTCTTCGATATCTGAAAAAAGAAATGTGACCAAATTAAGATTTATAAAAACCGCGGATATAAAAATAAAAGGCGGTAATAAGAATAAAATAAACAATGCAGTGCTCTACAGAAGTAAAGGTTTCCCAAAAATTTATATAAACAGGAAAGAAGTTTTGGTAGATTACGGCGATAATCCACGTCTAAACTTAGGTTTGATCCTGGAGAAGTGGATAATCATTATAAAGAAGCATATTATAATAAAGCTAGCTATAGCCAAAAATGATAAAATATTTGAACACGTAAATATAGATGAATTCAAGAAAACATGTAATGCATTACAACGAAATATAAAGAAAATGAAGATAGAATTACAAATTCTAATATATGACCCTCCGATTAGAATTGAAAATGAGGTCACAAAAATAGAAATCATAAAAGAATTCCATGATTCACTGCATTCAGTTGGACACTCTGGAGTAAACAGAACAATTAATAAAATTAAGCAAAGGTACTGTTGGAAAAATCTAAACAAAATGGTAAAGAAATACATTAATCAATGTAAACTGTGTGCACAAAATAAGCAAATCAGACACTCACGTGAAAATTTAATACTAACAGATACCCCAACAAACAGTTTCGATACAATATCCATCGAAACAGTAGGACCACTAAGTCCATCTAGCGAATTTAGATACATACTAACACTTTAATGCGAATTAACTAAATACACAGAAGCGATACCAATGGAGAATAAAGAAGCCAAAACAATAGCAAAGGCGCTAGTAGAAAGACTTATATTGAAATATGGTTCATTAAAAACACTGAAAAGCGATCTGGGAACAGAATTTGTAAACGGAATTATACCAAATATTTGTAAAATTTTCAAAATTGAACATAAAACTTCCACGCCATTTCATCATGAAAGTTTAGGCTCAATAGAAAGAAACCATAGAGTCCTAAATGAATACTTGCTATCATTTGCAACACATGATAATTGGCACGAATGGTTACCATACTTCATATTTTACTAACAATACAACACCACATTCGGACACCAATATTTCACCTTTTGAATTAATTTTCACAAAACTAGCAAGTTTACCTTCCGACGCAAAAATTGATAATCCACCACGGATATATAACATAGATGACTACATACAAGAACTTAAATTTCGACTACAACAAGCTATCGCAACAGCAAAAATGTTATTAAATAAATCAAAAATTAATAGAAAAGAACTAGTAGATAAAAAGTCAAATCCACTAAAAATATCTAAAGTAGGAAATCGTAAAAAATTATATTCACCATACAAAGACCCATTTGAGGTCATCGATGTGAATGGTGTAAATACAAAAATAAGAATTGGAAAAGAAATCAAAGAAATACATAATAATCGATTAAAGAAATAACTGTAAATGTAATACATAGGAATCTTAAGCCACACATAGTACACACGTAGTGTTTTAGGATGATGTGTGTGTAGCGGAATTAGAACAATAGAGTGTCAGTTTATATTCATTTTTTATTAAAAGTATCCTACTTAATGCTAACAAGAAATTTGACAATCAAAAGTCCAAATAATTCAATACATTATTATGATAATTCTACTTTAATTCAAACTATATTTAAGATAATAACTTCATTTGAATGTCGCGCAACACTGTAATTTAATTTATTTTACTAAATGCTCAGCAAACTATAATAAATCTTTATTCAATTCAGACACGATATAATTATTATGACTTCAATTTAAATTCAACAAAAAAGGAACTGCAAAATTCTCTACAACCTACTTTAATTATAAAAGATCTGAAAATCATAAAATGAACGATAATGAATCTGCCACTGGATAACAGGATTTTATGGAAATTTCATATAAAATTGCGCTACGTAAGCATATAGTGATTTTGTTGTCAGTTCTTAATCCACTTATCTTACAATTTCTATGAACTAATAAATGATTAATAACTAAATTTAAAATTCTGCATGCAGAATTTATTGATCCAAAACTGAGACAAAAATAAAAAATTAAAACACAAAATTGCATATAAAACTGCAATTTCCCAACTTGGGCATTTAGCAATTTTTTTTCACAATTTGCACCAAAAGATTTTACCACTGAATTTTTATTTTATTTTTTGCACTAAAACGACCCTTTTCACAATGGAACTACTTGTTTCTGCTTCGCTGGTTGAGAAAAACTGAGGGAGCGATGCCTTGTTTCTAGCCCTTTTTATAGACCGTCGGCCGCCATTTTATATTAAAAAATATATCCATAATAGCAATTTCTCACTACCCGTCTTAGTGTCATCGGTATAAGCCTCCGGTCAGCTTAATGACAAGATAGAGACCCCACTTGCTACTTGAAGTTGTTGATGGAGATGTGTTATTGTATGGCAGGATGCAGACACTACTCTAGCAATTTCTCACTACATTTCATTAAAATTTAGATACGATTATTTTCCATTTGTTCCATAGAATGTATCTCATTATCCAGCATCTTTATCTCGAATTTTTTAATGAAATTTTTCATTTAATTTTTAATTTTCCAATATTTACCATAACATGGCGACTAATCCATTCCACAGCATAATTTTATAGAAACTCTCTTGTAGAACTTAAATTTCCATTTGTCTCCTTCTCACATTCCATCTCTTTTCCTCTCATTATGGGAAGTTAAAATCTTTAAATCGCGAATATCTTTTTACTTACGCGATTTACCTGGTTTCTGACAACGCCGTTGAATTTCTCGCGAAAAAGTACCCCGACATGATGTGTCAAATGTCGGGAAAATTTAAAGTTTGACAGTTCGCGGATTGTGAGTTGCGAGTGCCGCCGGTGTGTCTTTTAATTCGTTTTATAGCGTTTCTGTCTTTAATTACCAGGTAAGTTTGTTTCTTATAATGTAATTGTGTTCTGTGATTAATTTGAGTGTGTTAATATGTGCAAATTGTGAATATTAACATAATTTCAAAAAATTTTCAAGAGCTGTCACAGGTGAATGTTATTCATTAATTTCACCTGTAATGGCTATAATTATGAACCAGAGGTGTTATCATTATGTTCTTTGGCTACCCTAGTTGTATTGTAATTGTTTTAGTTGTGCGAAAACAACAAATTTCTTCGCAAATCACTGATCTGATTCGCCTGTGTTGTTGTTGGTTCGTCAAGCAAATTGTTTGCATGGAAACTTAAACGAATTTCATGTGGTGTGTAGTTTTCAAATTCAATATTTTGTATATATCTATGTTTTATTTAAGGTAAACTTCATTTAATTATAATTCTTTTTATTTCAGATATAATTTCAATAGTTCATTGTACCTCAAGAGGTCCCAGGTACCCAGGTGAGTATGGTATCAATTCAATTTGTTTTTTTTTACAATTTTAATCGTTTCTTTTTTTTCTTTTTTTCAGTAGCATAATTGATCACATAGAAATAAGATATGATAAAGTAGAAATAAATATATTTACTATTTTAAGATAAACGATAGGTATAGGAATACAAAAAAAATATATATATATATTTATACAAAAACATATTTTTTTTTCCCGAAAGAGAATGGATGTAATATATCTTAATCCAAGTTAAGATATACCACTAAATACAAATTTAGTCACAAGCATGCTTACGACATGCTATATGTAATTAATGGACATAATGGCACATTCATGAGACACATATCAAGAACGGCAGATATGGGTCAAGAAAGAAAATTGTCACTCACAATGAATGACTTAAAGAAAATAAAATAAAGAAAGCATGAGTCAGGTTACAATGAATGAAGTAAAATTCAAGAGCGTGATTCATGTTATGTATGAATATTGCATAAAGTGTAATGACCGACCGATTTTCATTGTTGACGCTTTCTCATGATTGCATTTGTATCATCGATAGTCATAATAGCTAGCGTTGGTAAAATTTATGTATAAATTTAGCGTGATTGATTGGGAATAAATATAATTAACTGAACCTTGAGCAGGAGTGTTATTTATTCACGAATCGGCGTAATAGCCTAACAATTTATCGGCGTAATAGCCAGAAATGAATTCGGCGTAATAGCATAACAATTTATCGGTGTAATAGCCAGAAGTTAAGTCGGCGCAATAGCCTAGATTTTTATAAATCGGCACTTTTGCCTAACAGTCTTCTGATATATTAGGGAAGAACATTACAATAGCTTTACCCTTCTCCAGGCGGATACATTCTAATGGAAATGTACGTTTCTGTGTAATTCTGATCAGAATCTTTAAATCATCATCATCTTCGTGTATGTCCATTGGTGGTACCACTTTATTGAATTTCCTATGACTCTTGGGTTTTCTGGCGTTATTGTAAAACTGAAGTACATAAGCGAAAACTCTTTGCAGTTTGCATAATTCATTTCGAAATTTGCACCCTTCTATTAAATCGTCTGACGCTCTGGATGCAATTATACAGGACTTACTTATTCTCGGTTCAGGCAGATTATCCATTTGTAACATTGAGTGAATTTTCAAGGGAGAGTTATTCTCCATTAGGAACTTAGGGCCATGAAACCAAAGTTCGCAGCCTACAAGTTCGTCCGGGAAAAGTCCTCTGCTCACAAAATCAGCGGGGTTATGCACAGTCGAAACATGTACACAATTATAGACTTTGGTTAGCTCTCGTATCCTTGGCACTCTGTTCGCTACAAAGGCTGTCCACTTATTTGGAGATGAAGCTATCTAAGCCAGCGTAAATGATGAGACTGACTAGCAGTAAATTTTATTGATCTTCAAATTTATGCAAGATATCACGCGATCCATTAATTCGGATAATAAAAACATTGCACAAATTTCCAAGCGTGGTATCGAAATCGTTTTAATGGGTCGAGAGCACGAATCTATATGCATGCTCCGTAAGCTGAACAACCAGCATCTGCGAAACCATGCATTTCGATTGATTTAACGCGATTTATTAAATTTCTTGGAACCTTGATTAACCGAATTTGTTCCAGGCTATTATATAGTTTATTTCACTCTGAGTGCAAGCGAATTGGAAGTGATTCATCCCAGTCTAGTTTAAGTGCCCATAGATTTTGCATAAATATTTTTGCTTTGAGAACGACAGGGATTATTATACCAAGAGGATCAAATATCCGTGCGATGAGAGATAAAACAGAACGTTTAGTTGTAGCTTTTGAAGAGCCGATATGTTCGAATGAATAGCAAAACTCGTCATTTTCCGGATTCCAAATTAGTCCCAGAGTTTTTATAATGTTGTCACCATTAATTTGTAAAAATCGTTCATGGTCTACATCATTGCAGTCCTTCAATAACCTTTTGCTGTTTGAGCACCATTTTCGGAGGGTGAATCCACCTCTCTTCAACAACTGCTCGATTTCATCTTTGATACTAATTGCTTCTAAGTATGTCGTCCATGTAAAATTCACGGCATAAAACCTTGAAGCCTATTCTAAACTTGATTTTTTTTCGTCTATAGCCAGCTGCTTCAAACAACAGATTGCTAGGAAGGATGCGGGAGCAGTACCATAAGTCAGAGTATTGAGTCGATCTACTTGAATACTCTGATCTTTCTTTCTTCTCCAGAGTATGCACTGAAAATTCCTATCACTGATTTCCACCTGGCGAAACATTTTAGTTATGTCAGCTGTTATAGCATATCTGAATGCGCGGAAACGTAGTAAGATAGTATACAAGTCGTCCCGAAGTACTGGACCCGTTATTAAAATGTCATTCAATGACCGACCGGAGGACGTTTTACAGGACGCATCAAATATGACCCGTAACTTTGTAGTACTACTGTCGGCCTTCAATACTCAGTGATGTGGTATGAAATAGTGACTATTTGGGAGCTGCTCTAGTGCGATAGGTTCCATATGCTTCAGGTTTGCATATTCTTCCATAAACTCAGAATATTGTTTATAAATTTCAGGTGTTATCGAGAGTTTGGATTCTAGATTTTAAAAGCGTTTCAAGGCTACTTCCGCTGAAACACCTAAAGATGTGGCTTCTTCACGAAAAGGTAAACTAACTTTGTATCGTCCAGTTCCCAGACGTACGAAATGTCCACGCAGTGTTTTTCAGCAGCTATGTCTTCAACTGTTGATGCCTTACCTTGATGTTCATAATTCTCAAACTCCCAAAATTTTCTTACAAGGCTGTCAAGCCCACAAGACTCGGCACTATCACTTGAAGAAGTGTAACAGGATGGGTTTGTTAAGGGTCCGCTACAAGAGCATGACACGACCCAACCGAGGAATGTATTCTGCAGTGTGGCCTGGTTTTCACCTAATTTGATTTGTCCCACTGGTAGAAGCTCGAAAAGTAATGAAGCTCCTCTCAATAAATCCATCCTTTGCGGCTTATTAAACATTGGATCCGCTAATTGAATGTTTTATGGAATTCGTAATCCTTCAATATTTAAAATTGGCTTGGTCGACTCACAGTTATGCTAGGCAGTATAATCGCCCCTAGATTCATAATAAAATCGCTAAAATATGATTTAATAACAATATCTGTCTTAAATTTAGCATTAGTCTGTGAAGAAGCTATACGCTGGATAGGAGCAATTGTCTTGGTTCTTTTTAAACGCAACTGCTGAGCAAGACGTTCGGTTACGAAATGTAGCTGTGAGGCTGAATCCAGAAGGGCTCTGCAGGTAACCAATGATCCGCGATAATCCTTAAGTTGTACGAGAGCTGTTGCTAGGAAAACATTGCTAAATGAAGGAGTTTCGATATTTTTGTAGTAGCCGCGGAAGTGAGTGCGATTTTAGACTGAATAAGATCGACTGTCTGCAAATTTGGAATCGAATTCGATATGTTCCTAGACGTCGACTGTTCGTTGTGTACTTGTAATCCATTACTTATAGGATTAGTTTTATGGCCTAGTTCTACGTGCGACCCAATATGCAATAAGGTATGGTGACGCTGATTACAATTCCGACATTTATTACACTTGCAATGTTAAACTGGATGTCCTGACATTATGCAGTTTATACATAAATTTAATCGCTTGACTTCCGTAAATTTCGCAGGCGACGTAACTTTGACAAGAAGATATAAAATGCTCAGGAGATTTACAATATACACATATTGGATTAGTAAAATTATTTTGAATGATTGTACTTGCCGATCTATTCCTGTTGTATCTTTGTGATTCTGTCCTGTTATCCAAGGCTATGCGGCGTCTGTCGATCAATGCCGATAATTCATTCCATGTTGGTATTGAGTCCAATGGCGCTTTCTCCTCCCATTTAGCTCGAGTTCGAGAATCTAATTTCTGTCCAATCAGATGCACTTGCAAGCCTTCTGCGATACCTTCCTTCGTACCAAGTGATTGTAGAGCTCTGAGATGAGAGTCAACTGTGTCGGACAATAAACGCAGCTGTTGAGCTGTTCCCTTTTTAGCGGAATCTAGGTTAAAAATCTCTCCTAAATGTGCCTGAAAGATTAATCGTGTATTATCATATCTCCTTTTTATTATTTGTAAAGCTTCTTGATAATTTTTATTTGTCACCTGTAGCGATTTTATCAGACGAAACGCATCCTCTTGAGACACGACCTTAGATGCTGACATTTTTCTACATCGGACAGTTCCTTATTTTCATGCACAGAGGTTTTAGACATCTTAAAAAAATCTGGCAAATCCGAGTATTTACCGGAAAATTTGGTAAGTTGCAATCTCGGTAGGCAAGAACTTATACTTCGCGACGATGTGGCGATGGTTTTATCTGGATCATATATATATATATATCTGAAAGAAGTACGGGGATGTTTTTTCTCAATAGCCGCCAATATTTTTGTCTTAATGCCACAATAAGTTTCCTCATAAACTTCTCTCTTATCTCCGCTGCGTTCAATTTCATCCACACTGGAGTTTGGTTTGCACTAGTTGAAATTTTTTAAAATACCATTCTACCAAACCAACACGCGTTTGCAGGTCAGATGAAGACAAGGTCACTTGCTGTCATCACACTTTTTTAATTTTGTCAGCTGACCAGAAATTACTCATCTTTGTACACGTAAATCTGATATAGGTTCATATGGATATCCACATTGTCCTTTATGCAAAGGTGTTTTCTAATTTATAATCAGGATGTATCCATAATTCATATTATATAATCTTACATTCACGTAGAATTGATTTAGGATCATTGATATAGAGGTTAAAATAACGTGGCCAGAGCAGGGAGCCTTGAAGTAGTCCTCGAACAATGGAGAGCAATGAAGAAAACTGGTCACTTATTACTTATCGATTGGATCTGATTTCTTTAAGACAAGGATGAGAAAATTGGAACTTTATTGATAGTTTAGGTAAGTAAAGGGTGTCGTTCAGACTATAAAACGCCTTAATAAATCTTGTACGTCTTAATCCAGAAGCTGCTGTGTGTCGAAAAATATGATCGTATGACTTGTTTTGGCGATACTAAATGTACAGAGGTGATCTTGGATGTGACAGTTAAATATTTTTGCGAGTACCTACTGTGGATGTTAACTGACTGATCGAAAATCAAAGGCTGTAGCGGAAGCTACAAAACAATTTTTATTTTTGTTTGTAATTGACAATAGAATAAAATATAATTTTTAAAGAAGTTTTATTTTTAATGATTCGAAATCAAATTTATAAATACAAGAAGAAAAAACAACCGCCTCGTCCGAGATTTGAAACCGGGACCTTCCGCTTGCCGGGCGAATGCTCTTACCACTGAACTAACGAGACAGATGACGTTGATTCTTGCATTTATCAAATTTTTAACTAACCTACTAAGCCACGTTTGCTTTCAGCTGGCAACAACTAGTAACGATGAAAGCGCACAAATAAATTGTAAATTCAATTTTATTTATTTTTCCCGCGGACGGGAATCGAACCTACACTTGTGAGAATCGGTCAATGATGGAGAAAGAAGAATTTTAAGAACTTTTATTTCTAATGATGCTAAACCAAATTTATAAATACAAGAAGAAAAAACAACCGCCTCGTCCGGGATTTGAAAGCGGGACCTTCCGCTTGCCGGGCGACTGCTCTTACCACTGAGCTAACGAGACAGATGACTTTACTAAGCAAACGTGGCTTAGTTGGCTAGTTACAAATTTGATAAATGCAAGAAGGATTTTTTGTAAAATTAAAATTCACATTTTTTTATTACTTGTACTTATAACTACTTTCTTCTTTTTAGTGATTTTGCAACAGTATTTACCTGCTTAATATCTGCGCAAACATTATATTTATTATAAAATAAAGATAAAACAAAATGTTTTTCTGTTGAAAAGTACAAATATAAAGCAAAAAAAAACAAAAGTTTTGAAATAAAATGGTCTTCATGATTTCAGTTCAAGCATTTGTTGTACATAGTTTTTACGGTGGAATTGCAGATTTGACCAGCAGAGCGCCGTCTTTTATCGTTGAGTGTTTTCACAAGATAGTGTACAATATTATCATAGCGACTTGTATATTCTCCTGGTTATTGTGGTTGATGTGGCCGAATTTAACCAAAAGTTCGACGATATCGAGGCGCTATGTTGCGACGGAACTCTAACTGTGTTATTGCACTCCCTCCTTACCGATGAATTCCAGATGGATATGTCGACAATCCAGGTGAAGATGAAATACCACCATTTCTTGCCACTGGCACCTATTTGATATTCGGTCCCCCCATGCTTTTATTGTATTGTGCGATTGAAGTAGGGCGAGAAACCTGGATCCGTTTCAGATCCTTTCAGGAATATGTGCCCACTGTACCACTAGGTAACTTTCTATACAACGTTGATGCTACACTAACAACCGCATTATCTACCCATTTCGTTATGCGAATTCCAATTTCATCAATTTTAGTGCTGACAATTATGTCCACGTTGTTCTTTTTCAAAAAATTTTTTTCGGAGGTAGTGGGCACGACTTTGGAATGATATTTTCTCTGATGGTCCCTGTTCCATGATAACCACGCTGTCTTAAGTCAATCAAAGCAGCTGGTGATGTAAAGAGGTTGTCGAAGTAAAAACAGAACGGCAGTGGCTTGATACTTTCATCGAATTCATGAAGCATATTGTACAAAGGTGCGATATTTTTCCCACATTTTGGGGGATTGATTCGCGGATTGTTTTCTTTGTCCATTTCAAAATTTACCAAATAACCCAATGGAGTATTCAGGCACCACATTTTATATCCGAAACGTAAGGGTTTACCTTTGATAAACTGTTTACAGCCATGACGTCCGAAGTACTGAATCATAGATTCAGCATAAGATTCTGCTCTGGGTGGAAATGCTTTGCGAAGCGTTTCTTTATAGTATCAGCCAACGGTCTAAGTTTCCAAATTTTATCATCTACCTGCGGTTTACTGTTATCTATAAAAGAAATTGTATCAAATCTATTTCATCGCAAGCCATCTGACACAAACGCGTTCCGTAAATCCGTTTAATTTGACTAATAGTCTCCTTTAGAAAGATCATGTGAGTAACCAGTAACAATTGAAATATCTAGAAATACTCTCATCTCGTTAAGAGTAATAATTGGATTTTGCTGTCTAAAATAAACAGAATACTTATTTGTTTCGTCAAATAGAAACTCGACCAATTATTCGTCAAAAGATTACTCGAATTGATGGAACGCCCCTATTCCAGCACATTCACTGTAATTATTTTCAGGAAACATATGTTTGCTAGCAATAACATCATCTTTAAGCCACTTTATTTGTTCCCTACTAGCCTTGACACGCTTGGCACGCTTAAGTTGTGGTTGGGAATGGGAGTTATTTCTTGTGCTAAACTAAACACATAAGTCGGCGGAGTTCCAACTGTTGAACTTAATAAGTCAATGTCTAAAATGCCAAACGAATTGACCATTACGTCTTCTAACGCTGCTTTGAGCAATTTATCTTCCTCTTCATCATAATTGTTTGATGAATCTGACGAAATTCGTCTTAAAACCACGTGACAGGAACTTCTCATCTGTTTTTTCGGTAAATTACCAAAATTTCCACCATCCTCGTCGCCAGAATCTTCATCTGATAAAGAATTTTCACCCCCTGGTGGCGCCAAGTCGACAGCATCTATGACAGTCTCATCATCATCATCCGAATTCAACTCCAACATATAAGCATAAGATTCTTTTGCTCCCATTCCATACCTTAATAGCAAAAGAAATTAAAAAATATCATAGAAAAAACTGTGTGTACCCAAAGCACAAAAAAAGTTCTGAGATAGTTCAGTTGCATATGTGTAACAGCCTTAAGAAACGTGATCAGGCCAGTGAGGATTTGTAAAAAAAAAAATTTTTTTCTTGGATAATATTCTGCTCGTATTACTCAATATCAGGTCATATGAATATTTCCACGAATCATCAGAACAAATATAAAAAAATCGATTTTAACTTCTACCTGTTGCCATATTCAATTTTTATTGATATTCAAAAATCACTATCGCACAAAAATGTCCGTTTCCTTCAAAGCAATAATCCTATTAATACAGATTTTTTTTTTTATGTTTGTTATACACCACTTTTGATAATATATTCGCACACATAAGAACTTCATACACGAGTAGTCTATCAACACATATAAATAGAGGGGTTGCCAGCGATACATATTTGCAACAGTGGGCAGTAATGGGTTAATAGAATGGGTACATGGCCCCATCGATATGATTAAAAAACCCCCGCAGTTGTTTTTCCGATTTGTCTCTTCAAATTTGTCTCACCAAAAAGTTTCTGTTAACTAAGAATAGTATAAAAAATTAACGAAAATACAAGAAAGAGGTCTATTTAATACTATGCATTTTGCCAAACCCAAAAAAAAACAACATAGAACGAACAATAAGAAAAAATACATGATAGCTATCGCAAATAAGGTGCTTTCTTTTGACAATCCGCAGCACCCTAATACTCGAAGGCCAGGTGGATAGCCTAATGGACCAGAAGACCGAGCCCGTTTGCATTAAAAGAGCCTCCACCAGTAGTATTGTAATACCCAAGTAAGTTGAGCAACAGCTAATTAGGGCAGAAGCATTCCAAACCGTTACACCCGAGAGGTAAATTGGACAACATTTTTAAATTCAAAGACAATACTAACGTGTAGGTAGTCGTTTACTAGTTGTAAGCTAACCTTCTGATGTTACTACTAATACATCTATTATATGGCATATGAAAACGCTCACCAATCCCAAGAGGTAAGGTAGGATGATGTTTAATTTTTTTTAAAACCGATCAAATATCCATTAATACATATTCTAAATAAATAAGGGTGACAGAATAGAGCCCTGTGGGACACCACTAAAAATAGGCAAGTAATAGAAAAAGGTATCACAACAGCTCAAAATCTGTCAAGAGACTTCTAAGATAGCAATAATACTAAAACAGATGCAGAGTTTCAAAAACTTACATAAGAATAACTTATCGTCAATTCTGCTGAAAGCCTGGAAAAAAATTAAATCTCTCAAAGTTTGAAAAATTTTAATTCCTTTTCCACGCACGCTTTATATTTGCTTTTCTTTGAACAAACTTAGGCAAACTAAGAACATAAATTAACACCTATTTTATCATGTTTTAATCTGATACCAATAAACAAAGCTTGTCCAATTTGCTTGAAGCAATTTGAATGCCAAAATTCCATGCTTATGTCAGTGGTTAAACAAATTGCTGTGCGTGAATCTGCCATAAAGATTTTGAGATTAGGACTCCAATACCGCAATTTATCTTATATTTTTTTTTAAATTCTACTGAATTATTTGTGTACGTGAAAAAAATAATTTCTAGAAAGTATTTAAATATATTTTTAGATGTTTACCGCAAATAAAATTCGGGGAAAAACCTATACACATACAACCAGGCCATAATATTCATTGAATTAAATTTTTATTATTTTTGAAGTTTTGGTTCTGTAATGGGGGAATGGTAATAACCCCTACGACATCCCACTGGATCTACGCCTTCCTTTTACTGGTAGAAGAAATTCGGAACCATAAAGAAATGATTCTCTTTAGGCAAAATGGTACAATAAATCAAAAGACGAAATATTTTATGGTAGATACTCCTCAACACTAAAGTAAATTGGAACGCAAAAATAGACGATTAATAATTCTTAGTAATCAGGTGGTACTTCATAAAACTATAGGTGGAAACACGTTGAGTGTGTGACCTATAATACTGAATTACTTTTTACCTTTATAAATAAGAGAACATTTGAGTTCCCACTCAATTATAGATTTCAGATCGTATTCCAAGTCTTTTATATGCAAAAAATTTGGTTTGAACCTTCAAGATTCAGCCTAATAACAAGTTAATTTGTGAATTAAAAAAAAAATTTCGGACCAGTTGAATACGCCTTTTCAGAAGTATATTTGATCGGAGTCTAACATGATATCGCGAATTTTTAAAATTATATTCTAATTGTTTGCGACTACAATATGATTTAAACAAAAGCCTCACCGAATCTCTTACCATGCCTAACCGCATCATATGTCTAACATTATAACGTTGCTGCAGTTATGATAGGTATGGTTAGAAGAATCTACACCCGCAACGGAGAAAGAAAAAACTTCGGAAAGCTGATTATTTTCATTAAGAAAATATCAACTACTTTTTCGTTAAAGGCGGAAATTTTAATGAAGACTTTATCAAAATAATCCTATTATACGGGAGCGTGGCGGATGGTGGCAGTCAAACGAACCAACACATAATTTTTAATATTAAAAATAATGTTTCAGACTACCATAAATCTTGGTAAATACATTTTCCTTTAATTTAATTTCTCTCCCATTATTAACATCAAAATTGTAAAAATGTATATAAATGTGTATATATATGTGTGTGTGCGTGACAAGCCAGGCGGATAGTTTTAAGTGGATAGTTGCAATAACAAAACTTCAAATTTTTTTGCCAGTTTTATGGTGAATTTTAAGATTAGTCAACAACAAATTAAATTCCAGACTTCGGATCGCTACAGGAAGTATTGGAACGTATTTTTTGTATGTTTTTATACCCTACATAGATGAAATCTATAGGGTATACTAAGTTTGTCATTCCGTTTGTAACACCTCGAAATAATGATGGTAGAGCAAAATAGATTGGACACCCACGCATAATATTAAAAGTTATTTTGATTTTTGCATGTCCGTCCGTCCGGCCGTCTATCCGTCCGTCTGTCTGTGCGCACGATACCTCGCGAACGCGTATACTTAGAGAGCTGACATTTTGAACACGGACTTTGAAAAAAATAGTAAAATTAAGTTCGAAAATGAGACAAATCGGACAACTCGTTCGTGGGGTTGCTATACAAAAATTTCGTTTTCCGTTATATATTTGAACACTGCCAGAGAACGCGTCCACGTAGAGTGAAATTTGGTACGCGGGGTTTTCATAGTACTAGCAAATAAAACTTTAAAAATGAACTAAATCGGGCAACCCATTCTTGGTGTTGCCATATAAAAATTTAGGTTTTTTATGTATACTGTGAAAACGATCAGTCCAAGACATTTTGATTGTACTAAAAACTTCTTCAGATTATGAAATCCTATAAAATTGGTTATAATAATTTTTTCTGTCCGACGAGCCGTTCTAGAAATATATGCGAAAAACCACTGCAAAAATCAAAATTGCTTAAATGGGTACCCACACGAAATTTCATACGGACATTCATCTAGGGTACCTATCATAAGAATTGGTCTTAGACCAATATTAGCTTTTTTACTTGTTATATATTTGATTAGAAAATTTAAGGTACTCACTCCGTAGATTTTGTCTAACTACAGATCTGAGCGTAAATAGTTACTCAATGCAAAGCATTCATTCAGATATTCCTTGCTTTTTAATAGTTGTTTTCTTATATGGAGACATGTACCGTGTTTACATACAGAGATGTAAAATTGAATCGAAATTGAGTTGAGTTTTTAACTCGTGTTTTCGAGCACGCAAGGTTGAGACATTGAGTTGAGAACGGATCAAGTGGGGAAGCAAATAAAACTAAAAAAACGAAAATGTAAACGCCTAATCAAACTGGTGTAAAATTGCTCAAATTATCTGAACGTACTCAGCTTATTAAATTCTACTTCCAACTTAAAAAACAAAAGAAAACCCTTGTTTTTACTTTACATGTATTGTAACCGCCAACGCGTTTCATCTTGTTCTAGCCCTGATAATGTCCTGATAAGACAACAAGATCTCTGACGATGTTCTGATAAGACGAAACGCGTTAGCGGTTATAATGTATCTAAAATAAAAATATATGTGTACGTTGTGGAAAACAATAAAAGTTTTCTTTTCTTTTATAAGATAGCAGTTAAATAAATCTATTCCAGCAAGTGTTATCAATAAAATCTGTGAATTATTCAATTCAATAAATAATTCTAATTTTAACAAATTTTAGTAATTTTTTTTTGGTTATAAAAACATCAGCTATAAGAATCGTTGTTGAACTCCAAAATATTAAACGTTTTTGGTTATTGATTTGAGTTTAGATTTAGATCCAGACTCGATTCGGACTCGACGAGTTTTCGAAACTTGGAACTCGTACTCGCCGAGTCCTGAAAACCCCAGTTTCCAGATACCCTAAATAAATTATCTATACCCTTCTCGATATTTTTTTCTTAAGAACTGCAGGAGATAATTTTTGAAGAAAATAGGCACTGCAACAGTGAACTGCGTCGACTCTATGAAGAGGAATATGAAGCCACGAAACATATCATATGTGAGTATCCCGGGCTTGCACATGTAAGGTTGAAAATCATTGGAGAAACGCCTCTCTAAATTAGGTTTGCAAGCTAACCCCAAGGGCAATGTCGAGCTCGTAAAAGTGATAGTTATAACTTGACCACTCTAAGGGGGACACAATAGATCAACTCTGGTCGCTGTGTCACGCAGGGTCTTAGTGGATTAGTCTCCCAGGCTCTTAACCTTAAGCATAAGCACGTGAGATTAGGCATGACTTGCAGTCTCTTAGTTCCTCGCATTAAAATTAAAATAAAAGGAATTAAAGGAATGATTATGTTGTGACTCAGGTGCCCAATAACCCGAATCACAACCATAAGGTTAATACATCAATATATTGCCCAATGCAATATATTGATGTATCACTATATATGACCCTGAAAACAAAAAAACAATTTCATATACCTACTTCAATTTAAATCTAAAATAATTCAAACTCACTCTTTCATATTATAATAAAATGCAATTAAGCATAAATTGCATTTTGTTATCAGACACACATTCCACTCACACGGTATGCACACTTACCTACATACAGTGTCTTCTTATTTTTTTTCCGCATGTACACTATCACAATTATTCGCGCCCTCTTAAAATTAATATTTCAAGACGGGCGCACAAGTGCATATCGTATTACACTTTTGTGTATTTTCTCACGTACGATTTTTCAACGTTGTGAGAAAGCAAAAGATAAGGAAAATTTTTTTAAAAATATCATGGGTACCTGGGTGCAATTAGCCCAAACCTCGGGGAGTCGTTTTTACTCCCGCCGAAAAGCAGCCTCGCGGATCTCTTACCGATAAAGTAAAGAAAAGTATTTTTTTTAAAAGCGGGAATTAAATTTGTTTTTTTTAATGAAAATACATAAGTGAAAAATTTTAAAATACATAATGAAAATATATTAGTGGAAATCTAACTATTAATTAGTGAAAAATTTGAAAATATTCATAAGAGTCGAAAATATCAGTAATTAGGTGAAAAATTGTAAACTCAAAAAAAAAAACAAAACTAAACAGGAGAATTAAATAATAAAAATAAAGTGTTTTTGAAAAATCAAAAAAGAAATAGTGTATACATTTATTCGTAAAACCCCCACGCACCCTCTCTCCCTAGGAGCACGGAGTGCGCTAGAATATAACAACTGGTGGCAGCAGTGCTCCTACCTATAAAATCAGTGCATTAAAAATAAACAAAAAAAAAATAATACACAATTAAACAAAGAAGAAAATAATAATAATAACGACAAAAAAAAATAAGCCCGGGTACCCGAAAAAGGGTACTTCGAGAAAGTTTGGAGTGCCATAGTGCTCCAATGAGGGAATTTAGCGAGGCCTCATCCCTGCATCAACAAGACGATTCCCAGAAGGAAGACGCCAAGAAATCGTCGTCCAGGACGCGCCACGTATCAGCCACATTCACCTTGATCATCCTTCAGTTGTGTCAACACCCAGCATCAGCAATATCGTCAACTCCCAGTATTCTAAACAGCAACATCATCCCTAACTTTAGCACTTCGGGGAAATAACAATAATAAAACAATTATCAACAGGCTTTGCTAAACCACTCCAAATCCGCAAATCTACTATTAGGAAGAAAGTGGAAACCCCAACAAGTTCGCATTACTTTTCGATAAAAGGAATGGTAGCGTGAAAGTCCGTTTTTTTTTTTGAAATATATTTTCTCCTTGATCAAGAATTAATATATGCTCCTTATATATATATATATATACGACATTTTTGTTACAAATTTAGTTGCCTCATAAAAACCCGTTGGGCCAACAACTCTTTACACCTATAAAGGAATTTTGATTTTTTAAATAAAATAAAATACATAGTTTTATCATTTTGCAATCCTAGAGAAATTCATATTCGCATTTCTGATTTTTCTTTTCCTTCTTTCCCTCTCTTTGCTTATTTTGATTGTACCTACATATAAAAGTGGAAATCTATTTTTTCCACGAAGCGCCCTCTGCGGTAAGACCTTGTGAGCTTGCTGTCCAGAGGACTTCGAATAAACCAAAAATCGATCCCCTGCGATAGAGCTTCATATACCTATCGATCAGGAGAAGGATTGTGGTTGGAAAGAGCGATTTTTTATTACTCCTCTCGCTATAATTTGAAAAAAAATTATTAGAAACACCTTTTTTCTTCTCTTTCTTCCCCTACATCCAATTAAAATAAATTAACCGTCTTACTACTAACAAATCCCACAATAGTTCCCCTAACTATCATTATACCTTCCTTATTCTTAATAAATTTAATTTCCTACTTTTTATTTCGATTTAAATAAGAGATATTTACAACAAACAAATGACAATCAGTTTTTTTTTATATACATTGAGATTCCCAGTAATTTATTCAAATTTTTTGTTTTTAACTTCTCTCCCTCATCTCCAAGAAATAAAAATAAATCAAAAACCTCGTAAGACGATCAAATACAAAAAATTTTCCTCTTTATCTCGCTCTATTTTTCCCACACATTGCGGTCTATACATTATCCGTCACTTAACCATATGTACATACCTGCACACAACAACTGGTGACAGACGGAACCAAAAACCATAAGATTTTTTCTACCAAATAAAAATAAAACATTTTTCTTTTTGTCTTTTCCCTTGTTGACAAATTCCACAATTCTTCACGTTCCGATCGCTGTGTTTTTCTCAACCCTTACAAAATTTAATTAAACATAATTATCTACGTATAACCAACTTGCTACCTGTTTTTTGTTGTTGGGAAAACTTAAACAAATTTTTTTTTTAACATTTCTTCCATAACTAATTAATTAATTCCCAAAAAAAATATAAATCAATTAAACATGACTGAAGAAACCAAATCTTTCGATGAGCTTTGCTTGTCACAAGTCCCAAAAATGGCAGAAATTAGACAATTCTGGCCGATTATCACAGAGCGAATAAACCTAAAGGACTTCAGATTTTACTTCTGGAAAACTCGAACAGTTGGAAGAACTATGGGCTTCATTTGAAAAAATTGAAACCCTGATTCAAGATCATGAAAATTTTTCTGAAACTCATGATTATTTTAAGCAGTCATGCTATGACAAAATGGAGGACTGGTACAATCTTACAAAGGCAACTCTGTCTGATAGGTTGAAATGCATATAAGTCCACACAGAGCGCAAAAATAACCGTTTTACGTCCCACCTCGAAAAACTTCGCAAAAAACGACTGCATCTGATAACCAAGACAGCACAGACAGAGATCAATAAAATACAATACGGCTTCGATTGCAAGAAGATAGACGAAAAACGTTATCCCATATTATTCAATCTACAGATAATAATTCACTTGCAACTGCAACCCATGCATATCTAAACCAAAAATTAATCTCGTTGCACAAATATTGGGACGATTTCGAAGAAACACATAACTTAATAATCATGAATGTTGACCCAAACGACAAAGATAGCGAATACTTCGTGAATGATGTTTACATAAATATGGAAACATCATTCTCAGACACTGTAATTGCGCTACAAGAACAGTTGGACTCGAGATTCCAAAACATAACAAATACTACAAATAATTCCACAGAGCATCACCACAATGTCTCTTTCAGAGACCAGTCAAATTTTTTCCTATCTGACGCGAGGTCATTAATTCCCAATTTGATGGATATCCCAAAGATCTTTACAAATTCCTTTCAAGCTGTGATGATATATATGCGACGGCAACGACGGCGAACGAAAAAACACTCCCTCCTTAGCTTAATAAGGAGTAAATTATCTACAGAGGCATACGATATCTTCAGGTACAATCAAGTCGAAGATTGGCCTACTCTAAAATCGATTTTAAAACAAACATTCGAAGAAAAAATTTCCAGATCCGACCTACAATCGCAATTAAAGAATTGCAAGCAGAAAATAGGGGAAAGCGTAATGGATTTTCTCCAAAGACTTAACACAAGTCTATCCAGATTAAATGAGGCAACCTACTCTTACACAACAGATAAGGTACTCCTAAAATCTTTATTAAATGATAATGAGAGCCAGGCCGTAAGAGCAATAGAGGACGGATTATCCAATCAACAACTCCAAACTTTAGCCAAAGTGCATTCCGAAAAATTCTTTTCTGTATTATAATCACACATCTTGGAGCATGCATCACGCTTAGAGCAGAAACAACTTGTTTCCAAGCACAAAACAAGATACATCAAACTTCATTTGCACAAGCAATAAATTCAAGTCTTCGCTGCTTCAAATTCAAGAGACTGGGGCATGCTGCATCAAGCTGCCCCGTGATACAACGCACCACCCAAAATTTCAACGCAGTTCCAAATCTAAACTCGCAATTACAACGCCCGCCAGATTTTAATAAGGTCACATCTCCGTCGCAGGGCCCATCTTGTCGATATTGTCATCGAATTGGGCACACCATAGAAGAATGCAGGACAAGAGCTGCAAATAATTCCCGATTTAACGACAATCAAGGAAATCGGAATAATTTCCAAAAAGTAAGCACAGCTCCGCAAACAAGCATGGCTGATAGACAGCCACAAAACAGGAACTGGTAGCAAGATCACCTTCTCCAAATAGGAAGAATAATAGAACTTCATCGGCATGCTGGCAGGGAAACTGGATGCAGCGGGGGGTCGTTTTCGGCAACCCCTCGCAGATAGAAACAACGGCTCAAGTTCATCGAGATCCCGAGACAATATCGACGAAAACCTAAACAGCAAAAAATTAACTCGTATCCCCGTCCAAATTAATAAAAATTCACTAACAATTTCTTTGCCTGTCGATATCTGCTCCCCTCCAAAACTTACTTTTTTAATCGACACGGTAGCAGAGATCAGTTTAATAAAACTACATCCATTAAAGTCAGAGAGTATCTGCTACAGAGGTGCTGTCTGCAATATAAATACTTGGTTTACAGAGTCCATTTCTACAGAAGGGCTCATCTTTGATAAATTTAATTTAGAATCTTCGAATACCCATTTCAAATTGTAGGAAATAACTCCATCCTCTCATACGATGGCCTACTTGGTCATGACTTTTTATCTCGATACAATGTTAGTATCAATTACAAAAATAAATATATTTTTTAGAAATAAACGATTCAAATGAATCTTTACCTTATGAAGAATATTACACTAACTACAGATACGTTTATTTGAAAAGCGAAGACCCAGAAAAGAGGTCTCAAACAAAGAGTCTGTTATATGGATAACAGTCTCCAATAAAGATATTAATTCAAATCTATCTCCATCAGTTGCTTCGAAAAGCAATGCAAATCGATTGCCAGCACAGCTTCACAAGAAATGAAGCATAAAGGAAAATCTATCTCCATCTATAGCCACACAAGAGGCTGAATTAAATAAAATTCTATCTCGATCCAAAGCTTCACAAGATATGAAGCAAGAAAGTAAAAGTATATATCCATCTACAGCCGCACAAAAGGCTGCAAATAGTATAATTCTATCTCCTTCATCAATAGATTCACAAAAAGTGAATTCCAAGATAAAATCAAAGAAGTCAAAGAATTTCAATAAAGTTTAATCTCCTTCAAATTCTATCGAGAAGAATCATCGTATAACTCCTTTCAAATTCCACAAAAGTTGGAATCGTATCTCCTTCCTTTTAAAAATCCGAAAGAATCGGATAAATTAAATAAAATTAAAATTCCGGCTCGATCAGAATTCATCATTGAAATTCCAACTCCTTCCATTCAAAATCAATCGGTCTGTTTCAAGAAGGAAATAAGGCCAGGATTATTTCTTGGAAATTCGATAGTCGAACCAGTCAACGGTATGGCAAAAGTCCTAATCCTCAATACAAATGAGGAGGACGCCGATCTGGCACCTTAGGAGGTGAACCCAGTTTACCAAGACTTGGACGACTTTGTAGTCATCTCCACAGACTCTGAAGGAGATCCAATTAAGGGCAGAATAATTAAGCTGCAAAACCTTATAAAATTGGATCACTGTAATTCAGAGGAATCTGAGAGTGTTCGCAATATCTGCAGGAAATTCAACGATCTCTTCTTCATAGAAGGGGATTTCATTTCATATACAGATGCGATTACCCACAAAAACGAGACCCTCCAAACAAACTGCCAATTTATACCAAGCCTTTTAGACTTCCTGAGGCAAGCCGAACGGAAATAAATCGGCAAATACAAGACATGCTTGAGCCAGACATCATCAGACCTTCACATAGTTCCTGCAATTCTCCACTTCTCCTGGTTCCTAAAAAACCAGATGAGAAGGGAAACAAAAAGTGGCGAGTAGTGGTAGACTTTCGTCGTATTAACGACATTACTATTGGCGATGCGTACCCACTGCTTAATATCACTGATATCTTAGACCAGTTGGGGAATTCCAATTATTTTACCACACTCGAATTAACTAGTGGATTTCACCAGATAAAAATGGACTCGAAGGACAAGGAGAAAACTGCCTTTAGCACACCCTATGGCCACTACGAATACAATCGTATGCCATTTGATTTAAAAGAAGCCCCTGCTACTTTTCAACGAGCCATGATTAATGTCTTATCTGGCCTTCAAGGCATCTATTGCATCATATACATGGACGATATTGTAGTCCATGGATACAATATCAAAGACCACAAATCCAGACTCACAGCAGTATTTAGCCGCCTTCGTGATTTCAACCTCAAACTTCAACCCGACAAGTGCCATTTCCTAAGAAAGGAAATTATGTATTTAGGGCACATAATTACAGAAAATGGAGTCAAACCAGACCCTGCAAAAATAAAATCAGTTCAGTCATATCCCAGACCCAAGAAGGAAAAAGATATCAAAGCTTTCCTTGGTTCCGTCGGCTACTGTCTCCGCTTCATCCCAAATTTTTCGAGAATAGCCAAACCACTCACAAATCTTTTGAAAAAAGATACGCCCTTCAAGTTCGACACAATCTGCGACGAGGCATTTTGCGAATTACGAAATAAATTAATTTCAGCACCAATTCTATCTTATCCTGATTTCGGCAAAGAATTTTTTGTCACCTCCGATGCCAGTGACTGCGCTATCGGAGCAGTCCTTTCTCAAGTTGATGATCAAGGAGATCATCCAATCGCCTACGTGAGTCGAGTTCTCAATGTTGCAGAGACTCGTTACCCAACAATAGAAAAAGAGCTCTTAGCTATCGTTTTCGCAGTTGAGCAATTCAGACCATACGTTTATGGTAGGCAATTTACAATTATAACTGACCATAAACCATTAGTATGGCTCATGAATCTGAAAGATCACTCCTCAAGACTGATGAGATGGAGAATACGTCTTGAGGAATATGACTACAAGATAGTCCACAAATCAGGAAAGCTAAACACAAATGCAGATGGTCTCAGTAGAGCAATTCCGGAAAATTCCGAACATTCTGCAGAACCAACCACCTTCGTAAATGTGGTAACTAGAAATCAACCCAGAGCTCAGGTCAATTCGGATACTCCCAATGCAAGCATAACTCCAAACAAAACTCCATCGTCATCAAACAATTCCTCAGTCATAATAACTGAGACAAATTTTCCTCTCCTACTAACTAAGTATGCGAATCCTAAATTTTTCATCTTACAGAACTTGAAAGGGTGTTGGCTTCGAAACTAAAACTTTCAGATAAATCTCCACTTCTAGCAAATGAACTGAACTTCTTCAAGAAAAAAGACTCACAGTAATCATATCAAAAAATTAATTTACCTTGTCGATCCCAAAGAGATAGATCAGACCTCAAAAAGATTTTAACTGAGATCTGCTCATACACAGAAGCAAATCAGTTAAAACAAATAAATATCTCCTTCCCGATATTAGACCCACAAAATCTAATAATTATCAAAAACATTTTTACCCAGGTCTTCGCTAATAAGCAAATAAACATAAAACTGCATCAGGATTCAATTAAATACTTATCAGACAATAAAGATAGCGAACAAGTATTAAAGGATTTTCACTCATTACCGACGGGCGGCCATCAAGGCGTTTCCCGTACAATTAAAAGAATCAAAAAGCAATTCTACTGGCCTGGCATGTCAGACGACGTGGTCAAATATGTAAGGAAATGTAAACTTTGTCAGGTGAACAAAGTTTCCAGAAACCCTAAAATTCCAATGAAAATCTCGAGAATTAGCTCCAAGCCTTTCGAAAGAGTGTACCTAGGTGTTGTAGGACCTCTCCCAATTTCTCATTCTGGAAACAAATATCTCCTTACATTCCAAGACGAACTCTCAAAATTTTCTGAGGCTATTCCCATAGTCGACACCGAGTCTAAGACATTAGCGGAAGCCTTCACGACAACGACAGTTTGTCGGCATGGTATTCCAGAAAGTATCCTCACAGATCAAGGTCCTAACCTCATAAGTGGCATGTTCGCAGAGGTATCTAAATTACTAAGAATAAAATGATTTCAAACTACTCCATATCACCCTCAAACGAATGGTGCATTGGAAAGAAGTCGCAGAACCTTAGCCGAATATCTCCGTCTTATGTAGCAAAAGATCCAAAAGACTGGGATACATGGATTCCTTATTCCATTTTTGTATACAATACAACCCCTTATTCGAGAACTAATTATACCCCTCGCGAACTCCTATACGGATTCCCAGCCGAAATTCCGAATAATTTAAAATATTCTCCAACCGTTTGCTATAATTACGACAATTAAAATTACGAATTACAGCATAGCTTCAAAATAACTAAAGACATAGCAATGGCAAACAAAGAAAAGTCAAAATTGCAATACGATAAGAACTCCGTCCAAAAGCTTTTATGGTAGGCGATAAAGTCCTACTTAAGAGCGGAGTTCGAGAGAACAAATTCTCACCACTATGATCAGGTCCGTATGAGATAATGGAGATTAATTCCCCCGAAAATTCTACTATTAAAATCAACAATAAAAACAAAAGAGTCAATAGCAATGACCTAAAACTGTTCTCAGAGTAAAAACTTCAATATCTTCAAGTATCATTCAGAGATATTAACATAGTGTCATCGTCCAGGTTTCCAAAAAGATGCATATAGCATTCATTCTAATTTTCATCCCCTTCGTCTACGGCTCAGGAATAGAGGTAAACCAACTAAATGCCAGTGCAGGTATTTACTTCGAGGAAATTGGCAGAGCCAATTTCTACACCAACGAGTGGAAATTAGTGACATTCTACGACCTGGAAAATTCTAAAACATAATTCAACAACATCCAGTTCATAGCCCAACAAATTACAGCGACTTGCCGAAAACTGGACAAACACTCAGCCTTGAGCCACACTTGTAACGGTACGTTGTTACAAATCAATTTTATATAGCAAACAGAGAATGTAAGAACATGTTACTTTTGACCCAAAAATAGGAAACAAAGAGCACTATTTAATGCAATAGGCTCAATCTCCAAAGCCCTTTTCGGCACATCAGACGAAGATGATGCCAAGCTATATGATGAACAAATCCGAAATCTCACCCTTAATCAAAACTCCCTCCTATCACTTATGAAAAGCCAAACTGCGATAGTCGAAGCAACCGCAAATGTTTTCAACAAAACTAAACCCGCAAATGAAAAGGATTTCTTGGTTATGCATAAAAAGTTAATTTCAATACATCATTAATGGAAAACAGAACATTGGATAACAAAATATCCATTGAAATTGAATCACTTATTTCCCTGGTTTCGTTAATGGCATTCAGATACAAAAATACCCAGTCGGAATTAATAGATCTCTTAACAGATTCAAGGCATGGAAAATTGCATCCTACACACATTTCCCCTACACAAATTGAAGAACTCTTATCGAACATCAGACAGGAATTGCCAAATTCAATGATGCTTCCCATAAATTCTAGAGACAATATTTTATCACAAATCTACAAATTGAGTACAATAGCAGCGAATATTTTCAATAATCAAATAATTATCGAGCTCCGAATTCCACTTCCATTCAAGAAACCATACCAATTATTCAACGGATCATTCGTATATATCGAACCAGCAAAAGAATACATATTAATAGATTACAATCGCGAACATTTTGTTGAATTAACGCTTCACGATATTCCTAATTGCTCAATTGGACCATATGCATTTCTACTGCAAAATTTCATTCCCAATCCTAAGCACAAATACAAGTCTCGTGTCGCAATAATAAAACTCACGAATCAATAAAACAATAAAGACAAACAAACAAGAACAGACCTAACTTAATGATAATATTACTAAGCTACCTGGCGCTTAGGTTACCTGAACCGACTCTAATCACGATAAGACTGTACACTTTACGGCACTCGCCAGTCCAGTCATTGGTCTTTTATGCACCAATATTCGGAAGTAGACTTTACTTAACAACGCGGATGTAAACAAACGACAACAACCTTGCCGTTTGTTCTACCGGTTGCAGCACCTGCGTCGCTCAGTAGAAAACAATCGCTTTACATAATAATTACAAGGCGATGTTAATTATTATTGTAATCGTCGATTGCTCGACTAAGCGCTCATCGCAGCCGGCTGTTGAGCTAATCAGCAAACAGTTGCAGAACAGTACCATGCGAGGTATTGTTTAGCAATTGCTGATTATTTTGCTAGAATGCGCCCTTGGCTGCTGGAAGAATCTTCCGTATATTGGGCCATAACATCCCTCCCCCCCTTGGAAAAACTAGTTTCCGCCGGGAACTAGATCTGGAGAGTGCAACAATCTTAATTAAAAACTGCAAATGTCTTTATGCACGTTCGGTTCAGATTCTTTACATTTTTCATTATATACCTACTATCTAAATTGTCTTATTTTTATTTTTCACACCGTACATTTTACATTTTTACATCTTTTTTTATTGTCTTATACATTTAATTCCTTTAAGTTCAACATTTCATTTTCACATTTAATTTCCTTCTTACTTTCATCTCATTTCTTTTTTATTCTGATTTTACAACATATCTATTTACTTTTTTTTACTTCACATGCCCTTTTTGGAAACTTCCTCCACTTCTTAAATACCTTATTATACCAATAATTTCCTACATTTGAATCCTATAGCAATTAATCTATTCCTTTCCATTTACACGTTAATCTCTAACTATAGGTTGCCTTAAATTACTTCTACGTTATACAAGTGCAAAATATATATATATATATTTAACTAAACCTATGGCGGTTACTCTAGCTGCACAAGTTGTTTCCCCACAATAGTTGGCAGATTGGTGGTTGGTAAGTTCGCTGTCGTGGGCAAGATTGTCTCAATGGTTATGTTTGCACTTTGGGCCTTGGGTTGCTGCTCTGACATATGAAGTATAAGTAGAATCACTCTGTTAGTGCCGGCTTGGGTATAGTTCCTCTTCCAGCGCTTCAAATGGCATAATACTCCTATCAGGATTACTAAGCTGATGATGGCTAAACATGCGGTAGTAGTTGTCGCTGCTAAATGTACTGTATGTGGAATGGCACGTCTACTTGCCTCCTCCGTCCTGATTTTGTCTTCAACCCTCTTTATAGCGGCATCCTGCTCTCTCCATGCTTGATTAAAGTTGTCACTAGCCAGCAATCGTATTTCGTGCTTTTTGCCTTTGTAATGATTGGACGTCTTAATGAGATGTTCTCAATCACTATATCTGCTTTCTTTACAATGGTTCAATGTTTGGCGAGCGAGCTCAGCCTATATCTCTCACTGAGAGTGCTTGGCGTCTTGCGACAGCCTAAATTGTAGAAGGAGCAGGGTGTGACAGTTACAATTGAAAAACTGAACTTCCCCCTTCACAGGTCAAAATTATACTCTGTTTATTCAATAGTAATACATTCAATTTATACAAAATTCTTACACAAAATTCTTACCCTTCCTTAACATAATTTCGGTCACTTAACAAAACACAAAAAAACGTGAAGTAATATGACACACAAATAACTTACGAAAATAATGATACAAAAATAACTTACGAAAATATTCTTTGTTTACACATTCATTGTGTACAACAGTGACCCATATCAGCAGGCGGATTTATTGAGGGTCAGTACATCGTAAAAAAGTGAAAATGCAAGAATCAGCTGGCTGGCGCTTGAGTGCATTTAATTGCTCAACGCATTGTTTATATTTTTAGGTCTTCATGCTTCATGCATGAAAAGCAATTACTTAATTCTTAAGCCATATGTGCTGATATGTGGAAGTGAAAGCGTTTAACTTATTTGAACAGAATTTCTTCATGATTCGTTGGTTCAATTGTACTTCCCGCTCTACGTAAATTCTGCCTGCATGATATGCGTGTTTTTTAGCATGTACTCTTGTAATGCATCTTTTTGTTAGCTTGTTTTTACTATGTGTAGTTATTTTATTGTAGATGCATTACATCCTTCCCTTCGGGAGAAAAATTTTTTTTTTTGAGAGTATGAGAAAAATTTTTTTTTTGTTATACAGTAGTTACCTAATACCTAAATTACTATTGTACCCTATATCATTAACCTGTTTACAATGTACTTATGGGTATGGCATGCCAATACGAAAATTACTTTTAAAATTTCTTTAATCTATTGTTGTGTATTTCTTTTATTTCATTTCCTATCTTAATTTTGGTATTTACATTATTTGTACTTATTACTACATATGGTCCTTTATATGGTTGTTCGTGTTTTTTCTTATTTCCTACTCTTAGTAATACTCTATCACCTATATTAATTTTTAGTGGATTAATTTTTTTGTCTAATGTTTGTTTTCTCTTTGATTTAGAGTTCTCTAATAAAGATTTTTCTATTCTAAGACTCTGCTGTAATCGAAATTTCAATTCGTTTGCGTAACCTTCTATGTTATGAATCGGTGTTGGATTGCTAGAAACAATAGTGTCAGGAAGTGAGGATATTTTGCCAAATACTAACTCAAATGGTGTTCTTCCAGTTTCTGTATGCGGTGTTATATTGTAACAATATGTAAAGTATGTTAGCCATTCATCCCATTCATTATTTTGACTGATCGATAGCAGATATTCATTTAGTACTCTATGACTTCTTTCAACATAGCTTAACGTTTCATGGTGAAATGGGGTTGATTTAACGTGATCTATCTTGAAGATTTTGCATATTTCCGCGATTAAGCTGTTGACAAATGCAGTGCCTAAATCCGTTCTTAGGATCTTGAATGCTCCGTACTTGAGTATCATCTTTTCAACTAAAATTTTTGCAACTGTCTTGGCCTCTTTAGTTTCCATGGGAAATGCCTCTACGTATTTAGTCAATTGGCATTGACATGTTAGAATATATCTGTAAGTTTTACTCTGTTTCATTGATCCTACCGTGTCTATTTCTACAATTTCAATACTATCACTAGGTGTATTTGTTTCTACCATTCTTTCATTAGTGTGTCTTACAAGCTTATTGCATTTGCACTTTTCACAATTATTTATATAAGATTTTACCATCTTGCTCAGATTCTTCCAGCAGTATCTTTGTTTGATTTTGTTTATCGTCCGTTTTACTCCTGAATGTCCACCGGCGTATGGTGTGTCGTGGAATTCTTCTATTATCTTTAACTGTTCATCTTTATTTTAAATTCTTTTCGGGGGTTTAAATATTAAAATGTGCAAGCTTTGTTTTCTTTCTCTTTTAAATCGCTTCTGCAGAGCATTAAATTCCTTTTTAAATCTTTCTATTCCAAATTTCATTAATAGTTCATCTTTTATTGATATTGCTGTTATATATTCTGCTGCAGTTCACTGTTAATCCAAGTACATATATCGAAACACCTTTCAATTCCTTCGGTTATAATTTGTCACTCAGGTTTCTTTTAAAAAACAACGCCGTGAAAATTACAATTTGAATTTATTTCACATTAACGTGGTGAACTTACAAAAATTATCTCTTATGAAACTTATCTTAACTTTTATAAACGCGGTGAACTTAAAAACTTACAGTTTGAATTTGTTTCACATTAACGTGGTGAACTTACAGAACTTGTCTTAACTTTTTTAAACGCGGTGAACTTAAAAAACTTACAATTTCAATTTATTTCACATTAACGTGGTGAACTTACAGAACTTGTCTTAACTTTTATAAACGCGGTGAAGGCTACAACCCCGATTTTCTTTTTTGACTTTAACTATCGACCGAAGAACTTCGAAATCAACCGCTTCTTAGAGGGTAAACCAAAAAACTCGCTCCTTGATCACATTCATCGTGATCAAGAACCGTTGTTCAAGATAGAAAATGTTAATTGCATTTTCTTATCCTGAGAAAATTTTACTTTTTCAATTCTGGACTTGTTCAAACATGTCCACAATTATTCGCGTTGAACGATGGCTTCAAAAATGTAATCTTACACTTTTTAAAACATCAGCCACCGTTTGAAATCGCGACACGCATATACATACAATGCATTTATGCTGCGCGCGTTTCTTATTGCGAAAGCTTTTTTCGTAATATGTATGTACGTATGTACATACATATTGTATTTTTCGCGACAAATCGTACTGAAGGTACGATTTGCTTTTTTGATTTCTTTTTTAATTAAATTGTTGAAATGACAAATTTTGCTGAAGGCAAAATTTTGTCGTGGAAATTTTAAAGTAAAACGACTTGGGGTGTAAAATGAAACTTTTGTTTTTCCCAAGTCGTTTGATGGGAAAAATTTTATGACTTGTTTGGAATGTGAAGAAAATTGCTGATGCAATTTTCTTCACCCTTTTTGGACGATAAACTAATCATGTTTTGTGCATGATTAGTTTATTGAATTTTTATATTTTATGGTTTTTCTTTTATATGCCCAATTTTAGGTTTCTAGGTATATAGGGCTTATTAATTATTTGTTTTTTTTCCTTTTTACCTGTTAGGCCCTAAGGTTTTATATACCTACCTATGGTACATATATGTACCTAGGTTTTTTATACATAACATTCCTTCCCCCTGAGAAAAAGAGAATTATTCTTTGAAGAGGAATAATTCTCAGGGGAAGTTGTTGTTGGTGCGTTTTTTGGTGGCTGGGTTTTGGTCGGTTTTCGGTTGAATTTTTACAGGAATATGCCTATATATATAATATGTATTTCTTATGGGAATATATATAATTTCTGCTAAGTCTAATGTTGTTAAAAAAATTCTTTTCTTATTTCTTCTACTAATTTAAGGTGCCATTTCCCATATATGATCTTAGTACATACATTTCTAGCCTATTTCTATTTAGTATAAACTGAGGTATTTATGTCTATGTGTTACTAGTTATTATGTATTTCTTCATGTTGCTAAATATTATTTACTTATTATTTTTATTATTATTATTTTTATATAAATAAATTTCGGTTATATTTTTAAATTTTATTATCTTATGCCTTTCTTTCTTCTATTTATTATCTTATTTTTTAGCTTATTTAATTTATTATTTCTACTACTTTGCTATGTGCTACTTAGGTCTGTTAATTTTATTCTTAGATACTACCAAATAAATTTTATCCTTATTTATTCTTAATTTATTAATTTTATTAATTTATTTTCTAAGACCAGTGTAGTGAAGGGATAGTGGTTCCGCCAGTAACAAAAGGGTGAGACGGGGCCAACCAACGAGTATAGATCTTTTTGATTATACTACTTGTATAGATCTCGCTCTGTGGAGACTTTGAATACGTTTTAATTTTTCTTGGGGTCTTGCGTAAACCGGTTCCATAGGAACGTTTTCAGCTGTGGGCTGTTGTCTGCGTTTAGCAATCCATGCCATGAATGCCGGGACGATATATTTTGCTATTGCCACCACTGATACAATTAGCAACAAGAGTCCTGTCATTGATAGGGATGTAATAGAGAGTATATGAAGAATCTTAACTTTGGGTCCAAAGTGAAAATGGGTTTTTGTTGTCTTTGTAGCTTACATTCTATTGGTCTTTATTTTAATGTATGTATGTACCTTAAAGCTATTTAGATTCTATGGACACAATTTTATTCGTAGAAAGGTTTTAGGCGGTTGTTATGTACCGTCACCTCTCGTTTGCGAATTTTAATTGTTGTGTTTACTGAACTGGGGATGCCGGTTACCGTATAGGGTCCTACCCAAATCTGGGAGAGCTTATGTTTACGACTCTCGCTCTTGAGTAGAACCTTGTCTCCTCTGTGAAATGTCAGGGGACGTACAGCTTTGTCATAGTAATTTTTCGAGCGTTGTTTACTCATCAGAAGGTTTTTCCGTGCCATGGCGTAAGACTTTTGAAGCTTATACCTGAGAATATGGTAGTAGCTCTCGTGGTTATACACGGGTTCGGGGTCTCGCCTTAAGTTGGACGGAACGTCCGCTGTAAAGCCGTAGAGGCAGTCCATGGGAGTTAATTTTGTCCCTTCGTGTACACTGTTGTTGTACACGAAAGCAGCGGTTCGCAGATAACTATCCCATGACCTGGGATTTTCGTCCACTATAGTTCGTAGATATTCAATCAACGGTCTATGTGCACGTTCGAGTGCTCCATTTGATTGGGGATGATAAGCTGAGGTTTGCAGCTTATTTATCCTGAGGAGTTTGCATACCCTTTTGAATAGGTCACTCAGGAAATTACTTCTCTGATCGGTGACTATTCTTTTGGGAATGCGGTAGCGCGTGACGAATTCGTCGAAGAAAATTTGCGCTACCGTTATAGCTTCCCCATTTGGTATGGCGTACCAATGTACAAACTTCGTGAGTTTATCCTGAAACGTTAGTATGTATTTGTTTCCAGATTCAGTTTCCTCTAGTGGGCCGACTATATCTAGATAGATTTTGTCGAATGGTTGTTCCGCTATGTCTGTAATCACCATCGGCATTTTATACTGTGGTGAGGCCTTCATGGTTTGACATTTGGCACACCGCTTAATGTGCTTTTTGATGTCACTAAGCATGTGCCTCCACCAGTACTTTCTTCGAATCCGTTTATAGGTTTTTATCACTCCCTGATGGCCGCCAAAGAGAGAATCATGATAATCTTTTAAGATTAATTGAATCTCCTCTGGGCTTGTGATTACCTCAGGGGGACGAGTTTCGTCTATAATTGGTGGATTGGTACTAGGCGGACTGTCACGCTCTGCGGTCTCTTCTGGGTGATGAGTTTGTTCTTCTTGTTCTATTAGTTTGGCCTGGCTGTCTGGATTTGTTCCACTTTCCTGAATATTTCGTGTCTGGGCTCTTGTTACTGCATTGCATTGCAGACACTCCTTAAGGTCCGATGAGTGTTTTTCCTCCTCTATGTCCGAGTCCATTTGGTGGTGGACTATAGCTTCTACCGTGAAGGTTGTAGTTTCCTTGTCTTTGTTATTTTCCCGTGGAATGCGGCTTAAAGCGTCGGCATTCGTGTTGTACTTTCCGGGCTTATATTCAATTTTATAATTGAACTCGGAAAGTTTATGGTGAAATCTCACCAGACGGGATGTGGGGTCCTTAACATTGAAGACTCCCTTGAGTGGTTTGTGATCTGTATAGACCGTGAACTCTCGGCCTTGCAGATAACACCTGAAATTTTTAGTCGCCCAAACTATAGCCAGTAACTCTTTCTCAATCGTGGAATAGTTACGTTCGGCTTTGTTCAGGGTACGGCTGGCGTAGGCAATTGGCTGGTCAATTCCTACCTCTCCTTGAGAGAGAACTGCTCCAAGAGCCTCGCTGCTGGCGTCGGTGGTAAGGTTAAAGGGTTTTGAAAAATCGGGATATATTAGGATTGGAGGGGAAATTAAAGCGTTCTTAATGCTTTGAAATGCCTCTTGGCATTTCTCAGTCCACTTAAACTTTACATCCTTTCGGAGTAAGTTTGTTAGGGGACGTACTGTTTTCGAAAAATCGGGTATGAATTTTCTGTAGTAATTGGCAAGGCCCAAAAATGATTGCACTTGCCTTACTGTCTTAGGGATGGGGAAAGTTTGGACGCATGCCGTTTTGCTAGGGTCAGGTAGTGCTCCTTGGTTAGAACATTTGTGTCCTAAATACACTACCTCGCGCCTGAGAAATTGACATTTCTCAGGTTGAAGTTTCAGGTTATTTTCTCTTAACCTGTCAAAGACTTTGCGAAGCTTTTCATTGTGGTCTGCCAGACTTTTTCCATAGATGACGATGTCATCTAAGTAGACGAAACATTCTAGGCCTTGTAGGCCAGTTAATATGAAATTCATTAAACGCTGAAATGTGGCCGGGGCTCCTTTGAGCCCGAACGGCATGCGTTTGAATTCATAATGCCCGTAGTTGGTACTAAAAGCCGTTTTTGCTCGATCTTTCGGATCGACGAGTACCTGATGATAGCCATTGGCTAGGTCTAGTGTGGTAAAGTATCTTGAATGGCCCAGTTGATCGAGGATATCCTCAATCCGAGGTAGCGGGTAGGCGTCGCCAATCGTTTTTTCATTCAACTTGCGGAAATCAACGACGACGCGCCACCTTTTCTCACCATCTGGTCCCGCTTTTTTGGGGACGACTAGCAGTGGTGAGTTCCATGGGCTTTTGCTGGGCTGGACAACGTCGTTGTCCAGCATTTCTCTGAGTTGCTCATTTATTACATTTCGCTGTGTCTCTGGTAACCGGTACATCTTTTGGTTAATAGGTGCTTGGTCTTGCACCAGAGGGATGTCGTGGGTGATGGCGTTGGTATGTGTAAGCCTGTCACCTTTTAAAAAGAATATGTCATCATATTCGTAACAGAGATTTGTTATTGAGGCTTTTTCCTCAAAATTTAAAGTTTCATCCAGACTGAGTTCTTGCTCTAATCTGGTGAGGCGGGGATGAATACTGGTGTCTTCTTGCTCGACATTGTTTGGGAACAAGTATTTTATGTGTTGTAGGGTGGCCGTCTGTTCAGCGCTTATTGCCCTATTTTTATTATTCTTAAATCTAGTCTTCTTTAATGATTTTATATTACTTATTTTACCTCTTAACCTACTTGTTTTATATATAAGAGGCGCTGGGCCAGCTGGATCTGCGGGAGTTGCTAACGGCAGACCTTTTGTATGCTGGCCAGCGCCTGACGTTGGGGTTTTCATGAGGGACCCGCAAGCGTCTTGGAGCAGTTTCTTATGACTGCTTAATTGGCTGGGGCTCTTATGCCCTATTTTCTTAATCTTAGATCTAATTATATTTTGATGCTCACCATCGCCGTCATTTCGACTCATGGGATTCAAAGGATGGGCTGTTGTAATATTTTTGTCTGGCTCTCGTTTGATGGGGACGACAGTGTAGTCTTTAATGGGAACCAGATTTAGGTTCACGCTGTTTAGAACTACTTGTGAACTGCGTGTGTTGAGGATTCCTATAGGGACTGCTTTTAACCCAGCTGAGAGTAAGCTGTTTGCTAAGAAGACTCCGTCGTCTATTTCTTTCGACAGACTGAGCATTTCTTCCTGCAACTGCAACGGAACTTTGACTACGATCTGAGACCTTGCTGGGACGCACACAGGTTCATTTAAATTCACCTGATGCTGTCTAGTCTTACAGGCCGGATCTTTGGTAATCAAGTCACCCTTATCGCGTTCTTGTAAGTCACAGCCCACTTCTTCTGACTGAGAAGCTTTGAGAACACTTCGGGTAGAAGGAGTATCCCCATCGGGTTTAATATCTTCTACCAGTGTCTCTTTGTTGACTGTGTTTTGTGAACACGGGTTGTCCGATGCGGTTTCTAATGGAACAGCAAACTCTTCTGGATTGGTTTCCGTGCGAGGAAATCGCAGAACCTTGTTGGGTCCTTCAACATTACAATTTTTGGCTAGGAAATCATTTCCTAGTAAGCCGTCGTCAGAAATACCTGGGATGTTTTTTACCACCTGAAAGTTGCAAGGTAAGTTACTTTTTAGCATGAAGTTTCCTTGGCAACTTCCTAAGGTTTTTCCGGTGCCAAAGGGGCTTTGAAGCGTTAGTTTTTTGTTGGGATTTATTAGCTCGCGAGATTTGAGAGCTTTTTTCTTAATTATACTGATCTCAGCGCCGGTGTCTACTATTAGCTGGGCCTGACCATTTAGACTTATGTCTAGAGGGAGTCTGGCGGTGGACACACTGAAGTCGGGCGGCTGAGAAGACCCTTTTTTATTGCTGGTAGGGTTTATAGTCGAGCCGGGGAGTTTTGGGTCGAATCTTTGTCGTTTCCCTGTTTTTTATCCTCCCATTTTTGCTTTTGTCGACATTCGTCGATCTTGTGTCCGCGGCGCCCACAAAAATCACATTTTTGTCTTATATTAAAGACTCTGGGGCCTTTTGTATTGCTTGGGTCTGACTGTGGGGGATTGCTAGGCGATCCTCGTGTGAAACGATTTGCAGACTGTGTTTGGTTGTTTCGACAGTCGCGAATGTCATGCCCGTAACTTCTACAGTTAGAGCAGAAGGGGGTGTTTTTGCGTTTAAGACACTCCGTGTAGGTGTGTCCCCGCTTCTGGCAGAAATTACAGGTGATGTTTTGTACCAGATTCTGTGTATCCGGTTGTCTAGATTCCCTTCGTGGAAATGGCGGGCGTAGTGGTTGAGCATGAACGTATGGGGGATTAAACTGTCTGGGCTCTTGTGCTCGTGGTGATGCATACATGGGTGGCTGTGGTGCTTGATTGTAAGGTGTTCGGCTAAGAGCTCGAACTCGAAGACTTGGGTCTATTGGTGCCATTGGGTATGGCTGCTGCGTTAGCGGCGTTTGGACGAAAACTGTGCCTGCTTGTAACTTTTCCATGTCTAAAGCCTTTTGTATCAGCTGCTCTAGATCATTTTCTACCAGAGTGAGGAGGTACTGGCATAGGTGGGGATTGATCACTCCACTTTTGAGGGCATTCTTGGCGAAGTCCGCCAACTGTGTCTTCGCAGCTGGGGCTGCCGTTGCTCCGTACTTCAGTACCGCTGCCTCGTTGCAAAGCATCAGCAACTGCTTCACTCTTGTTGTGAAGGCAGTGAGAGTTTCCAACGGGTTTTGCCTCATTGTGATCAATTTGTTGACCAACTCTTGGTACGATTCTCGTGGTAAATAGGTTCTGTTCAGACGTTCCTCCACCTCACTAAAAGTAGTTGGAACGTCCGAAGCAAACAGCCACGAAGTCTTGTGGGCAAGATATGTAGGAAGGCTGGTTTTTCTTCCTCACTTAAACAGTGTAAGGCCTGTTTGCAACAGCCAATAAATGTTTGTAGCTCACGACCTAGTTGTGGGGTATTTTCACCCGAAAACAGGGGAACTAGTTGTGCCGTGAGCTTGGCCACCTTTGCATAATCTACCATTGTGATTAACTTTTTATTTAAACTTTTGTAGGGTAGTCTACTGGTGCTTTGACGAGTTTCAGGGCTGGTTTCTGGACTAGAATCCGTGAAGGATACTTCTAGCCAGCCACTAAGGAGATTTTCGGTGGTTGTTTGGTCACAGGCGTCACCACTAATATCACTGACACTTTCCTCTCCCTCAGCACTTACAAGTACACTGGCTGTGGTCTTATCTATACCTAACAAACGTGAAAGCCCGGCGAATTCGATAAGCTCCTGTTTGAATCGCTCTGTATCTTTTTTGAATTTTTCGATTTGTGTCAGCCTCTGCTCTCTGCCTTGACTTAATCTGTGGTCAAGAGCGTCGCAGTGCGTGACAGTGAGCTTATCGGATTCACGTGCCTTCTCTAATAACTTATCTAAAAATTTATCTAGACTTACTTTTGATACAACCGTGGGCCCTGTTAAAACGGTGCCGCTTCGAAGGCGAACTCCTGTTGCTTCTTGATGTGCTGGGTCGTCTTCTTGGGCGTTTTCTGTACCTTCCCGGAGGTGTTGGAGATTTTCTCCTGGGGATTTCTCCGCGTCGGATGAAGGTATGCAGTCCAATCTCGTGCCTGTCTCAGGTGCCGGTGTCGAGTTTCCTTCTGACATATGCGTCCCGCGTTGTCCAAAAGGGGGGCTTCCAGTCTTCTTGGAGTATTCCCTTCTGGAATATTTTTTGCTACTAGGGGGACTCCTGCCGTCTTAATTCCCTTGGCTGAGATTGAAAGGGGGGCTTTTGCCGGCTTCGAGATCCCTTTCAATCCTGGAACGAAGTTACAATTTCCGGTGCTTCTTTTTGCTACTGGGGGGCCCTAGGCCTACTTACTTCCCCTGGATATGGTTGAAAGGGGGGCTTAAAGCCTTCTTCCAAATCCCCTTCAACCCAGAAACGATGATATCTTCCTCCTGGAGTTGGTTGTAAATGGGTGTCCGTTGTCCTGACTTCTTTCCGGCTGGGAATGACCTTCTATTAGTGAGTCCAGGTCCCTTGTTGATTTCGTTCCCTTTTTTTTCACTCACTGGGGTGAACGCTTGCTCGCCTGGAGCAGAGGCGCCTATAGATGAGATCTACCCCGAGCGTTGGGGGTGACGTGGCCGTATAGTGTGGCTTAGTCAAAGGTTCCCCGTAGATTCGTGTAGGACCAAGGCTTTTCAAGCGTTTACGATCGTTTAACCTGACCAAGCTTCCTTGATCCTACCGGCTGCGCCGTTATATATTCTGCTGCAGTTCACTGTTAATCCAAGTACATATATCGAAACACCTTTCAATTCCTTCGGTTATAATTTGTCACTCAGGTTTCTTTTAAAAAACAACGCCGTGAAAATTACAATTTGAATTTATTTCACATTAACGTGGTGAACTTACAAAAATTACCTCTTATGAAACTTATCTTAACTTTTATAAACGCGGTGAACTTAAAAACTTACAGTTTGAATTTGTTTCACATTAACGTGGTGAACTTACAGAACTTGTCTTAACTTTTTTAAACGCGGTGAACTTAAAAAACTTACAATTTCAATTTATTTCACATTAACGTGGTGAACTTACAGAACTTGTCTTAACTTTTATAAACGCGGTGAAGGCTACAACCCCGATTTTCTTTTTTGACTTTAACTATCGACCGAAGAACTTCGAAATCAACCGCTTCTTAGAGGGTAAACCAAAAAACTCGCTCCTTGATCACATTCATCGTGATCAAGAACCGTTGTTCAAGATAGAAAATGCTAAATTGCATTTTCTTATCCTGAGAAAATTTTACTTTTTCAATTCTGGACTTGTTCAAACATGTCCACAATTATTCGCGTTGAACGATGGCTTCAAAAATGTAATCTTACACTTTTTAAAACATCAGCCACCGTTTGAAATCGCGACACGCATATACATACAATGCATTTATGCTGCGCGCGTTTCTTATTGCGAAAGCTTTTTTCGTAATATGTATGTACGTATGTACATACATATTGTATTTTTCGCGACAAATCGTACTGAAGGTACGATTTGCTTTTTTGATTTCTTTTTTAATTAAATTGTTGAAATGACAAATTTTGCTGAAGGCAAAATTTTGTCGTGGAAATTTTAAAGTAAAACGACTTGGGGTGTAAAATGAAACTTTTGTTTTTCCCAAGTCGTTTGATGGGAAAAATTTTATGACTTGTTTGGAATGTGAAGAAAATTGCTGATACAATTTTCTTCACCCTTTTTGGACGATAAACTAATCATGTTTTGTGCATGATTAGTTTATTGAATTTTTATATTTTATGATTTTTCTTTTATATGCCCAATTTTAGGTTTCTAGGTATATAGGGCTTATTAATTATTTGTTTTTTTCCTTTTTACCTGTTAGGCCCTAAGGTTTTATATACCTACCTATGGTACATATATGTACCTAGGTTTTTATACATAACATTGCTAGCTTTTCTATTCGGTTGTTGATCATTGCTAGAGTCAGTTACTCAAGTATGGAACCTAAGTTCAGATTTAGATTATCACTGAACTCGATCAACACTTCTTTCTTTTTTATTAATATTATTTTCTTTCTTGAAATTCTTCTGCTTAGGACGTCCTCTTGTATCCTCGCGAACTATAGTTGCCTTATATTCCTTACATCAGAGATTGAAGTGCATTCGTGGATGAAAAGTTGGCCAGACGATTCCTCAGCACTCTCAATGTCTTTCTGTACATCACGTGATTCTAGTTCTTTCTTTTTACTCCTTGTTATTATGTTAACTTGCTTTATCGGTATTATATCTTTAAGCATGTCTGAATTGAGATTGATTCTAGACAGTGCGTCTGCATTCGTGTTTAATAACCCCTTCTTATATATGATGTCAAAGTCATATTCAGATAGTTCTAGTCTTATTCTTGTCATCTTCGATGATGGATTTTGGTGCGTGAATAGACCAACTAAGATTGCGGCGAGAGCATAATTCGATGCATCAGTTGTTAGAATAAATGGTTTCGAGAAATCTGGGTACTGCAACAACGGTGGGTTAGTTAATTTTTGTTTCATTGTATCGAAAGCATTTTGACATTCTTCTGTCCAACTAAAAGGTGTGTTTTTGCTTGAAAGCATATTTAATGGTTTAGCTATTGCTGCGAAGGTAGGTATGAACCTTCTGTAATAGTTGCAGAAAGCTGTAAATCTTTTTGCTTCATCTGCATTAGTGGGTTTAGGATAGCTAGTGATTGTATCAAATTTTCTGGGGTCAGTTTTAATACCTTCATTAGTTATTAAATGACGTAAATATACTACTTCTGTTTGCAGAAAGTTGCACTTTTGTGGATTCAATTTGAGATTATATTGACGTAATCTATCAAAAGTTTTACAGAGATTTCTAATGTGGTGTGCTAAGCTACCACCGAAAATTATTACGTCATCCACATACAGGAAAGTTTCAGCATCCAAACCTGCTAAGGCAATGGTAAGCATTCTTTGAAAGCTATTTGCTGAAATTTTCAATCCAAAAGGTAATCTTTTGAATTGAAAGTGACCTTTGTTGGTTGAAAACGCAGTCAAAGGTCGTGATTTTGGATGTAAACCTATTTGGTGAAATGAACTAGTTAAATCTAATGTTGAAAAATACTTTGCTCTGCCCATATTATACAGAATATCCTCAAGTCTGGTTAGTGGAAATTTGTCATCCATAATTTTCTTATTTAGTTGACGAAAATCAACTACCATTCTCCATTTCTTCTCATCATTAATGCTCTTTTTAGGAACTACTAGTAGTGGGGCGTTATACGGGCTTGTTGATGGTTCTATTATGTCTTCTTTTAGTAACTGCTCCACTTGTCTATTGATTTCTTCCGCTTGTGTTTGTGGTAAGCGATAGTTTTTTATATATATGGGTGTATGATCTGTCATCGTTATTTTCTGTTCGTAGAAATTATTGACTGTTAACCTGTCACCATCGACGTAGAATATATCTGAATATTTTTTGCATATCGCATATAGCGATTCTTTTGCTTTGTCATCAAGATTCTCTACATTTAGTTCTATTTTGAGTCTTTCAAAACGGTCTGAATTGTTCGTTGGACTTACTATTCTTACAAAATGGTAATTTCTCAGTGACACTATATTTAATTGAGGTATCGGAATAGTGACTTTTTGTTCTAAAGTGTTTAATAGTTTGATATGTACTACTCCCTTTGTTGGTATTATTGAATTGGCGATAAAGATTCCATCCTGGATTTCTTGGCTTAATATCAGACTGTCTTCATCGACTTTGATATTTAGGGCTTGGTATATTTGAGATCTTGCTGGAATTGAAATTGTCTCCAATTCCGGGGTTCTCGTTTTTATTGGTATTTCAGCATTTTTATTTTCTGTGCTGATTGTCAGAATAAATAATTCGTACGTCTAAATTATGTCGTATGACTTCTCCTTCAACTTGAAGTTTTATTTCTATTACTCCTATCGTTTCAATTTTTTCGTCAGTTATTACCGTTATCTCAATTGTTTCTTTTCTTATTCCGAATTCATCTTTTAAGCTACTTTACTTGATTATCGATATGTTTGCTCCTGTATCTATGAACCATGTTGCATTGTCTGATGTTGCATCACCTTTGATGTTGACGTAGCGGGTGAGTTTGTCAGGTGAAACTTTAGGGATTTTTACGAATTTATTGTCTGGTATTCTTCGTCCCCTGTGTGATGGTTTTGGGGGACTCCTAGTCCGTTTTCCGAATTCATTATGTTTATTTTTTGTGGAAAATTGTTTTGCCATCCACCGCGTTATCCTCTGTTTGACCTAAATGCAGTAGTTGCATTGTTCTGGTTTTGATACCACCGCGGTGTGAAATTGTTTCCTCTAGACCGATTTTGATAGTACCTGTTGATTGTGTTATTCCCAATGTCATCACGTGAATTTCTATTGGCTTGGTATTGTTGCCTTCTTCTATTAAAAGGTGGTCGGAAGGTATGGTTGTTATTAACGTACCTACGAGGTGCAGTTTGTTGTGCCGAAAATCTAAGTACATTTTTTTCTGTTTATTGTCGGCATCTATTTCTGTAGCAAGTTGTACCGCTTCTACTAGAGTCTTTGGTTGCGCTGCGAGTATTGTCGACTTTATAGGTTCTCGTAAACCAGATTTAAAAGCGTTCAGAGCTAGTTGGTCGTTTAGTTTTGCGATTATTTCACGGTTGTTTTCACCTTGATCAGATGTCTGTATGCTATTTAACTCTGCCGTCAAGGATTCTATTTTGGAGGAAAAATCTTGTACAGATTTTTCACCTTGATAGGTTCGAGATAACTCATTCTGAATTTTCAGAGGGTTGTTGGTATTTTTAAACGTTTTTCTAAATAATGTCTGCAATTCTGAGAATGTTACTGGAGTTGCTTCATTGCAAATCTTGTTGCGAACTCTCTCCGTTAACTTTGTTTTCATCACAAAGTTAATTAGTATTTTCTTGTCATCTAGTTTATCTATAGAATCATACAGGAATTCCACTAAGTTTGTGAAATTCGTGAGATTCTTCACTTCTCCATTGAACTCGGGCACAAGCTTTGTGCTGATGCGATGTCAAAAGAAGCCATTTCTGCAGTGTCTTCTGAACTTTCGCTGTAGTATTCTTCTTCCTCAGTTATTGAGTTTTCAAGTATCTCCTGTAACACCTTGGTTTTGTTACTAATAATTCTTTCCAATTCTTGCAACGTTAATTGAAATTTCTTTTGCAGATACTCACAAGCTTGCTTTTCATACTTCGAGAGTTGACCAAACTTCTCTTCAAAACTTATTTTTGATTTAGATATAAAACTACTTTTAGCTAATAGGAAGTTAGCTGCATAGATCGTATTTGGATTCTTTTTGAAATTTTCAAATAAATTTTTGGCTTCTTTATCTATAGCCTTCAATTCATTCATTATATGAGGACATCATTTTGTGAATATTAAAATTAATTTAAAGAAAGTTAAATAATTTTTTTTTTATTTTATTTATGCTGACAATATTTTGTTTGCTTCTTTTTTTTACTTTTTTAATGAACATATTTTTACAATAATTGTAGCCTATTATAATTATTATAATAAAAATTATCGCGCCTAATAAATATTTAATGTCCGTAGTATGTTCTCCAAAAATTTTGGCATCTATGAAGGTGTTAGCTGCTGTGCTACTGGTACATTGTTAATGGCTTCACTACTTTTTATCTTTGATGCTCCTTTGCCCATCTTCGGTAGAGCTGTATTGTATTCGCTGGTCGTGTATGGCCTCTAAGAAATTCCTTTTCTCCTCTTTGGTGATGGCTAAATTCGCTAGCCTGTACAAATTAGCTATGCTCCTACGGTGTTTTACTGCTTTTCCAGCCCTTGTCCTTTTGCGTTTCTTCTGAATCGGCTGTTGCTGCTGCAGTGGTTCCTGCTTCTTCTGCTGCTGCCTTCGTCTATACTCTTCAATAGTTATTGGCTTCGGTCCAGCGTGTTGATCTAATTTAATCTTCTCCAAAAGTTCGTATTGCAGGGTCGCCATGTAATGATTGGACGTCTTAATGAGATGTTCTCAATCACTATATCTGCTTTCTTTACAATGGTTCAATGTTTGGCGAGCGAGCTCAGCCTATATCTCTCACTGAGAGTGCTTGGCGTCTTGCGACAGCCTAAATTGTAGAAGGAGCAGGGTGTGATAGTTACAATTGAAAAACTGAACTTCCCCTTTCACAGGTCAAAATTATACTCTGTTTATTCAATAGTAATACATTCAATTTATACAAAATTCTTACCCTTCCTTAACATAATTTCGGTCACTTAACAAAACACAAAAAAAACGTGAAGTAATATGACACACAAATAACTTACGAAAATCATGATACAAAAATAACTTACGAAAATATTCTTTGTTTACACTTTCATTGTGTACAACAGTGACCCATATCAGCAGGCGGATTTATTGAGGGTCAGTATATCGTAAAAAAGTGAAAATGCAAGAATCAGCTGGCTGGCGCTTGAGTGCATTTAATTACTCAACGCATTGTTTATATTTTTTGGTCTGCATGCTTCATGCATGGAAATCAATTACTTAATTCTTAAGCCATACGTGCTGATATAAAGCGTTTAACTTATTTGAACAGAATTTCTTCATGATTCTTTGGTTCAATTGTAAATTCTGCCTGCATGATATGCGTGTTTTTTAGCATGTACTCTTGTAATGCATCCTTTTGTTAGCTTGTTTTCACTATGTGTAGTTATTTTATTGTAGATGCATTACCTCCTCTCTCTGCCTGTTTGTCTGTGTTGCGATGCTGTTCCAGGCTGGTAACTCCATTCAACTGGGCTGGCATAGAGATATATTTCGCTGTGCGGCATCTTCAGCTTGTATTCGTAAGTCACCGATTTGCAATTGACATTGTTCCTCGATGAATAATATCCCTGTGTGCTCCAGCTCACCGATGGAAGTTGGTGAATGTTGGTAGTTTACTTCCAGCTTGGTCTCCTCAGACATCACAAATAACCAGTGGTTTCTCGTTACCATTCTCACTAAGCTGCTCAACTTTGCTGTAACTCTTTCCTTACAGGCCTTCGCATTTACGTCGAAGCTCCGGAAAAGGTTCAGCACACAGTTTTCTCCAATAGCAGTAATAGTTGATGCTAATTGTGGGCATAAGATTTACGGGTAGTCTGATGTGGTTAACAACCTCTAGCACATCTGGTACTGTTGGTAACTCAGCAAGACATACTGTCGTTCATGATTGTTGGGTGCCACAAATTCAGCGTCAAGATCATATAAATTATACCCAAATTCATCTATAGCTATCGGGATCGTGTGTACCTTATGTAAGTTAAATGCAACTCGTTGGGGCTGTCGGATATCTACCCTGATTAGGATTTCTTGACCTACCTGAAGTGCTTGTACCTTTGCAATTGGTACCAGCAATTGGAAATTCTGGAATTTTTCTTCTAAATCCAGTTTACTAGTAGCATTCTTCATTATCTCGGTCATCTCTCGTGCATGAATTATCAACGGGTGTAGCTTTCCTACGCTTAGGGAGATTAATATGCTCATCATTGTTTCTTGCATTTCGCTGATTTCTCTTAAGTGAAGGTTCATTAGCGTAATTGCCTCGCTCAATTCTATTCTTAGTTTCAATGAAGATAATTACCGATATTGACCCTCCTGCTCTTTAACGATGGTTGAAAGTTTATTTTGTAGTTCTGCTCTCTCTTCTGCTGCCTGTAGCCTAGAAGCATTAAACGAATCGAACGTAGTATTGACGACAGTAATTTGGTCCTTCAGTAGATTTAATGTTCGGCTATCCTTCTCATTAAGGTCATCTATAGCTGCATGTATTTCTTCCGAGTCGGCATGGTCCATGGTTCCGAACAGTGTCTTGGCCAGAGATCCCACTCCATCAAAAATTGAACGCTTGTTTGTTCGGGGCGCCTCATTTTGGGTATGATGCGAGAGTTCCTCATCTTGACGCTTAATTTTTTCCACCCAGCCTCCTATCTCTTTGACTGCTGCCTTACACCTTGCAACGCCTTCAGTATCGGTTACGTCTGCACATAATCCGCTTATCAAACCGCTGCAGTTGCTGACGAATTTTAAGTCTTCAGTTAGATCTGGTATTTGGAACTTAGACAGAATAGTCCACTGTTTCGTGTAGAAATTAACCACCACGAGACGCTCAAACAACACTCCCGACTGTGGTATCGGCTCGATGCTATAACCTGCCTGCTCTGCTTGTATCCCAGCTATCGAAGCGAAGATTAAAATTACTACCGCCTTCATCGCGAAGCTAAACCTTATTTTATAACTATATAAATTTAGGGCAATCCTAGTATTCTTAGACTAAATGAAGTTTGTTTTTCTTTAATATAAACTCCTAAATTATTCTAATATATTTGAATTTTCACTTGTTTTTTTTTAATATCTTTATTTCTCTTACACCTTCTTTCTTTAACAATTCTCTTTTCTCTTTACACAACTTGTATAAAAACTTCTCTTTTCTTTAATATTCTAAACCCTTTTTTAATCTTGTTATTATTAACCTCTAATTTATGTTTTCTTTCAACAGCTCTTCTTATTTATTTTCCATTATTTCTTTCAAAATCTCTTATCTCTTTTTTTTTAAATCTTTATATCTTGTTTACTATTCCTCTTTTCTTTGAATGATTGAAGATTTTTGTTTTTTTTTTTAATTATACTTACTTACTTCCCTCTATTGGCAATCTTTTAATCTTTTCTCATCTGCATAATCTTCTTTTTCCTTTCCTCTCAGCCTAAACGCTTTAATGAACCTTGTTCTGCAATAAAAACAAAGAAACTAAGAAAAAGACTAAAAAAAATAAAATATTCAAGTTGTAAAACTATTCTCTCGTGTTTCATACCACTTAGGTTATCGTCCTTACATGACGAACGAACTCTAATCGTAAAATTAATCATGATACCTTCTCAAACCATTCGTATGAATCCGCTTGAGCTTTTTCCCTTGAAGTATAGTTACATTCTCAGGATTGTGAACGTAAGTTACTTCATATGGATCTTTAAAAATGGATGCTAATTTCCCTGCCTTAGCTAAGTTTTTAACTAGAACTTTATCACCAATATGTAAGACTTCCGGCTTAGCTGAATTGTCATTGTACTTCTTTGTCACTAGTTTGCTTTTAAGTAGAATCTCCCTAGCTAGTTGGAACACCATCTGCAATTTGAACCGCAATAACGTATGGTACTTATCCATATTGTATACCGGTTCAGGCTGCCGGTGTACGCTACTGGGGATTTCCGCTAGAAATCCAAACAACGTTTCCATGGGCACAAGTTTTGTGCCTGTAGGCACGGTGTTGTTGTACGCATGCGCTACGGTTCTCAACAGCTCGTCTCAGTTTCGTGGAACCTGATCAACGAAACTCCTCAGATAGTTGGCTAGCGTAGAATGCTGCCTCTCCACAGCGTTGGACTGGGGATGGTATGCAGTTGTTTGCAGCTTCTTTATCTTCAACATTTTACAAAGAGCCTTTAAGACTTCTTCAGTGAAGTTTGCTCCCTGATCCGTTACTAGCTGTTTCGGTAGCGAGTACCGGCTGAGGATTTGCTCGAACAAGGCCTGGGCTACCTTGTTGGCTTCTTGGTCTGCTATCGCCACGAAAACTACAAATCTAGTCAGATCGTCCATCATAGACAAGATGTACTTGTTACTCTTGTGACCGACTGGCAAAGGTCCAACTAAGTCAACATAGACTTTCTCAACAGGTCTTTCCGTTTTTCTTCTGTGATTATCTCAGTCCCTTCAATACTATTACCTTCGTTCTCAGAATCTCGCAACGGTATTAGTTTTGGTTGTTCCCTTTCTTTCTGTTCCCTAGCTTGAGCACGAGTTATTGCAACGCATGGGTACTCCTTGTTATGATATGACTCAGGTTCTTCAATGTGCCTTGGAGTTCTGCTTAGCGCATCGGCATTACCATTTTCCTTTCCAGTTTTATATATAATCTCAAATTCATACTCCGATAGTTTTTGGTGAAATCTGAGCATACGTGAAGTAGTGTCCTTCACTTTGAAAACTCCCCGGAGCGGTTGGTGATCCGTTACTATTTTGTAAGGTTTGCCCAGAAGGTAGCACCTCTAGTTTCGTACTGCCCACACAATGGCCAACATCTCACGTTCTGTAGTGGAGTAGTTTCTTTCTGCCTTTTTCAAAGTACGACTAGCGTAACTAGTTGGCTTGCCCTTTTGCTCCAGAACTGCCCCTAAAGATTCCCCACTTGCATCAGTGATTACCGTAAATTACTTTCTGAAATCCGGATATATCAAGAGTGGTGGTGTAGTAAGAATTTCCTTGACACGACTGAAAGCCTTTTCACAATCGTTTCCCCATTTGAACTTAACGCTTTTTTTTTAATAAACTATTAATGGGTGCCAATATTTTTGAAAAATTCGGAACAAATTTCCGATAATAATTGGCTAGCCCTAAAACAGATTGAACCTGACGAACAGTTTTTGGTTCTCGTAGTTTGCTGATATCTTCGTCCAAACTCTTAGCAAATATCACGACATCGTCGATATACACGAAGCATTTAATCCCTTGAAGTCCCGTTAGAATTGCGTTCAGTAGGGATTGTAAAAATGGGGGGGGGGGGCGTTTTTAAACAAAATGGTAATCGTTTATAATGGAAATGATTAAAATTGGTACTAAACGCCGTTTTTTCTCTGTCTTTTGTGTCGATTAATACTTGGTGGTACCCGTTAGCGAAATCTAACGTGGTGAAGTATCTAGAATGATCCAAACGATCTAAGATGTCCTCAGTTCGGGGAAGGGGATAAGAAAAGGGATGCAGACTTTGTTTAGATCTCTGAAGTCTACACATAGCCGATACTTTCTTTTACCGCTATCATCTACTCATTTGTTAGGAATTAGAAATACGAGGAAATTAAATGGACTGTCACTAGGTTCGATGATATCGTCCTGGTGTAATTTTTTGAGTTGTTCCTGGCACTCTTCTCGATGGGCTTCTGGCATGCGATATTGCTTTTTGTGTATGGGGGGCCGTATTAGCCATTAACGGTAACTTAAAGGTCTTCGTCGGGGTGTATGACAATTTATCGCCTGGCAAATGAAAGATATCACTGTATTCGTAGCAAATATGGGTTACTGCTTCCGTTTCTTCGAAGTTAAGGTCTTCTCCCAGCACCAGTGATTCCTTCATTAGCTTGAGCCGTTGTTGGCGATTATCAATCTTACCCTAACCCCGTCCTAGTAGATGCACAGTATACTTACTCAATTTTTCAATCCTCGGCCTGAAATTTACTATTTCAACGGGCTCCCTTTCTGCATTAATAATACCTACCCGCGCTTTACCGTTCCTTGGCTAAATTATAGCATTCCCACAATACACTCCTGGCCTAATTTCTTCCGCCGTACACACTAAATCTTCCTCACATGTGACAGGAATTTCCAACAGCCGCTCTGTTCTTGGGTTCAACTTAATTCTTGTCCCCTGAGTGCTTTTACTCTTTCCTAAGTAATACCTTTCCTTTCGCTGTGTAAGATGTACCTTATCGCTCTGAGCCTCTGCGTAAGCTGTAGCTTTAGAGAGGTCGCGCTGAACTTCCATGCGAGGAATTTCCAGCTCCTTTTCCCTTTTTCCTGCTACACCTTCTTGTCTTCTGCTCCCCATCGGTTTAGTCCTATTGATGGGTGCTTCTTCATAATCTTTTTGATTTGTTCCCGTGCTAAGGGACTCGACCAATTGTACGAAAGGTCACTCCTCAGCTCTTAGAGCTGGCTGTACATCATCTTCTTTTGGAAAAGTCATCTTTCTTTCTTGTATTTCACCATCTGGGTAAGATTCTACTTCTGAAAGATACTTTGTGAGGCTATCTGATACCACGCCCGCCTTGGATATAATGTCGCGCAAGGCTGCGACTCGATTCTTCATTCATTGCTGAATCTCTTTTGGGGAAGAATGCACTGACTCTTCTTTCTGGATAAACTGGTGATGATTGTCCTGGGTGCTTTCCTTCAACTCTATTATCTCAATTTTCTCCTTTCTAGTGACGCATCCAAAAAGAGGTTGTTCTTCCTTTATTTTCTCCATGCCTTTCACTGACAGTTTTCCATTTATACAATCAATGACTGCTTTGTCCTTCAGGAACTTGATCCCCAGAATACCGTCAGCTGGAATCGAATTAGTGTCATAAATGGTGTTAAACTCGCATGACTGTTCTACTCCACCTATGCGTAGTGTGGCTTTGCAAGTTCCAATTGAGCTTTCTTGTGCCCCAAACAACCCTCCAATCATTATTTTCTTGAGAGTTTGTATAGGCGCGTTTCCTTTAATACGATTTACCTTAATAATGTTGCACCTGTATCTACTAATAATGTTAATTTACCCGTTATACCTATATGCGATTCTACTGAGGTAATGCAGTTATTTAACAAACTTAACTCTATGACACTGGCTTCTTTCTGTGAGGTCTTCATGGTTTTGAATTCCGTTAATTGAAGGCAGCTGCGGATAATTCCTCCAGCTGCCGCTCCCCGTTTTCCTTCTTTAGAGCTTCTTGTTCCGCTAGATATTTCTTCAAGCAATTTGCGGTATAATGATCGCAGGCTCTACATAATTGGCAATAAAGGATTTCTGGGTCTGTTTGCAGCTGTCCTGGAGAACCAGTTGAAGTATTCGCGTACCTTATGCTTTGTCTTCGGCAACTAGCAGTATCGTGACCATCGTTTCGGCATTTTACACAGTATGGTGGCTGTTTTCTTGATTGGCATTCCCTAGCAATATGCCCTCTTTGCCCACACTGGAAGCACTGGATGGGCCTAGGGGGCGTTGCCTTAGCCTGTGATCCGCGATATATTCCTGCTGCTGCTGCTGGAGATGGGCCCTTCTGTACGGCTTATCTGAATGGTCTGCTATTATTGTTGAAACGATTAGTCCCCCAGCTATCTCGCATTGTTCCGAAATTCATTTTTCGCCCACTTCCCCAGGCTTCTAGTTCTCTACTCTGGAGCCTCATTGCATCCCATTCATCTAGAGATTGGAATCCCCTTCCCGTGAGATGCACTTGCGTTGCCTTATTCCCTACGCCTGCTTTAAAAGTAGCCACTGCGTTAGGTTCCAATTCTGCTATTAGTCCACCTTCCTTATTTGGGTACTTAGATGTGACTGATGTTTGAATTTTGTCCAGAAGCTCTTCCATTCTGTCGGCGAATTCTCGAATGTCCTCTCCAGGTCGTTGTTTACACTCCAGCATTTCCGTACGTAGCTCACTGAACGATTTTCGTGGCGTACAGGCAGTTGTAATAACTTGCTGCAGAGTTTCAAAATCCTTCGGCTCCTGGGAACACACTAGATAATAAGCGTCATCTGTAAGCCGAAATTTCACACATTTGATAAAGATAGCTTTTTCTTCAGTAGTCAATTGATCGTAGATTTCCTTGCTGCAATTCAGGAAACGGTACAATTCCTTGCCCAGCTTTGGTGACCTTTCCCCAGAAAATAATGGTATATATTTGGATACCATATCCATAACTTTCCCATGTGCTTCCACCATACTGCTCTTGAGCAATCGGTATGATTGGATGTTTCCTGGTTCTTTTGTCTTTCCTTTCAATGAGCTACTCTTAGCTGAAATATCTTGCCTATTTTTCTTTTCTCGTGGTTTATCCCAGAACACTAATTCCTTGGTGTCCACTTCTTACTGACTTCTTGGCTGTATACTTTCTCTTTCGGTAGTGGACCCTCGACTTTTAATTCTGTCTCCAGTTCCTCCGCTGCCTCTTCTGCTTCCTTCAGTTGCTGTTCCAAAGACAATATTTTCTTTATTAGACCCTTGTTCTTTCTTTTATCTTCTTCTGCCAATTGTTCTGCTTGGATCTCGCCCTTTTGGATCACCTCGACTGTAGCTGTTACCAGCAAGTCTAAAGCTTAGCCTTTCGTACAGGACTTGGCAGCTGTATTCCACTCCTGAATCAATTTTCTCGATTTTTCACTTGATGTTCGTTTTCGCAACTCTACCGTGAGATGCCCTCCAATATACTGCCAGTCTTGCTCGTAGCTTTCTAACTTCTCCTTACACGCTTTTAGCTCCTGCGATCTTTCCTCTAATTCCTTCTCTTGCGTTTCGAACCGTAACAGTTGCTCTCTTGTCTACTTCTACCCACCGACATTGAAGTCTGAACCAGAAGACCATCTAATTCTTCTCTATTTTCCCTCCAATCCAAGCCTAATTACATATACATATTATATATAACACCCAACCAAGAAATCTCACCCAACAAAACAACTTACACAAAAGTTAATTAATTTTAAACAACACCTAGTAAAACTAATTCAAATTTTTCCCAATTTCCTCATTCAATCTCACTTTCTCCTGCCCTTTGTAACCTAAATGCTTTCCAGATTAGCATCTTAATCCCAAACGTTACAGTCGACTTGCCTTTTTGTGTGAATCACGAAGACATAACCCCAACACTCAGCAGATATCAATATCGAGACTTATCATCTCTGTTTAAAACGTGACGATTCAGACAAATATAGCATATACTCTATCAATGCTATAACAAACGCGAAGTATCTTCGAACGAACAGGAGTGAAATCCAACTTTTAAGCGGAATTATAGAAAAGAGCGCTATACCTAATTACCAAAATTTCCACTCCTTAACTTTTACTCTATTTAACATATAGAAAGATTCACAGTTTTTCTTACAGGTACAAATTCATTCATCCGCACAAAAACTAAATAACTTACTACACTTGTCATTTATAATAAAAACATAAAGGCCAACGATAAAAACACAAAACATTTATTCCCCCATATTAAACGAAAAATATTGAAAGTCGCCGCAAACAAAACAAAAACCAAACATCGATGAATTAACTAATTAACCCATATCTTAAATTTTCAACCTAAACACACGGAAATGCGACAAAAAACTTTCAAACGCCCATAATGATTTAAACTCAACCTATCCAAAAACGCACATCACAATCATGAAATCAATATTACTACACTGAAATGGCTTCCCAAAATCGCACTAAACACTTAGTCTAACAATTTTAAATTTATCCTGAAAAGTAAATGGAGCAGCTAAAAGAAGCAGAACTCCTCAATTAACAAAAAAACGGAGCAGCTAAAAAAGCATTACTCCCACATTTTAAAAAAATGGAGCAGCTAAAAAAGCATAACTCCCAAAAATTAAAAAAATGGAGCAGCTAAAAAAGCATAACTCCCAATAAATATAAATTTTAAAGACACAATACCTTTTTAAACCGGCTGCGCCAAATTTGTCGTGTCCCAATAATAAAACTCACGAATCATTAAAACAATAAATCTTTAAACCAAAGAAAACACACGAATTGCATTTAAAACAATACTTTATTAATCTGAGACCTGACCTAACTTAATGACAATATAACTAAGCTACCTGGCGCTTAGCTAACCTGAACCGACTCTAATCGCGATAAGACTGTACACTTTACGGCACTCGCCAGGCCGGTCATTGGTCTTTTATGCACCAATATTCGCAAGTAGACTTTACTTAAAAACGCGGATATAAACAAACGACAACAACCTTGCCGTTTGTTCTACCGGTTGCAGCACCTGAGTCGCTCAGTAGTAAACAATCGCTTTACATAATAATTAGCATGCGAGGTTAATTATTATTGTAATCGTTGATTGCTCCACTAAGCTCTCATCGCAGCCAGCTGTTGAGCTAATCAGCAAAATCACCGACAGTTGCAGAACAGTACCATGCGAGGTTACTGTTTAGCAATTGCTAATTATTTCACTAAAATGCGCCCTTGGCTGCTGGAAGAATCTTCCGTATATTGGAACATAACACAAGAACAAACCAATGTGCAGTGAATCTACTAAAGAAGGAACCTATTACACAAAAGTGTAAAATTCTGATCTTGCGAGACAGGATTACTATTGGACACAATTATCACAGCAGAACGCCTGGCTTTTCTCCCTGAAAGGATCCCTCCACATAGACATTATTTGTGAAGATTCCATTAATTCACAAACCCTGCATGGAATAGGAACAATGCACATCAATCCTGGTTGTTATGTTCGCAGCAAGGAATTCATCCTGCACGGACATAACATAAAAATGTCCAAATTCAATTCCCATTTCATCCCAACAGTAAACATTTCCAATATAATATAGAATATGACGTCTTCTCCCATAGAAACGCTTATAGAAACAAATCCCTAAAATATTAAGACAAACACGGATCTAGAGAGCCTTCTGGAATCCATCCATTCCCAAAAAGGGCAGGAATTAATTCCGCTCAATCCAATAAACAATCATCATATTCATCATAACGCACTGTCATATTTAACAGTGTCTTTAATCGTATCTATTATCTGCATATATCTATACATGAGATATAAATCAATGGCCCGCAAAACTAAAGAAACACCTTCTAAGCACGAACTGGAGGATATGCCTACCGCGGCCCCACGGAAGTTAAAATTTCATATAACCCCTGCGCCTAAAAGGAAAACCCCAGAAAACGTTGGGCATATTTAACTTTAACAGTTACTAAACTGGGAGACAAGAAAAACATAAAAAAAAACAACCCCCGAACGACGGAAACACCTTCCTTGATTCCATAAGCTTCCCTTATTGAAAGAAAAAATATTCTCGTTTTAACTCTTTACTATAAATCCAAACTATTAAAGATGAAAAAAGAAAGTGAAAAAAAATTTCTTTTGATGTAAGGGCATATGTATGTATATATATATATATATAGACTCTAACTTTATATAATTTAAAATAACAAACAAAAAAAAGAAGTCAATGTTGTGGCTAAATTATAATACAATAATCAATATAATATTTAAGAAACACATTTTTTCTAAAACTATAAAGTATAGGTATAGATCATATAAGAAAAAAAGATTATAATAATGTCTATTTACATTGCCTGTTTACTTTTCTTTTTCTTTATCATTATACATAGAATTTTAAAACCCTATCCCAAATAAAAACTTAATTAGTTTTGTAGAAAATAAAATCTAGAAATAAGTATATATCTCCTTCTATTTAAAAGAAAATAGGCAATTCAATTTTTCATATATAGTATATATTTGACCTGACAGAACTTTCGAATAATACTCGTAGGTAAAATGTATTTTTCATTATTTCTATAGTTTTATGTATTTATGTATACCTATATTCAAGTGATTTTATAATGCATATAATGTATACGTATGGCTTATTTATTCCCAGGAAAGAAAGCTTTCTTCTAAAGAGTAAAAGAGTCGCAAATTCTTTAAACCTCTAGGAGCGTGTTAAGAAATATATTACTTTAAACCCGAAAAAGGTATGGGATGGCCTGTAGTTCATTGTTCGGGTCTAAGGTTTTTTTTATATTATTAAGCCAAGCTCAGGGGATACTCTATAATGCAAAGTACAGCATGGCAGGAAGGAGACGGGGAAAAGATTACGGGTCATGAGGAAAGTGGCAGATGTGCTGTTGTATATTATTCTTGAAACTCCGTAGAATCTAATTCCGAAGAAAAACAAAAGATGGTAGAAGCTTCCACAATCACACAGTTCGGGATAAAAAATCCGTACGGCCGAAAGTATTTGGAAGGGTGAAAGGATGTTTGCGGCTTGCAGCGCGAGTATTACGTGCAGGAATTAACCTACAATAGATCAGATTAGATCGGAACATTGACCATGCATGTTGCAAGTGCATGTGTCTCTATATTTTACGCCATTTTCCTTAAGTTTACGAAAGTGAGTGTAATATTACACAAATATTCGTAATTTTTATATTTTCTATTATCAAAAGAATCTCGCATACCGGTAAAAACTACGAAGTAAGCTTCCCCATTGTTTCTAAAGAAAACAATTTATTGATTTTTATTTACAATTTCGTGTTGTACGGCGATATAAATTCTATATTTTACAGGTTTTAAGTAATTTTCTCCAATCCTACGAAAATCTTTCCGATCAAGATTTTACGACAGCTTACGAAAAATTGTCTGATTGTACGAATTAGTTTTCCCCAATTTAATTCGTATGCAGATTATTTTGTTGCTAATAGTTACTATTTTATGTTCACTAGACTTTTTACAGGGGTACAAAATTTTGTATTATCACAAATTCACTCATTCTTACATCACTCTAACTCTATATATAATAAAACATTGTTAACAAAGTGTTCATGTTTTTATAAATTTAAACTGTCACTAAGCAATATGTAATAAGTAATGTAAAATAGACAAGTAAAAAAGCTAATATTGGTCTAAGACCAATTCTTATGATACCCTAGATGAATGTACGTATGAAATTTCGTCTGGGTACCCATTTGAGCAATTTTGATTTTTGCAGTGGTTTTTTGCATATATTTCTAGAACGGTTCGTCGGACAGAAAAAATGATTATAACCAATTTTATAGGATCTCATATTCTGAAGACGTTTTTAGTACAATAAAAATGGACTGATCGTTTTCACAGTATACATAAAAAACGTAAATTTTTATATGGCAACACCAAGAATGGGTTGCCCGATTTAGTCCATTTTGAAGTTTTTTTGCTAGTACAATGAAAACCCCACGTGCCAAATGTCAGCTCTCTACGTCGACGCGTTTTCAGGCAGTGTTCAATTATATAACGGAAAACGAAATTTGTGTGTGGCAACCCCACGAACGAGTTGCCCGATTTGTCTCATTTTCGAAATAATTTTACTTTTTTTTCCAAAGTCCGTTTCAAAATGTCAGCTCTCTAAGGATACGCGTTCTCGAGTTATCGTGCGCACAGACAGACGGACGGACGGATAAGCAAAAATCAAAATAACTTTTAATATTATGCGTGGGTGTCCAATCCATTTTGCTCTACCATCATTATTTGGAGGTATTACAAACGGAATGACAAACTTATTATACTCTATAGATTTCATCTAGGGTATAATAATTAATCGATGTACCTGAGAATTTCTTAAATTTTTTTATATACGGATCTATTCCTGGGCTTACACTTAAAAGCTCTTAAATCCGCACAGCTTGATCGAAGTTTCATTTGAACATCCTCGTCACTCTGCAGTTTCGACTTTCTGGTATATACGGTTGACTACTGCTTCAGGTGATTCAGCCAATTCTGCGTGTTCTATCGGAGCTTCAATATGTATCAAGATCAGCTTGTCCCAATGACAACCTGATTACATTGTTGATACGCCACGGGAGGGCAAAGCCAACCGAGGGGTATCCCAATGATCCTGATGAGCTCGCACCATGTTGTCCTACTGACAGGGGTCGCTACAATTGAACCTGACGGCTGAACTGTTAAATGGATGGTGGGAAAAACAATTTGTATACTCTGTATATCGGAACCCAAATTTTCGTACTCGATTCGCTTGATCAATTTACTGGAAATGCCTAAAGCTGAATTATAATGAACGCAACGCAGCTAGGCGGAAGAAAATGTGAAACCGTTTTTTTTTATGTTTCTCTATGGAACTGCGCATAATGTATGGAGTCAGTCGTAACCGTATTTGGTAAGTTCTATTGCTTAAATTTGACTCTTCACTCCATTCCTTTGCGTTGTATTGTGTCCATTAACCATCAGCCTTGACACGGCTTTCCTCAGTTTTCGAATCCACAGTTCATTTATATTTGATTATATAAGGGAAAAAAAAAACCAATGCTATATTTGCTTGCAAGAAAACTAATTACAAGTACTTACGATGCAAATAAAGAAAATGGTGTTGATGCTGTTGGGACGACCATACCTTTTTTTTTTACACACCATGCATGGGCTTGACTAATAAAAAGATACCTTCTGACCGAAAGAATTCCGCAGGCTGATCGTACTCAATTTCAAAGATCATACGAATTTCATCCTTTAACCTAGGCAAACATTGCTGCTTGCCTTAATAATTTGGTACTCTTGTTGATGCTCTGCTGTGGGAAAAGCTCATTAATTTTATTCTAACCTAACCAATACTATTTGTTTCTCTTGCTCGAATTATATACTTTGTAAATACATGTCGTCCGTTGCAGTAGAACTAGTAGCTGAGCTTCCAAATATCATCGTATAAACTTATTTCCATTTCCCAAGAGAAAACTCATATCTCCGTTGCCGAGGTATGCAAACATCATCTTCCTACTACAGCTTTACAGCGGAAAACATAATATTCTTCTTTTTTATCAGTGGGGGAGAATACTTTTATGCAACTTTTAATGCATGGAAATAATTCCTTTATGAAGATTAATTTCGGTTGCCTAGTTGCACAATTTAATTGTTAATAGTTTCGGAGAGCTTCTGGTTTTTAATTCTATGGAAAAGATAATAATCAGTTAGAATTATTCCATCAACTTCACCACCATGTTTTTAATCAAAACCTTAAAGACTTAAAGGCTTTGGGGAAAAATTGTTGAGCTTTATAGGTTGAAAACTCTCGATATGTCTTCTATGCAGCAGAAGTGAACTGTCAAAAAGTGTGAATACCATATACAAGTGCACAGCGGGAAAAAGTTTGTTCTGATTTTACAATTTCAGTTTACCCGAAAAACGGACGATAAAACTTCACTTTGAGATAGAAAAGAGAAATTTTCTGGATAAATTTTATGTATAAAGGGAACTATTGAGAGCCCGGATAGTCAAGGTATAATTTTAGTTTGATGTTAAGGTTAACGAAAAGTAAAGGGTGGTTCGTGGTCATGTGTTTAGTTTTGGGAAAAAAAATTACAAATTACAACTTTTGTGTACCAACGTAATTCTGTATAGATGTAATACATCAAAATGAGGGCTGTTTCTCTTTTCTTTCTAGAATAATTTTCGGAAAAGATAATACAATTTGAAATAAAATATTTTGTATTCCATTTAATATAAAAAGTAACAAAACAAACTTTTTCGTAAAAGTTACAAAATATACAAAACAAAAAGAAACATCATTCACATTTTTCGTTGCATAACCATTGGGTCCTAATATCATTTCTTTTGAGTCAGCAGTTTAATTTCCAGACTGTCAGCAACTTCCCCCACCAAACTACGTGTGGAACGCCAATCCCAGAATGGTTCTAGACTTTATTAACAGTCTGAACCCAGAAAGGGAGTAAATTTAACGGGGACTCACAATAGATCCTTTAGGTCGCAGTGATTGCGAAGCAAACACCTACACACCCCTTGACAAATCTAATCTAACATAAATCCTTAAAAATCGAAGCAATCTTACTAAAATTAATCAAAATTTAAAATCGCAGCAGCGCGTGCAAGCATAGGTAGGTGCAAGTGTAGTCTATCCATTGACAATTGAATGAAATTGCAATAATAACTTAATGATTAAGTCTTTTTCTATTTTGTTATACTGCTTTTTAGCTTTTAAGTAGAGTAATAAATTAAATAATGCGCAGTCGCAATTATACATTAAATATCTTTAATTTAATAGTACTAATGCAAGATTGTAGATCTTATCTACTAATGAATTTAATGAATACATATTATTATTATTAATTGCGAAAATCCGAAAGCTATCAGCAAAATTGTCTGGATCATAGCACGAAATCAGCAAAATGAATTTTCCCGAGGTAATAATTTCGCATATATTTTAATTAGTTCTCGCCCCGAACAGGACGACCACATTGTTTCGGGGTGAATCGTAAAGAATGCATTGTAACTAATTTTAATAAGGGGGATGGATACGTTTCAGGCGATTTGATAATACCGAAATAAGTCCCGACATTATTCACTACGATCCAGGACGGAGCGTTTTGTTGTAAATTGTTCTACATGTGATGAAGGTGCTCAGTGTGTTAGTTCAACGAGGAATAATCTTGACGATTTAATTTACATATGCACATACATAGCTCCATGCACAGGTATATGTAGCTGCTGCTTGGTAATTAGTTCCATATGATTCACGCAATGTAAATTTGTTTTAATTAGGCGTGAAAATGAGTAATACATTTACTTGTTATGCGTTTAAATAGAACTGGAAAAATTAGATAAATTTTCGTTTTCAGCTCATTAGAAATTTGTGTGTTCTTAGATGATAGGGATTGAGTGAAAGTTTCAGTATCTTCTGTTTTTGTTTTTTTGATACTCATTAGTACCTTAATCACTTAAAGTAAATTTTTTTTAATTACAGCCGAAAGTAGAGAGAGAGAGAGATAGAGTGTGAGAAAAATAAACTTCGAGGCTTAGAAATGGAATTAACGTAGAAATATAGTAATAGGGAAATTGGAGGAACATAGAGGGAGGAATAAAAAGAAAGGGAAATAGAAACAGCCACCTATGAGAGTTAAAACACTACAGTATATGGCACGTATGGACACTACATGGAAATTTAAGGTAGGAAGTAAGTACAACTGGCATACAGTTTGACAGGAATATTACCGAAAGAATCTCAGTCAGTTAATTCCTGTAATTGACACATAGTAGCCTGCGTTTATAAACCAATTCACTAGTCAATTCCAATAATTGACATTCGTTGAGCTGCGTTTAAAAACCAAAATTTGGGGTGTTCTGAAATTCCAAATGGTGGTAGGCAGTGTAGCGATTAAAAGATATCGTTTGGTTATCATTCATAAATCCAACATAATTCAATTCCTTTTATGAAATTTAAAAACAAATATACCATATACTATATACCATATCTTACTCAAACATTATATCAAACTTCAATTTATTAAACAGAATTACTTGCATTTTATATTTAAAAGCTACGTTATTAAAAGAAAGTCATTAATTACTGCACAATAAATTATTTAACTTAAATGACTTACGCTATTTACATTTTCATTGTCTGCGCATGATTTCCAAAAGGATACCATACAGGCATATTTTTCACAAAACGTCAACAAACAATAAAATTACAATTCAATGTATTTATGCAACAAAAATTCTGAAAAGGAATAAATTTTATTAGTAATCAATGATCAATTATTTCAGGTTATTTGTGACCAGTAATTATGCCCTTGTGGCATACAATTACATTAGTCTCATAACCTCAAATTAGTTGAAAAAAATGCCTTCTTTACAAATATTAGTGAAATAAAAAAAATCCTGATCTGTAAAAATATCCTGAAAAAATTGCCACGAAATTTGATTACAGATTTTTACTCCCAAATTGAGAAGTGGAGCCGATGAAAATTTTTATGGAAAATTACAAGTCCAAACCCGAAGAAAGATTGAAAAAAAACTCTAAGACCTTGATGATGATTTTGCAAGAAATATAAACTCCAAATGGCATGTGTTTACTTTATGCCAACTTGAAAAATTAAGACAGCGAATCAAGGAATGAATGGAATTTTTCCGTAAATTTTATCTACCTTATCGACACGCCATTTTTCGGTTCACTCCAATAAAATCCTCTCAGGCTTTCCGGTTTTCTGTCTTGCTCGTACCTTGCCTCACTTTCACACTCATTTGTGTGTATTAGAACTATAAATAACACGGATTACCCGAACTGCGTGAAAAATGTCCCGAATATAACGTGACCATTGAAGTCGCGCGATGATTTTGCCCCAGTTTGACATGTTAAATGTCATGAGAAAATGAAGTTACTTACGCCTTTTAATTATATCTAAATGTCAAACGAGCGCGATGTAGTTTTTATTAAGTTTTTAGTTTTTTTTTATTGTGTTTTGTGTAGTGTTTAAAGAATTATAATCGCTGGTTATCATGTAAGTAGTACAGGTAACTATAACAATTTATTGAATTTAATGTGCCGTTCTTAGTTTTTAAGGTTGGTGGACACCTCGGCAAGTGAGGATATTTTGGGTGCTTTTCCACCTTAAATGTCCACTAATCTTCTGCTTGTGCCTGAGATTTGCATGAATTATTGCAGTTTATGTATTTGTTGTCTTGTAGCAGGTAAAATAATATTATTTTCCTACATTGTATGTTGTTTGTTTGGTTATGAGTTTTATGTAATGAAGTTTTTCACAACTAATACCAAACTCAACTTAAGCTTCAAATATTCTACATTTTAATTTTGTTCTTCTAATAGGGTATGCTGCGGAAGGGTTGCTGCATTAATTTTATTCGCAATAATCCTAGAACAAGCTCGGAAAACATCAGACGGGCATGTATAAAATAATCGCCTCGATTTTTGCAAAGCCTATACAATCCGTTTTATTATCGAGACAAGTCTTTCTGCTTCAGGTTTTGTAACAAAACCAGAAAACGACCAACAACGACGTCTGAGCAGATATCTCGAGTAGGCAACATTTTTTTGTTTTTCATATATATATAAATATTTAAAGCAGCAGTCATCTTTTCCATTGTTTTTTATCATAAGTACTCAGACTCTAAGTCTCTAAGACTAAGTTTTGCAGCGATCACCTGCAAACAAATAAAAACAAAAAACTAAAGAATTGGAAACCAACCAAAATAAGCGAATGCTCAACAGCATTAATAAATGGGTAGTGTGCGACTCAACTGATCACGAACGTGATAGTTTTGACTCGCAGATGGCGTGAGCATCATATAAATTCGATAATGCCGCTAACGCCCGCTGGTTACAATTTGGCGCAGGAGCACCGAGCTTGATGTCGATTTGGTCTTGTGTGGTGAGGGAACTATTATAAATTTAGTATCACGAGCGACGAGGGCATACTACAAGAGAAATTCCTTGAGCAGCTGTTCAATACACCCTCATTCGCCAGTGTGTAAAAAACAACAGTGAACCACTACATCCTTATTCACCAGTGTGTAAAAAACAACGTGCCTGGTTATTGAAAAATGTAAACATTTCTACTTCACATAAAACAAGTATATTTGTCTTTGTCACACACATGCTCAATTTCCTTAAAGCTACATGCTACATTGCTCAGGCTCAGATAGGTTTATGGCAATCTCAGTGGAGTTTGCCACAATTTGGAACTTGCCAAATATTTTGTCAAGTGGAATTAGCCACAGTGTTAAATTGGAATTTGCCAAATATTATTAAACAGTGGAATTTTCCTTAGCAGTGGAATTAGCCAAATTATTGAATTGGTTTCTATACAAAACTAATAATTTTTCGCTTCCTTTTTCTTGCATAGATTACCTGTCCAGTAGAATTTTGTTTGAACTTGGGATCTCGTGGAAACGTTAGCACTACATTAGTTTCATAGGTTGGGATTTACCATCCTCTCATAGGGTTAGCTTGGCCGTTGGGATTTACCAGAAGTGTTTAGTTTAGCTTGTTTTTTTTTATTGATGTGCAAATAAAATCTTTATGTGGACTCTGCACAGCAGCTGTACTTCAAGATACTGTTGTCGTTGACTACGAACACGGATGTAGAATTAGTATCAGAATTTTATTCCCATAAAGTGATTTTTTTAATAAATTGAGTAAATTTTAAGACTTCGACTGTTTAACGATTAGTTAAGAGATTTTTACTTTTTATTTTGTACTTGGATTAGACATTAAAGTAACCATTATTTGTATGTGAATTAGAATGATTGATTAAATAAAATTGAACTTGAAAGATATCGGCATTTATTAAATATAATTTAGCTCTATTCCTGATTCGGGAAATTAGTGACGATCAAAGGCGTTGACACAACAGATAACCTTCTGAGCAAGTGTATCGTAAAACTGCCGATACAGTAAGTAATTTTGATAGCATTTTGATAGCATTTAATAGGTTCGAAAATTATAATGACTACGAAGTTCTTTCAGAAAAACATCTATTTGAAAATCTTCTTTTACTTATCACATTTTTCAGAATCCAATAAAGGCTAAAAACTCTCAAATAATTACTCAGGAAAAAATCTATAAAAGTTCCCTTTACAAGAATTTTTGAAACTTTAATAGCTCAATAATTATCCTCTTCCACACTTGCAGTATTTGCCAGATCACCATACCGCAGAGATATTTACTGCATCCCATCTGGTGCAAGGATATGTGGGAAATGCATGGTTTCGATTTCTATTTCTCCTTTTTTTATTCTGGCAAATATTTGGAAGAAATTTGAATGTGAAATTCTATCTGGTTAAGTTATCATCCAAAACGAGTCTTCTTAATAGACAACTCTAATATTTAACGCTATGCCTATGGAAACCTATACATTTCTAATGGATATCGAGTTAGAATATCGTAAAGTAACGGAAAGAATTGAATCTTTAATAGAACAGAATTCCAATCAGATGTTAGATGTGTTATGCAAGTCCACCCTGAATAATTCAAACCGGTATTTTCCTTTGAGCATATATTGACTGAGGTGCACTTTGAAAATGAAAAAAATTACGATGGGTGTAAGTTTCAAGGATTTTCTATGGATGCTTCAAACACGACTAGTCTTTTGGTTCACATATAACTGAAATCTACAGTAATGCAAAAAGAGCAATAATTGTGGAAATACTTTTTCATAAAAATGTGGCAAATAATTTTACAAAAAATATTTGTAACAGGTCTATTTATCCAAAAGAATGCTCCATAGCGGGTGACATGAAAGTGAAATAATTCTTTTGTTCTAAGTGGCACCAACTATATAAATGAAAGTAAGACAATTAACTATAATATCGTAGGATCAAACACTTTGCAAGCATAGAAAATCCTTCCACGAATTAATTTTGCTGAATTTATTATAAATCCGAAACGGACTGTGATCAAAATTTCTACACAAAGGTATTCCAGGGATAGGATTCTGACACACTGCTATTCACTTCTTGCAATTATTTGTAGATGCAGGCTACGGCCGTTAATGTCGCTGGATTTTTTCGATTTTCTATAGAATCATTATTTATAAGTTATGTTTCAAAGCTCGTTAAACATTTTTGGAAATTCACCCGATAATTGAAGTGGAAGGAAAACAAAGAAATACTTTTATAAATCGAAACTATCAAAAATTACTCATGTGGTTCGTTTTACGTTCTGGTGTTCTATTGTGCAACGCCGAGTCGCTAACTACTACATTATCAGCATGGCTCTACATAGCAAATCGAAAGTATATCGAACTCAATATCAATTGGGATCAATTTCGTGTCTTTCGTAAATAAAAGTTTATAACAAAGAGCAACAATTTTAGAATACGCATCTAAATTACAAAATGGGTTACCATATTTTCTTCCGATATATTATACCCTTCACGGTGGCATACAGATTGCTAAGCGCATATCGCATCCTACCTATGGTACACATAAATTCTTAAGAAAAGAAAAGAAATATTGTTAAGAAAATATTCTAGTCTACTACGGTCATAATCATTTCAATGGTTCAGGTCAAACACTCCCTATCAATCAAACTGACTTTGGTTTAGTTTGATTAAGTCATTCCCCATAAAAATTCGAATGAAAATCTGTCGGGCAAATTGATGGGCACATTTTCGTTGTTTATAAACTGTGTTGTCAGACATAAAAATTTTGAGGAACAATTGTCAAATAAATTTCAAAGAAAGAAAGTATTATATTCACGCGTGGTCTATATGTCCTTAAACGTCTTTAGCAGGCACAAATCTAGTACTCGCATCAATCCAACTCTGTAAAAATATTTACCTTCTTTAAATGTTATTTTGTGTATAAGCCCGGTCCTCTCTCACCTGTATGTTATGTCTTACTTCCTACTTAGTGCAAATCAACTAAATATTTTTATACCGAACCGAAAATTAATTTTTATTAATTGCATCTATATAAAAACTAGAAAAAAATAAAAAATACAAATAAGAAATTTGACAAATGAGAAAACAAATCTGAAGTGGAAGAGAAAAAAAGTTGCAGCTCCAGATAACAATATTTGATGCTCTGATTCAAAGAACTTTTCATAATCAAGAAAAATCAAATAAAATTTGGAAAAATATATTAAATATACGACGACGTCTCAATGCGGAATTACAATCAGCGTTTCGGTGGATATCCTTCGTTTACAGATGGAATTTGCAAACCGATAGCATAGAGAGATCCACTATATCTTCAGTTTAAGATTTGTGGCTGGGATTCGGATCTATGGCACTACAGGGCGGTGCAGATTAGAGTGTCGGCCAAGCGACGATACTTTATTTCCAAACTCAAATCATGCTTTGCCCCATAGATATGTGTGGAGTAATCTATGCAGGGTAGATGTACTACAAAGATTCTTTCTAGTGAAATTGATCCGAACGATCTAAACAAAGCTTTCACATATAATCAATCCCCGGATAATATTCCCGCCCAGCATCCATTGGGTACTGATGTAGTAGTTCATATTAATAATAATAGTGGTTTCTCGGTCAGATGTGTGGATCTGCAAGACATATTAAATGCGATTATTAGAATTAAATTATCAGTTACTGGTTCAGATGATATCTCGTAAATATTTATAAAAATTATTATTCCATCTATTACTCACTTTTAATGCATATGAAGGATGTGTCTAACAACTTCATAGTTTCTATCACTGTGGAAAAATGCGTTTGTGTTGCCAGTCTCTAAATCCCGCAAATATTCTACACTAGGAGATTTCTAGCTGAGTACCTATGCTTATTAGAAAGGTTCCGGCTTCAAACCCCGGACGAAGCGGGCGTTTTTACCCTTGTATTTATGATTTGATTTAGAATCGTTAAAAATTAAAAGCTCTTAAAATTCTTCTCTTCTCCATCGATTATCAAACTCTGCTTTTATAGCAAAGTTCTTGAAAAATTAACGCATTCCCAAATTACTTACCTTTTGAGTCAAGAATCTTTACCTTCTCGTTGGAAGTCAGGTCTCATACCACGGCATAGTTGAGAGTCGGCATTACACAAAGTGGTTTCTTAAGTTGGTGATGCACGGATCAGAGATCGCATAGTCATATTACTCCTTCTAGATTTCAGTAAGGCGTTCCATTCGATTAATCATGATATTCTACTTCTAAGATTGTGGCATAATTTCAGCTTATCATCTGCAGCTATCTCTCTCATCAGGGAACAAGGTGAGTACAATGCGCTTAATTACATTAACGCCACTTCATGGGAGGAATTTTCCCAAGACCGTCCGCACGTGATGAAGAGTCACACCTGCACAGGCAGCTGGTAGGCATACCCTGGGGTGCAACTGGTTGCCTGACTGATTACGGCGGGTCTAGAGCGGAAAACTTGATTAAACCCGCAATCCCAGATGTAAACAATAGTTCCTATGGGATGAATGGCACTGCGTGAGTGTGAAATCCGGATACCAGCCGACCTCCGGTTTCAACCCTAGCCTTATCTAATTGTACCAAAAATGCAATCTGGGGTTCTTACCGACCCCTACAACTTCCAGGACATTACAAGTCCTTCATCTGAGAGTGATGCGCTGGATACACTCCCCTTAGACGAGGAGGACCTACTTAGGTCTCCAGAGCATAGCCAACAGGACATCGGTAGTACTGAACTTCCCACTCGTAAAGAGCGCAAGCCAAAGCTCTCTGGAGTGGCGAAAACATGGCTTAAATGGCCTTTAAAACACGGTCACACAGAAGCAGAGGCTAGAAAGATTGCTGCACTTCAGATTGGTCAGCGGAATGTGCAGAGTCTAAAAAATAGACTCGTTCTGACGCCTGTTCTCCTAAAGTGTAGCAACCAAAGTGCAGAACGCAGTAAGGCAGTAACGGAAAAATCCTTCAAAGAAGCACGTCTCCCTGCCTTCGTGTAAGCAGCCTTCCTATATAGAGGTTGAAGAGAGCGTTTGTGTGGGTATTCTTCCCGTCAGTTATCCTCAGGCGGCATTCAACGCGGATCAATTGAGGTCCGTACAGGGTGCTATCTTAAGAGAAATCGCGGGAAGAAAGCAAAACTCCTAAGGACAAGATTCCTGGCCTCCACATTTAGAACAGGGTGGCTGGTTCCTAACTACACCAATCAAGACACCGTGACGTAGCTGAAAGGTGTACTTGAGGAGCTAAAGCCCTGGCAAGGAGCCAACCTTGTGATGGTAGAGGAAAGTGACATTCCTCGCCCACAAGTCCTTGTGGGATACTTTCTAAAACAGCGCTGAAGACCCTACGGATTTGATTCTCGATCACATCGAGGGTCAGAACTCGGGGTTAACGGTATCTAAATAGATAGTGTTGCGCACGGTCCAAAAACCCTCAGTCACAGAACTGATTTTCTCCGTGGACCATCTATCCATGGAGGAACTAAAGAAGGCTCAATCATCAATTTGGGTACAAGTTCGGCTCTGTCAAACTTACACCCAAGGGTGGAGCAGTAAAAGCTTTGTCGGAGGTTGGGGATGTCCCAAGTCAGAATAAATCTCTGGCTGGCGGTCCTCAGCCTTAGATATTGGTCAAAGGAAAGGCGGGTAAAGCAGTCGGGACTGCAGAATCCAAGTCGGGGTCTTCCGAAAAGAAGTCTGCTTGGACTAAGAAGAAGCCCCCTCCTGTCCGTGCGAAGCCGGGCAAAAGCTAAGATCTGAAGGAATCCACTATCAAGGCTGACAGCGACTAGAAAAAGCCATCTTAGCCATGGCCAGTGATCATCTAGATTGCCGCCAGATAAATCCCTATCATCCTAAAGCGGCGTAAGGACATTATAAACAAAGTTCGTAAATGGGCGGTGAAATATGACCAAGGTCAAGACCTTCTCGCCTTCCTCGAACGAATTGAGAAATTGGCCGACTGCTACGAAATGCACATCAACCGACTCTTTAAAACGCTCCCAGAGTTACTAACTAAGAATGCCTTAGCTTGGTATAGAAGCAACGGAGAGAGATGGTCAGAATGGACAGAGTTCGTTGAAGAATTTAAAGCATTCTTCCTCCCACCTCGTATTAACGATAGACTAGCCTAGAATATCCGAAGCCGCATACAAAAGGCTGGAGAAAAGGCTAAAGATTTTATTATAGCCATCCAGTCGTTAATGCGATGGCAGAGCAATTTATCACCTAATCAGGAATTAGAGAGGGTGTATGAAAATTTACGACCAGAGTACAAGCTGTACATCCGCAGAAGAGACTTCTCTGATCTAGTAGAACTCTGCCAGCTCACAGAAGAGTTCGAACAGATTAAGCTAGAGGAACTTAAAGCCCAGAAATCCTCCACTAGCCGTACAACTTCCTCTCCTCGTGTCTTACTGATTAGACAGACATACTATCGAGAAGAGTGTTTTTGGCGATGTGGACAGAGAGGACACCGTTCACGGGAATGTCGCAATCCCCGCCGATTATTCTGCTCACGCTGCGGCCAAGCAGATGTTCTGTCTCGAGACTGCAAGTGTCCAAAAGAGACCAGAAGACCGAAAACGTCACCGGGGTGCCAGTAAGACCGGGGGACCGGGCACCCCAACACAAACACTAAAGACCCCCAACACCACGAACCTTGCTCAACACCGAGATTTTAGTGAAACCTCTCTTCGCTCTAATAGATACCGGCTCAGGGAAATCTTTTATAGGAGCTGAACTGAAGAGCAGGATAGAGACTTTCAAAATCCCCAGCCATAGGTGCAACGTGAAAACGTCAGTTGCCAACGGATGTGAAGTACCTGTCACTACCTACTATAAACTTGACATTCGATGGAGAGAAAGCGTCATATCACATGCATTCTACTACATGCCTGGTCTCGATGAAATCGTCATTATTGGTGTCGATCTATTACAGAGATATTACACTAAACTACACCTATTAGGGAAACAAATGTTCCCGAATGAGGAAGACCTCAGTTATGGTACCGAGAGCAGTAGTCTAGCTATAGACACTCCCAAGGGACTATCTTCAGAGGATGAGCAAGTTATTTCTAAATTTCTTACCGGACAGCTCTCCCGATTTGATAGTGTTCCAGGGTTAACACAAATAACCGAATACCGAATCCGTATGAAACACGACCGTCCGATTAAGCAACGCTGTTTTCCCGTAACCCTGCAATGCAAGAAATAATAAATAAAGAGATTGATGAGCTGATCGAGAACGACCGAATTGAATCGTCTACTAGTCCCTATAGTTCTCCCATTGTGCTATTATTATTGCCGGGTCTTGGTCTCTTTCAATGGAAAGTAATGCCATTCGGACACCATTCAGCCCCCGCCACTTTCCAAAAGGCGTTATATCAAGTCATTGGACCAGAAATGGAACCTTTTGCTTTCGCCTATCTCGATGATATAGTGATTATTGGCCGAAATTTTCACGAACATCTAGAAAAATTGAAGATTGTTTTCGACCGACTCCTACAGGCGAACCTATAAATAAAACCGGAGAAATGTGTATTCCTCGTGAGAGCATAAAATATTTAGGCCATGTCATCTGTCGCGAAGGTATACAGACAGATCGCGATAAAGTAAGAGCAAGCCGAGAACTCAATCCCCCAAGAAATCCGAGAGAACTACGCCGCTTTATTGGCATTGCCTCTTGGTACATACGATTTGTCTCTGAATTCTCCACAACCACCGCACCCCTCACTAAACTACTGCGGACAAATTCGAAGTGGAAATGGGAGGAAACTTAAGAACAAGCACTCCATCAGCTTAAGAGAAAGCTCACCGAAGCGCCCGTACTCACATGCCCCGACTTCACACAAGCATTTGTGCTACAAACCGACGCTAGCCAAGATGGGCTTGGCGCTGTACTCTACCAGAAAATAGAAGGCAGAGAAGGTGTCATATCTTATGCTAGCCGCACGATGAATGACACCGAAAAGAGATACTCTGTAACAGTTAAAGAATGTCTCGCCATCCTATGGGGTATCAGGAAAATGAGACCCTACATGGAAGGGTATCATTTTACTATCATAACGGATCACCAGTCACTCAAATGGCTCAAGTCTTTAGAGAGTCCGTCTGGCAGATTAGCTCGCTGGGTTACAGCAGTATGACAATGAAATCCGCTACCGTAAAAGAAAGCTGAACGTTGTAGCTGATGCTCTCTCCCGACAGCCCATACCCGATATAGCCATGTGCAACATAACCCCCGAGACCCCGAAATGTACATGGTATGAGCGGAAGCTACGCTCGGTGCAAGAGAACTCCTCTGCACACCCCAATTTCAGACTCCAAGATGGGAACCTATACCGACACATATATAGTGCCTATAACCACACCGACGACGTGTGGTGTGGTAACTTACACCACAGAAACTGAGTGTACCCGGCCCCCTCCTACAGAGAGTCTTAAAGGGAAACACGACGATGCTACCGCTGGGCATGGTGGAATATCTTAAACAATCTGCCGTACCGCTAAAAATTATTATTGGCCCGGCATGTTCCGAGATATAGCCAAATACGTCCGCTCGTGTGACTCATGCCTTCGACACAAAGCTCTTCAGCAGAAAATGGCACGGGAAATGTATATGACCGAAACGTCCGAACCATGGAAAGTTGTTACTGTCGACTTCATCGGTCCGTTACCCAGGTCCAGCAAAGGCAACACTGTCATTTTAGTGTTCCAAGATAAGCTCACGAAGTGGGCGGAGTTTGTACCACTCCGAGATGCTACCACCCCGGCTTTAATCCGAGCATTCAGGGAACGAATATTTCCTAGCTTTGGATGCCCTCGAATATTCATTTCCGACAATGGCCGACAATTTATTAGCTCACAATTCCGACATTTTCTCAGTCAACTCGGTATACTTCATCGACTAACCCCTCCGTATACTCCTCAGGCGAATCCGACCGAACGAAACAATCGTGTTTTCAAAGGCATGGTAATCCAATACGTAGACAAAGATCAACGGAACTGGGATCAATACGTACCAGAGTTAGTGTTAGCATACAATACAAACCAGAGCGATACAATGGGTAAACGCCAGCTTTTCTGAACTTTGGAAGAGAACCAACTCTCCCCAAATCTTTATATCAAGAACCAGGCGGGCCAGCCTCATATCAATATTCCTTGCCCCAACAGAAGTGCCAAAAACTCAGACAGACCTTTGAAATGGTTAGGGTTAATTTAGGAAAAGTATTTACAAAACAGAGACATCATTATAACCTGCGGCGGAGACCCTGGTGACCCAACCTTGGAGACTCTGTGTTACGGAAGGAGCAACGACTTTCTTCTGCTATAAAACACCACTCCGCTAAACTGGGAGCTAAATACGAAGGCCTTTTTACCATTACAAAAACTATCTCTCCTGTAAATGTCGAAATCACCGACGAGCGAGGCCGTATGACCAGAAAAGTACACGTTAAAGACCAGAAAGCTTATTACCACCGAGATAACCCAGTTCTGCCAGTGTATAAAAGGCTGAGCACTGCAAAGGGAGAAGCCTTTCCAAGTACAACCGTTTCCGAGATCAGTCAACTCAAAATGAGTACAATGAGTGATCCTACTATCAGGAAACTGACACAACCTGCAAAGGTAACATCTATGGCAGCAATTAGGACGCTGCCACGGGACCCAACGAACCGGCCCAAGAAGAAATGGGTGACATTTGCCCCCATCGTACGTCCACCACCAGGCCCACCCGATCAAACCAACCAGGGGATCTCAGCCACTAGTAATCCGGAACCAACACTATCCATGGGAATATCGCCACCGAAAAGCCATGCTGGTGGAACCAGCAGCCCGAAATCAATGCCATCCCTGGTGGCACTGCCGGAAGAGGCAGACACCGCGACGAAGGAGAAGGGAACAGCTACACCAATAGAATGTCCGGCCCAGTGTACCCTCAAAGAAACCCAAACCGTAACGAAGACCAGAATCACCCCTACTCAAATACCGCTGCCAATAGACCAACCAGCCTACACCCGCAGAAGAAGAAGGCAATCACGAAGACAACCAGCGCCACTCAGAGTGTCCAAGCAAGGTCCGTCACTCCGCTTAATCAAGCAGAAGCCCCAAGTCAAATACCGCTGCCAAGAGACCAACCAGCATACACCCAGGAGAAGAAAAAGGCAATCACGAAGACAACCAGCACCACTCAGGGTGCACAAACGAGGTCCATCATCCCACTCAATCAAGCAGGAGCGCCGAGCCCCCGTCATCACAGCCAAAATCCAGCAAAACGAGGAAGCCTACACAGCTCCCATCAATGCGGGATACCCAGGTCCGACCACCAAGAGCAAAGGAAACCGAGATGAACTACACAAAAGTACCCTCGACCAGCCAGTGTGCTAGCGCCAGTCAATCACTGGAAGGACGCCGCATCACCACACCGACAATCGACCTGACCAGCCCACCAAACCGACAATCGACCTGACCAGCCCACCAAACCAGTTGGACTGTGTTACCACCCAGAAAAGGGCACCCGCTAAACAATCCACCCACGCTGTATCCACTAGCAAATGGAAAAGTCCACGACAACAGAAACCCGTAATTGAGACAAAGCCCCCAGAAGTTCACTCCCTCAATTATCCCGCGAAGGTTTTCGCAGCAGCCCGTCGCCGGCTCCAAGTGCTCCAACCCAAGGGACAGGAGTGCCGAGTGATGATTTCTTTTGGTACTGTCCAGGTCCTACGTCTAGCGGTCGGGAAGTGGATCCTCCGATGGCGAGGACTTGTACAGTATGTTTAAATCCAGAAGACCCAGAACCAGAGTCCGACACCATGAAATATTTTTCTTGTTTTGTTGTATTTTTCTAATCTCATATAAACTTAGCCTATAAGATACTGAAAGTTAAGTCGCCTGAATTATGAAGCCAAAGTTCATTTCGTTACAATAAAGAAATCAGGGTTTGTGTGCCATATGTCTTTTGTTGAGGTTGAGGTTTTGAACTAATAGTTTTAATCAGTAAGAAGTCCCTTCAGTATGTGTGAAATTTTTTTTGGAATTTATACTTATCATGAACTAGTTTTTTTTATGTGTTAAGGTGAACTCCCGAGCCTGTCTGACTGAGTTTTCTAAAGGGATAAATTGGTTTGCTTTGTAAATAAAGTCCGACAAGGAAAGAGTTTTCTACTCCTCGCTTTTAAAAGAATAAAATCTATGACTCTTTTCACTTTGAAGAAAGAGGGGGATGTAACGAAGTTACAAATTTAAACCGAATTAAATTATTTTTGCCCCCCACTGCGTTATTTAATTAAAACTTGAACTTAAGTCAAAATAACCACGCCACTGAGGCATGCCAACAAGCTGCATGATCAGCACGCCAGCACATGTACTAGTCAAGTACAAGAAAAGCTTTTCAAAAGAGCTTGCAAGCTGTTTTATACTTACGCCAGTAGAAGCATCAGGCACTCAGCCAACTGAGAAGCTCTGACCCACGGCTATATAAAGCGCGCCATTCGCCCACAGAAATCACTCTGGTCAGCGAGCTCGACGAGATAGGTGATCAGACATTTTACTGGGGTGACTAGTGGTGCGCGAAATTCCCTCACTAGTAAACCCTTGCACGCCGTGTGAATAATCCCCGTGCATTTTCGTAACATTTCCTTGGTACGTGGTGTGATTTTTCCCGGTACCATCTGTCCTCATCCGTTGTGTTAAGGTTAGCGTGAACCATCCCGCCTTAGCGTTTCCTTGGTACGTCATGTGACTTTTCCCCGTACCATCTGTCCTCATCCGTTGTGTTAAGCTTAGCGTGAACCATCCCGTCTTAACATTTTCTTGGTACGTCGTGTGATTTTTCCCCGGACCATCCGTCCTCATCCGTTGTGTTAAGGTTAGCGTGAACTATCCCGCCTTAACATTTCCTTGGTACATTGTGTGATTTTCCCCGTACCATCCATCCTCATCCGTTGTGTTAAGGTTAGCGTGAGCTATCCCGCCTTAACACTTAATTGGTACACCTTGTGATTATTCCCCGTACCATCTGTCCTCATCAAATATTCTCTTGACGTATCACCGTCTCCCGCTCAGGTTATTATATTGTTGAATTCAGAATTATTAGCATAGTGGTAAGCCGTGTGAAGTTCCCCTTACCACTACCTAGTTTTCAGTATACTATACATAGATCTAGGATATATATTGAATTTGGAAGAAGTAGTCTCTTTAGTATTAAGTTCAGAATTATTAACATAGTGGTAAGCTGTGCGAAGTTCCCCATAGTCTCTAGTATAGATGATAAATAGAACTAAATTAAGTTAGCTGTGTAACTGGTAGGCTATTTTATTAAATAAAGAATTATTTTTATTTATATTGTAACTGAAGGAGTTTCATTTTTAAGAAACCCTGGTCCGACGAGCTATCCGCAGCCATCCCACCGAATCTCTGTTACAGAATATTGTGACACCGCATCTTTCTATGCTTTTATTTTGTATTGCGATTTCAAGCAAATCTCCTGGAGGAAGGGGAAGTGTGTTACGGTCTAAAAATTCAAAGGTGGCGGTTTCACCCATATTGTGTTGTACATAAATTACCTATAGTTTTGATGCTGCCTGAAATTTTTATTACAGAACCACAGACACAACAGCAACGATTAGAATCGGTGCCAACTTCAGAGGAAAATGTGGACAATTCTGGGCTCTTACCGAGCAAACGACTGCCCACTGAAAGATGAAACGTAACTCCTTGTGGCAAAGGACTGTCGCACCGAGGACCAAACATATCACGTTTGAAGAATGGTATTTTATTTTCCCCGCGGCATCTGATGCGAAAGGCAATAATCCAGTAACGCAGAATCCTACTCATCACCGTCCTGGGATCAGCCTCAACACCACTTTTTTTCAATTACTCTATCCTATTCTGGGATAAGCCGGAATGTGTATAAAAGATGAAATGTAGATAGATAGTACATAGTATATAGTTAGCTCGATTGTTAATGTGAATTAGAGAACTACTAGAATCACCTATAGGCACTAAAAATACTACGAAAGGTTATCCTTTTTTGTTTTTGCTTTAGAAACAGTAGAATTAAAAAATTAAAACACTATTAAGTAGTAATTTTGAAAGCGTAGCCAGGGGTTACTAGGAAAGGAACAAAATTTCCTTTCTTTTTTCTGCTTATATTTCACCACTGCTTGCCAGCCTTCAATCCTTACCACTTAGTCGTGACAGTATTAAACTTGTAAGCTGGTCCAAACCTCTAGAACCGCAAAAACAAAAATATAATAATAACAACATTGATTATAATAATACAAAACAGAAACAGAGACTCACGAAATAAAAAAAAACAGATCAGACAAAATAAGTAAAACACATCGAGTAAAGTAAATAAAATTAAAAAAAATAACATAAATCAAGCACAATAAATAAAATAAGTAGAATAAAACAACCAAAAACAAAGTGAATAAAATAAATCCCTACATATAGACAGAATATCAATAATGTTCTGGAACGAAGCTGATTACATGTGCAAATAAAATATTGCTCGAACAGCGAACGGATGTGAAAAACATTGAAAAAGAAAAGTAGAAGACCAAGTGCAGCAGACAGCAAAAGGGACGGAGTTCCCTTCCCTTTTCGATGTCAATTAGAATGGTATAAGCAAACGAGGGTTCTCTCAGTGATAATAAGTATTTACAAAAAGAAATGGTGAAAATCTAAAAGGGGAAAATTTAATAAGTGAGAACGTGAAAATTTAAAATAGGAAAGTTTAACAAAAGGAGAGGCGAAAATTTAAAAGAATAAATTCGAAGGAAAGTTATCAACTCGTGGCCGAGGGCAGAAATCGCAAGCGAGCGGAGTCATAAAAGACAAGTTAGAAAGTTGTGGAAGGAGGCTTGGACTGATTCGGTTCACTTAGAGGAAAACAAGACATATTAAAGCCATAAATTTAGATGGTTGGCCGGCAAGGCGTTGGAGATTCTGGTTTTTGTTATCTAAGATAAGTATTCTTTTCTTGTCACTTCATTTTGTGTTCTTTTCCTCGTGGCTGACTGGCATGCATACCATATTTCCAATGTGCGTAATTTTTATTTTTCTGGTAGTATACCAATTTATTCAAGGTTAAAAAATCCTTTATTAATCCTTTGAACGCCTTTAATACTTGAATTTGAAATGAACATTTGTTGTACCAAAACGGGCATTTGAAGTACATTTAATTTTAGCACGTTGTCCATTAATTAGATTAATTAGGTATTATAGTACTGTACGGATAGGTAATCTTCTTTGAACATGTGTTACGACCAAAAGAATAGTGATTTTATTTATAACGAAAATAAAGAAAATATTATGCAGAAAAGAGAAGGAGGTTGTTAGTTATATTTTCGTTTCAGGTCTCGTGATCTATCCTCTGTTGAAAAGATCACGTGGCGCCCTTTTGTTTTAATTTTCAGCGTAGTGCAGTTGGTCGATTATCCTGCCTGGTGGATCCCGCCGTCTTCGCGAGCTGCGTGTTCGTACTCTGGGTGTACGTAACAAGACACTTGTTGCATTAAACGAAGTTCATTATTAAGTAACATATGGGATTTTTCATCCGAAAAATTATCTTTACAGGAAGTGAAAAACTCTTCAATGGTTCGGAAAGTCTTATCGTGAAACAATTCTAATGCCTGACCACGCAAATAAGTGGGAGTTCAATTCAGTAATAGAAGTTTTTCCTCGTGGGTTTCGAAATATTCGTATGCCAGGCGACAACAAGTCATAAACATACATATCTCATTCGATAAATTCGAATTATCTTCGTCAGAAAAAAGGGGAATACGATTTAAAACAGCACTATTTACTGTCTCTATTTTTCTACACACCTATGTATTTCTATACTGGATGGCGCTGAGATGAACCTTGGTCTCAAGTATTTCCTTCCGTTACATAACTTTATAATATTCACAACTCTCGTTTCACTTACTTTTCCGTTTCTGGTTGCTGTTCGGCTATTACTCCCACAGCTGCGTCGCTTGTTTCTTCAATGTTTGCTATTTTACCGCTGTGTGAACTTCAGTTATTATTTGTTCCCTTGTTGTTGTGATTGGAACCTCAGTTAGATTGATATTTTGGAGCTCAGAGCTTCCAATTTCTGAGATTTTACTTCCGGATGTTGGCGTAGAAAAGGTTGGGCTTCTCTCCTCGAAACTGAGGGAATCTATTCTCTTTATAAATCTTTCCAATCAGTTTTCCAAAGGTAATTTCGGCGTGCTAGTCGTCCCGGGCATGAAAACTAGTATCCTCTTTCATACACATGTATGTACATAACTGCACAACGTTTCTTTTTTTTACTTATTTTTTTTCGTTTTCCCATATAAGTTTTCACACTGATTCACTTCTTTATTTTTCGAACGACAATTCTAATAATCTTACAATGCTCACACATGTTTTTTGGTAAAAGCTCCGGTTGCGCCAATTTTTCTTGGGAGTTATAATTAAAACGACTTAACTTCACGACAATTGAATCATACTGAATTAACTTCTTTCTCGTTACATGAAATTACATTTATTTCTTTAGTAAAATTATTTCAAAATGGGGTCATTCTTGCATTATTGCTTCTTGTTATTCATTGAAGTGATCGACAAATGTTTATTAAGCGATTTATTGTCCTATTGGAAAACTTGACATAATTTACACAATAAAGCCAAAGTAAGTTTATTAACAGCAATAAGTTAACAATTTCTTGTTTCCTAACAAAACTACTTTCATATGTAAAACTCCTGCAGTAAGACAAGGTAAAAAGACTGTGATATTTGCCTTCTAACCGGCCCTCTACTCTCTTTTTCAGGCTTTGTTCATGGCTTGTATATTCCGGGGGTTACGCCTATCCTCTTCACGTATATGTGTATGGGTAAATATATTGCAAATGCATAAGGAAATGCACAGACAGAAGAGAGTAAAAAATTGAAAGTTTTAAATTTATTTTTGGAGTACCCCCGACCCTGGATCTTGTTTATCCCTGAAGCAAATTGGATGTTATCCCATTTAGTGTGTCCTAGTAAACTTTTCGGTCAGAAACAGTACTAGGCTCTGTTTACCTACAACACTTTTTTGTTATTTTTGGGAAATTTTTTCTTGTGCTACAGCTCACACAGCACTGCGGATGTATTGTTACCATATATGCACTGTGTGTGTTCAGGGATGGAGGTAACACGCTGTTTAATAGCTACCGGTATTTTCGGCTTTTACCGACATCAAATCGCATTCGTGCGAGAGTTGGCTTTGAATATATAATTCCGCTTGGGTTTTCATCAGTTGCATGCACTTTGATTTAGGAGCACCAAAAGATATTCATTCTCCCAATGTGAATAAAGTTGGCTTGACGCCCCTTTGAATTTTGTTGAGTGTGGCATAAGGGGAGAGACATGAAAACGACCAGATTTAGTTTGGAATGGAAATTCTTAATAATAGACCAGCTAGAATATAAAAATTTAGAATGAATAGAAAATACATATATTAAAAAATCTTTAAAAAATATTTAATGTGGTTAGTTATGGGGGAGGGATAGCAAAGGCTTTAGTTACGATTGTTATTCAATAGTTCCAGCCTAAAAAGACCAAATGGGACTATTAAAACTGTCTAAATAAGTTGGTAAAGGCTTCCCCGTTTTAAACTAAACTAGAGTCAAGATAGTCAAAACTAAGGAAAAAATATTTCCACTATTTTTATAATGTCTTTACAACGACCATCCAAATGAGTAAATAACATAATTGAGGTGGGTATATAGGACAGTAACAGAAGCTCACCATCCTATGCTAAGTCCAGGATCTGCCAGTTACTATGGCTGTCGTCTAAGTACTTCTTGATCTATGTATCACCCCAGTGAGTTTCAGTTGAGAAGCTACTTCGATTTTTTTTTTATTGTCGTATCTCGTAGGATCAATTAAATTTCACATTTTATTTCAACACTGTCACATCATCGATTCTATCCTGTTTGGAACGTCTGCAAAGTTTTACAATTTGGACCCGGTCTAACCAATGAATTTTAGAATGATTTGAGTGATTACTAAATACAAGAGATTTCTTTAGAAGGTGTTTAGACGAAAAAGAACTCTAATGCATTCAGGACTTGTTTTTCGAACCAATTGCGATCTGGTGAAGGTGATAATCTTAAGAATGAACGAACCTGTTCGATTCATATGGAGCAGTAGTAGATTCTAGCTACGTCAAAATATTACTACTTGCAAAGTTGTACGGATGTGGAATTTTAATGTATCGTCCAAAGTTTTATATGAGGGCCGGTGGGTTACTTGATCTGGGACCACCACTCTAACCTACCTTTACCAAGGGCTGAAGTTACAAATATTTTACGCACTTGGTAGTTTTTTATGCAAAATAGGAATATTATTTTCTATTGACGCAGGAAATTTTCAACAATATTTTTTTTACTAGTTAAGGACTTATATACAAGATTCTGCCAATTTTCGAAGGTACTTTTCTAGTCGCGGTTTAAAAAAAATGACGCATATATTGAGTAACATTTTTTTACATGTCCTTTATGAACAGAGTTAAATATAAGTACAAACAAAGAAAAGAAATATTAACAAATGGCGGAGATATAGCATAATAAAGCCATGTACTTTTTGCGCGCGTTGATGTGGGTGTCGGAAAAAAAATTAACAATTGAATAATGAATGTATCTTTGGTGTGAACCAACAATATTATAAAAAAAAATTATTATAATAAAAATTAGAAACTTAACATTTTTTCCTGAATTTTCTGTCGGTATTTTATTTTTTATATTTTTTTGTGTCACTGAATATGTTGTAAAAATTTCAAAGCGATCTGAACGTTCGTTCAACAGTTAGAGCTTTCACAAGTTTCAAAAAAGTGAGTCGTGGAAAAACGCCTCTGAAGCTGGCCGGGAGCTATCTATTATAAATGTAATCTTACATGCAGTAATCTGTAATCTATCCTGCGGTATATATGAGCCCGTTTGCTGTACCGTTACACGATTCTATGTAGGTATAATAAGTGATCAATAGAAAAGGGTAGCTGCCGATTTAGCATACGTCTCTCCGTAAAGCGCGGCCGGTTACCGCCGCTACCGCCTGCTTCCAAGAAAATAAAAGTTTTTATGCTCTAAATGCTGTAACTTCAACAATTTTCGGAATTTTTAAATTCTGTAAAGCTTAACAAATTCCTAACCGTTCAGACTAATGGTATCAAAACAAATAAAAATTTTAACATTTTTCGCATATAATAGGCCTGTTGTTGTTTTTATAATAAATTTTTATTACACCAGGGCAACAAGGATTGGAAGGTCCAAGATGCAGGTCAACAGGGTAAAAATTGATAGGACAAGTTTTAACATGAAGATATCCCATTATTACGATGTTGAAAGTGACTTTATTAAAATTGTTGAACTTGCGGCAACCCTTGTAAACCAGCTCAAATTGGTCGTATTAAATGTCGAACGATAGCATTGTGAATAATGAAAATAACTCAATCAAACAAGATAAGGATGCTGGGGTGTCATCCTCATAAAAATAATAAGAAATTCCAGTTTCACCTTCATTTTAAATCACTTTTTATTATTATATCCCCTCCCCCACCGCCAACGCTTTCCTATATATTCATTTTGTTGTTCAACGTGGATTGAGGAAAGACGGTATTTAAGGGCACCCTGTATATTTGGATGCTATTTGATAAGACTGATAAGCTGGAAGGCTAAAGTCTTTTACAGGGCATTCTCGTAATAGTTGCAAACCTAAACTCAAATAACCGGCCAAGTGCGAGTCGGACTCCCGCACGAAGGTTTCCGTACCATCGTACGAAATTTAAGACTATGTCCTTTTTATTTATTTTTTTACATTTTTTGTAATAAATAAAAAAATTGTTTTTTCTATTTTTCTCAAAGTTTTCATTTCTTTCTTCTTCATTTTTTCATTTGTTTTTCAAATCACCCAATTTCGCTATTTGGGACCTGTTGATGAGTCAAACCAAGACTTGAAACTTGTCACCAAAAAATAATGAGTTGTGTGATGAAATAACAAATTAGAACATTTTTTAGCTTTTGCTATATACCGGAGAATCCCAAAAAATTCTTTCTTGTACAAAATATTTATTTTTCAAATGTGAGTAGGCGTCGCGTGAAAAAAAAAATGCTGTCATTTGAAAAAATAATAATAATGCTGTCATTTGAAAAAAAATGCCTACTTATGATATTAATAATGAATGAGAATAAAACGAGGAAAAAAACGCCGAAGAAATCACATTTCTTGTATGAGGGTCGCCTTTAATTTTATTTTATTTTTATTATTTGTTGTTATATCGCCAATAGAAAAACTCACTCTGTGAAAATTTAAACTGTCTACCTATTACGGTTCGTAATATAAAACCTGGTGACGGACGGACAGCGAAGTCTTAGCAGTAGGGTTCCCGTTGTTACCCTTTGTGTACGGAGCCCTAAAAATGGGCGAAATCGAGCAACTTCTTGTTTCAATTGGTATACAAAATTTACAAAATTTTCCAATTTTGGTGATTTGATTACTGGTTGAGAAGAATGCGATGACAAAACGATCTCAATTTTTCTATGCCATTAATTATAATAAAATTTCAAATAGGATTTCAAAAATGAATCAAATCGAGGAACTCTTTTAAAATGTTCGCATAAAGAAACCTCGCCTTTTTACATATATCAAGTATGAGGAAGTCTTAAGAAAACAAAATGTCTAGTGAAAATCATATCGAAAGCAAATTGTGATAAGAAGGTATATTTTTCAAATAAACAATGTCAATTATAGTCAAAATTCTCTTAGAGTGTCATACCCAAGTATTCTACTTAAAATGGAAGTCATTCACATAAGAACGTCCCCAAGCATTGCTAATATATCCAATCCCTCAAAGATCTTTGCATTATCATTAACCACTTGGCACCCTTATTCTTCCCTTTGGGCACATGGATAGAATAGCAATGCCTTTGGAAAAATATGAAGAACTTTTTCGAGACTTATCTAATTATATTAAGAATAATATGACAAAGAAAACGTCGGCACCACCAGTGTAGTTGGCAAATATGGACTAATTCCTCGTGAAATGTAATTACGCCTATCACTTTAAGTTAACGTACTTAGATCTGGCTTTTCTTTTAACTAAGTGAGATAGCAGCTCAGGGGACTCATTTTGCAACTTGAAAGGGTTTTTATTCATGACTTGGCTTGGTGAGCAGCCAAATAATTTTACGTTAAGACAACTTTTCAGTGAGAGTGTATCATTTGATAGAAATTTGTGTCTTTACACAATTAATATTCGATTTAGGGCACAAAGAATTTCTCCTTATGCTCGGCTTTTTATGTATATATGTCAGATAAGTTGAAAGTCGAGACCCAAAGCAAAATTGTGTTTTGATCAGTGAAATTCTGGCTCTAGTTTTTTTCCGGAACAAGATACTTTTCTTCAGTCGAAAACCAAAGAAACTTTGTTAGAAGTATTTATTCTAGTCGGTACCCAGAATAAATTTTTATCACAGTTGGTACCCAAGATAAAGTTTTGTGTTAGTAATTGATATTCTTGTCGACACCTAGAATAAATAGTTTTATCGCAGTCGATACCCAACATAAAGTTATTGTGTTAGTAAAATTTATTCCAGTCAACGCACGGAGAGAATAAATAGCATTATCTCAGTTGATAGCCAAGATAAAGTTATTATGTTAATAATATTTGCTAGATCAGTCGATTCCGTGAATGATATGAATCCAATCAGCGGTTGATGCAAAAAGAGGCCGATTCAAGCTAGCACCCGAGTTATATTTCCTCGGAATTGTGCACGCCACCAATAAGTTGTTCTAAAATACGCATTTTCACGTTGTCTCTATTACGGTGGTCCTGCATTGCCGACTCCTTACATTTAGTTGAAAGATACGATATCTGACGTTTATTGTTTGTTTGCGTTATATTCCTGTTCGGGAGTAGGTAAGCATCATGACTTATAATAATTTAGGATATGATTACTTCTATCTGTTTTTTTTCGTTTCTTTTCAGCGTTCAATGGAGGATATAAGTTTGAAAAGAGTCAAGCGGCAGTAATTCTCTACGCCTCGTCGTAGGAGTTCGAGCTCGAACACAATGCCTTGGAAATCCTCCAATTTAAAGGTTATGTTTTATTTAGGTTTTTTAGATTTAGTGAAAGTGATCAAGGTAAAAAAATAATTTCCAATGAGCTCTAACTTAGGGGATAGTCTACATATACCAATAATGTTGTTTCTGACATGATTCCATCAGAATTTTCAATATTTCTTATGAAAAATGTATTACCAAAGAAGTGTACTTTGAGATTTTTACAGGAGAAAGCCTTTTACCTTTTATATGAAAAATATTAGAGAATTTAGAAATTCAATTTGAAGTTTTTCTTGAGATTATCCCAGATGTGAAAAACACGTCCATATACATTCATATATCTTATGACAGGTGACTGTCAGCGTTGCTTATCATAAGTATTTTCTATTGAAAACTAATATCAGGAATACACATATACACACATACATATATACATACATACATACACCTATGTACATTAAGAAATTTGTTCACAAAAAAAAACGTATAATATTTATTATGTATGTATGTAAGAACTAGGAGGACTTTTTCTTAACCTGTTTCGCCCCACGGTTACTTTTTCGCAACATGAAGTTTGTACTGCCTGTGTTCTTAAGGACATGAAATGTGTTGCATACTTTTCTACTTTTTTGAATCTGGAACATGTGGACTACTTTTAGGCAAAAAGATATTTTACAAAAGTATTGGTAATCGGCAACACAAAATTAAAACAACTGAATATGTTCAGCGTGTTTAGCGAGTGCTTCAAAATAATTAAAATATTTAAGCTAAACAAGCAATTTAAGTGAAATCTCTACATATTCCGCTAATATAAGTAACAGTGCATATTTTGAGTGTAAATGTAAGTTTGTGTCATAAGCTAAATTCCGCTATTTTGCTGTGAAAATTAAATGTTGCGAAAACGCAACCGTGGTACCACACGCTAACTTTATTCTCTATGTAGATGTCAAAACGGTATCTTAGGTCGCCCACAGATTGGCGAGCGGTGAGCGGTGAGCTGTGAGCGTTGAGCGGTGCGCGATATGCGGCAAAGCTTTCACATTGATCCGCTTTAGATATACGTTGCATCAGAACTTTTAGTGCATAATGATGTCAAGGCTTATGAGAAAAATTGTATTACTCGATAATTGATTTTAACAAAAACCGGAAAAGACTAGCAATTTTAAAATAAAAAAAACCAGTTGGAGTCTTGAAAATAACATATTATATGAAGATCTTCCTAGAAATTCTGAGCATTTTTTTGAATATCTACGAATGTCAATTAAAAATTTCGATTAAATTTTAATAAAACTTAGAAATCACCTGCAGAATAAAAGAGACTTCTAATGGCCAATAAGTCCAGAGGAAAAACTTTGTTTTATAAATTACACCACAGCTAGCGGGCAACTCTCACAGCCACCGCTCACCGCTCTGTTCAGCTGAGCTGTGAAAACACCGCTCGGCGACACAGCTCAACGTTCACCGCTCAACGCTCTTCAATGTGAAAACTTTCGTAGCGACGGCCTGGCTAAGCGGTGTTTTACCTCTCACAGCTCATCGCTCAACGCTCACCGCTCGCCAATATGAAAGCGACCTTGCTCTTCAAGAAGCGGTCACGGGAATCGAAGTCTGGATAGATGAAAATCAAGATTTTTCTACTGCTTATATAATTATTTTACCTTCAGAGGAATATGGTTGAATCAGAAGATCCCAGAAGAGAAGGATGCCGGGGGAGTTGTTGATGAGTACAAGTTCTCTCAGGATGTAGCCAGGAATCTCGATATACATGTAGAGCATTCCGACTGAGATACTGATGATGAAACACCCCTTGTCCATTTCCAAAGCTCGACGTCATGTAACGTGCAACGAGATGCGAACTGGAAAGGAACGAACTGCGGTAATAAATTTAAGACTATTCCAGTCAGTAGGAAAGGGAGAAGCTCGAACGTTCCTTTTTTCATCACACAACACTTGATCTTTTCGAAGAATTTTTCACCGAGGAGATATATAATCTAATACTAGATCAGACAAATATATATGCTGCTCAGAAAAACAACCAATTTGTCCTTACCCCCTCATATTTGAAAAGATTCCTAGGAATTTTGATGTTTTCTGGCCGCCATACTGCTCCCCAGGAAAAATTGTACTGGTCTAATTCACCTGACTTTGATTTCAATGCAATAAGAAATGCGATGTCCAGGAGCATGTACTAATATAAAGTCAAATATGCATCTTGCCAATAATGACCACATAGACCGAAATAATATATTTTATAAAGTGAGTCTAATTTCCAATAATTGCTCTAAGTTTGGAATATTTTCGCACCTCTTATCAATAGATGAATCTATGTATGTCGCCCTATCATGGTCGACATAGTCCCAAAATATTTATAAAAGGGAAACCCATTCGCTTTGGATATAAGCTTTGGTGCTTGGCATCGTCCACAGGATATTTATATAATTTTTTCCCATATAGCGGCAAAAATGAAGCATTTAAGTCTTCCTTTCGAGTTGACGAAAACGTCGTTAGGCATTTATTAAGTGTTGTTGAAAAGCCAGAATGTCATAAATTATATTTCTATAACTTTTTTACTTCGCAAAAACTCTTAGCGAAATTACACTTAGGAGGATTTTTTGCTACAAGGACAGTTCGAGATACTAGATCAGGAAGGTGTCCACTTTCTAACCCGAAAATTTGCAAGAAAAAAATAGAGGTGAGTTTGAAGCTGCTTTGATGAAGATAATCAATGTTTTGGTCTTAGATGGAATGATAATTCAGTAGTTACTTTCCTGCCTGATTGTGACAATATTGAACCAATAACTACCGTGAAAAGGTTTTGTCAAAAGAACAAGAGCTTTGTAAATATACAGTGTCCTGCTTTAGTCAAAGCCTACAACAATGGAACGGATGGAGTGGATTTATTCGACCGCTTTTTTGTCGCAGTATAGAATCCACATAAAGGGGAATGCATGGTGCATTCACCGCATAGATTTTCGTCGACAGATTGGCATTCAGCTTTTATCAACTGCTGTGTAGGATAGCAGACCAAATTGTGAAGTAAATCGATTTGTTGAATTAACTACACCAAGTTGCAGCAGATTCTCACAAGTTCGACACGATATAGTGAAAATCGACGATGGCAAAAGAAAGCGATGTCGAGTATGTAAAAGCCAAACATTTTTCAAATGCGAAAAGTGTTCAAGGAATGGGATTGATATACCTTTACACGTTAAATGTTTTCAACAGTTTCACAAAAAGAAATAAAAATTGTATTTTTTTTATATTATTTTACGTACAAGTTTTTTTTTCTACATTACCTTTTTTTAATTAATAAAAATGTATTTTGCAGTTATTAGTGAATTGTTTTTTTTATACTTTTTTGTACCACGGTTGCGTTTTCGCAACGTATCAGATATGCTAAACCATTAGCTCAATATTGATAAAATTTGTTATTTACATATATTTCACTAAAAATATAAAACACAAGAAGTTTGGTCAAAATATTTGGCTGACGAAAATATTTGGCTGACATCTCAATCTTTTAAGTTTTTGTTCTAGTAGTTCTGAAGTGTTGACATTTTGACATCCCATAAAGTGGTATTGGTCCAACAAAGAAAGTTTTTCCTATTCTTTAATATAGGTCTGCATTGCCCTCAAAGCCACTTAGATGTACTTCCACACTATCGTTGCCTTAATGGTGTGGGACTTTATCAACATGTATCTAGGCCGGATTCTGTAACACGGAGTATTTGGGAGATGAGAATTTCATTTTCTTAGAATTCCTAATTCCCTAATTTTCCATGGCCAATTCACTAACATGGTTGGAGAATTAGGGTAAACGTAAGAAATGTGAAAAAGTGCGACGATTAAGGGTATCACTTGTTATTGTAGAGGGTTGGACCTTTCTTCATATTTGAGGTACATCTGTCTATTACCTTCCAATGTCGAAATAAATTCAAATTTATTTTTTGTAGGGGTAGTTTTTGAGGAATGTAGGAGGGTAGTTTTTCCGGGATAACGAGAGAATGGAGAGAAGAAATAGGATATGTGTGGTATAGAAAAAAGGGAGCTCAGGGCGAACAAGATAGATGGATGAAATAGGGCGGGGAGAGTTCGGGGTAGAAATGGCAGCTAATTAACGGAAATAATCAAAAAAATAAAGGCAATATCAGGAGCTGCAATAATTCGCAGAGGTAAGCTCAGGATCTGTAAGCCCAATAAAAGACAAAAATAAGAACTCGCTTTAGTAATTAGGTATGCATGGGTATTATAGGCTATATTTTATTTCGATTAACGGTAATTTGCAGATTTAAGCGGCCTCGGCGGTAAATTTTGTTGTCGCAATATTCACGGGGGGAGAGTGTTTTGGGGATCGGGGGTCGTACCACCCTTCATAGGGTGTTGTCCAAACTACGCCATGTTTGATACCAAATTAAGGAGCGAGAAGAGGGTAATCGAGTGTTGTAGTTTGTCTTTAATCGTTTTTATGTGATAGCTGATTTTAGACCGCCGAAAAACGGTTTTTTCAACTAGGGTCATATACACCCCAGTTCCCATACTTTGCATATATTTCTAACGTTCTTTGTTTCACATCCATTAGATCTCCGTTGTGAATATTTTTGTCATGGGAAGTGAATTTCCAGAGTACTTCGCAATGATGAGATGAAAATATGTCCATTTTTGTACCAAATTGGCCTTAAATGAGTTTTGAAACCAAACGATTGCCTCCTGAATGTGTGGAATCAACAAACAAACTGGACGGCTACTTCCCGTCCCTGGGTAAATCAAGCGCGAGATGCCTTTCAAAGAGCCCATATAGAAATTGTGCAGAGGTTATTTTAATTGACGTACGTCAATATCCATCACGTATACTGAAGGCTATAAAAAGGAAACTGAAGTAACATGGAAAACGGTTAGCCTGCTTCGCTTATGGCGGGCGGATGTATATTTCACTCCGAAAAGGAAATAAGGACAGAAGATTTCATAGTTATTTATATTTTCCCGGACAGGAACCGAACTCACACTTGTTAGAATCGGTCAAAGTTGGAGTATAGAAGAATTTTAAGAACTTTTATTTTCAACGATACTAAATCAATTAAGAAATAGAAGAGAAAAATCATCTGTCGTTAGGCCAGTGGTAAGGGCTGTCACTCAGCAAGCGGAAGGTACCGGTTTCAAACCCCGGACGAGGTGGTGGTTATTTCGGCTTCTATTTATGATTTGGTTTAGAATCGTCAAAAATAAAAGTTCTTAAAATCCTTCTATTCTCCAGATTTCATACTGTTTTTCATTTATTTTTGGGAAACTTTTTTTTTTTTTACCTAACCACCGTTTTATGTATTAATAAACGAATTCCAAATGGAAAATGCAATGCCAATGCCTTATCTTTTTTGACTATTATATGTGTATAAATGTGTGTGTAGTGTAAGTAAATAGAATATGCCCCAACGTTATTGTTTATTACACGCCGCATATGAGATAACGAAAAATTTTTAAATTGCAGTTTATTAAAAAAATATCTGCCATTTTACGTTTAATCCATGGAAACAATTTACGGAAGTTTTTGTTTCGCGAAATTTCTTGACATCTGAGAGAAAATGTGACTCTGTTTCTGTATTTTCCATTTGGAGATCTTTTTCAGAATAGCGTATTTAAAAAAAAAAATCTTTACCACATTTGGTTTATATAGTTGCACGCACTTTCGGCCTGCAGCAGGAACGAACACTTTAATCTTACAGAAATTATTGTTATTATTAAGTATTTTTTTAGGCCATCTATATATAAAAATAAGAAGATGCTACTCCTCTTAGTTAGGAAATAAGATTTTTTTAAATGTTGCAAACTCAAAAGAAGAACTTAAGAAGCTCAGTCGTTGCTCTAGGTATTGCGAGAGCGTCTAATGAATTTTTTCTCTTAAAGTTCCTTGAGAATAGTGTGTTCGTCCTGCTCTTCATCACTTTTCTTCGAATCAGATTCGGATAAACCGTTATCTTCGCTGGGAGGATATGTGAATTGCGAAGGCAACAAATGCTCATCTTCTGACGAAGACTCCTCCAACAGCTGTTCCAAACGTTGAATGTTCTTTGCATAGGACATTTTTGTCTGATTTCCGTACAAATGAAAATAATCCTGCATAAAGTGGAAATGGAAAGTGGTAGTTTTCTACTCTTTCGAGACCCGTACAATATGCGAGTCTACAGGCAATTCTCAACATACTGCATATGAGCAGAGAAAATTAAAAGACAAGTACCGAGGTACTGTCAGTTTTAGCCTAAAGCCGAAGATCAAAAAATTCCATAAACAAATGTGTGTGTAATATGTTTCGATCTGCAATAACAGGCGATCTCATCAGGACAGCAACGAAACCATGAAACTGCCTGCTCTCTACACCACACTGAACTCAGATACGAATAAGTTGCTGGTGGATATATATAGATTTATTTACAAATCTATAAATTATATTTGGCCATCCCATTTCTAACTAAGAAGTGGAAAGTGGTAATGAGTTGTTTACTCTTGTAATTCTCAACCAATGGTATATGAGCAGAGAATAATAGAATTTTCAGTCAACTATATAAAATTAGCATAGCTTCCCCTTTGATAGCTTCAGCGCATGGGCATGTGTACATTCTGACTCCGACTGAGACAAATCTGAAATTCGTCCCGTTTTTGTTGCTCGTATTCCATACATTTTACTTCATCCTCTGACTAATCAGCGCCATATTTATATATGTTTTTACTTTGTATTTGTCAACTTCGCAATTTCGATGGACGAAGCATATGGCATAATAATGAAATGTTTGCTGCACCACAACTCTTAAAAAACTTGGTCTCATCAATCGTCAACTCTTCTTCTTTCCGATATTGGTGGCTATGGTGGAGAATACTAAACCAACCTGTCGAATGTAATTTATCAAAGAATAAATGTTCAGTGATTTCCAACGAAAGGACCAATAAAACTACCCCTAATATTGCCCATTCTACTGTGTATTTTTCCGAGTATGTCAGCATATAGTATGTTAATTTCGCCAAAGAAAATATCTTCGACGTTGGCCAATCAATTTTGCTACGTCGGTATGGACTATCTATATGGATAATCTGGGCATGATTATCTAAATCACATTTCACATAATTATAAAACAGACAAGAGTCCAATGTAATAAAAAATTAAATTAAAATAGAAGTTAATAAATTTCTGTATCAAAACCAACCAAATTTATAGCAATTACTAGCAAAAGTGCATCTGTGCAAAATACACATTTTCCAACAATAAAATATTACACCATAGCGCACTTAACAAATCATCACGGGCATGATAACCCAGGTTCCGCTAAAAAAAATATAAAGAGAAAAGCATCATAATTCATGACCAAGCAAGTATGATATATTATTGATAGGAAATTCTTTAGGTAAATTAATTTGTTATGTAGAATCCGCACCAGTTTTGTTTATCATTCTTTTAAAATTCAAGGTGAACTTTAATATTTAAATAACGGATAAAGAATCTTCAGTAAATCAATCGCTCTAATAGTTATCAAGACGGACTACAGCCCCTTAATCCAATCCGGATTCTTTTTGCAATGCTTGCTTCAACTTCTGCATCCATTGGTGCATTAAATCTTGTACATTCGCATGCTTGCGTGCTGAGAATTACAAAGCAAGGCACAACTTACGACAACATTACATGACGACCCTGCAAACGGACTTGAATCGAGAATTATTAGAGAACAAATCAGCAGGCCGCGGCCCATAACCATTGAAGACTATGGCAGATGACAAGAGCAGCGTAAAGCATCCAAAAATAAAGTCCACCGAACAAAAATAAGAGAACAAGTCGACTAGATGGAAGAAATCTCCTGGCGGCAAAGCGGTCAAGTATAGAAGGGAAACTGCCAACCTGTACCGTTTAGCACACTTGTCTACAAACAAGGAGGGATAAACATTCATTCTTCGGTCTTATCCGCATAGCGAAATATAGGCATTAACTGGAGAAAGAAGATGTGCAACAAGGAATCAAAGGAGACCAACCCCAAAATTAAAAGACAAGTACCGAGGTATTGTCAGTTTCTGAGCTAAGGTGAAGATCAAAAAATTCCATAAAGAACAGGGCGATCTCATCAGGTCAGCAATGAAACCCTGAAACTGCCTGCTGTCTACACAATGAACTCAGATGCCAATAAGTTGCTGGTGGATATTTATATACGTATATAGATTTATTTAAGCATCTACATGTGAATCATTTTAAGGAAAATTTGTTCTCTTCACAATTAAAATGATTTTTGGGCATCCTATTTCTAACTAAAAAGTGGAAAGTGAATGTTGGATTTCTATCGATTAGGAAGTTCACCTTATAAAAACAACACACACAAAATCTTTGCTTCTTCTCGTTCATCGCGTATCTTTAACTGGAAACCGCACGACTACTTGACTCTTTTCGATCTAAGAAACAACTCGCTGAGCTTTCTCCGGCCAGTTACCATGTCACCTTACCCATTCGTATGTTCATATATGGGCCATTGCTACGTCACAATTAAAATATTTTTAAGCAGGAAGCCACTTGTTGTTTAGCTTACGCGCTTTCGTAACAAACCAAATAATTTTCAGTTTGTTATGAAGTGCTATACACTGCAACTTTTAATGGGGCTACCGCTGCCATATTTAAGTAAGACTTGCATACATTGTACTTATTGTGCGAGGTCTGTATTTAGTATCACTCAAAAGCAATGAGTCGGTGAGGAAATGCTGATCAGTTGGTTGTATCGTTCTATGATAACATCAATTGATCAGCATCATTATTTATATTCACAATAACCCTCCCAAGTGGTGAAAACGGCATCGAGGGAATCAAGATGACGTGGTAACCATGGATGAGGAAAAAGTTCCCTTTATTTTAAGTACAGTTGCTGTTGGCTTCTATACAAATATAAGCAGTTCATTTATATAGTATAATTTAGTCGGATTTTAGATTTATACATATATGTATACCCCTCTTTTCTTTTTTTACAGGTATCAAATGCGAAATATATATAATAGGTGTACATATTTTAATTAATTAATATATATCCTATACGTTTTTGTTTGTTTATGTAGGAATTTTTCACATATACGGAAATATGTAATATACATATTATAAATTAATGAATTTAATAATGAATAATAGACACAGAAAAAGGATACGAATAAACATGATTTTTAAAAAAATATTGAGCTATAGAATCAATACAGTTGTAGATGAAAGTTTAATTTTAAGTAATACACAGGGTGTCCCGTATGTGGTCTGACACCCGTAGGTTACGGATTGGTCATGCTTAGGGTGTAACGTTCGAAAATTACAGGGTGATCTATAAAGCAGACCCAAATATCTTAAAGTCCCGTTATCTCGGAAGCCGTTACGATTCACCCCCACCCACACAATTTTTTGTTTGTGTAAGCATGACCTATCCGTAGCCTTTGGGTGCAAGACCACACACGGGACACCCTGTATAGATATAGTCAATTGAAGTTTGGTTGAACAGAAATTGAAAATTGTTATTTATTTTGTTTGGTTAGTTATGGCCATGGCTATACAATCAATACATTTTACAAAAGAAAACAAAAGAATAACAAGTTGATTACCCAGAATATTTTTTTTTAATTAAATATACATAATATAAATTAGAATAAACTACACAGTGCCTACAGTGGAAAATTTTTTGATTTCCATTTTATCAAAACTTCATAATTCTTAATTGGTCTCAAGCCCCTCCTGATTGGACTTTAAACTTAATATACAATGTGTGTTTTCGAAACTTAATCAAACGAAATGTGCGGATACTAGACACCTAGACAAACAAAAACCGTTTAGGAGTTGCAGGGTGATTAAGAAAAAAAGATAGATTTTCACATAACACCCTGTATCTTAAAAAGTACATCGAGTACGGCCACAATTAAAGACTCGTTGTATGCAGAGCTTCATGACCTTTCCAACGATTGCTCAAGCAGCTCCGTACCCCACTCGTCTCAGGAGTTATAGGGGTCTAAATTAAAAATTTCGAATTTTCTTACCTTTTTTTTTTTTAATTTGACCTCTATTATTTTTGCAAAAAGGTGGTTAACATAACCTTTTTTTTATAAGAAGTGTAAACTGTAGACTTTCCTCTTTAATTTGACCTATGTGCTTAGTGTAGCCCTTTAAGTGTTATTAGCTCTTAACCTATTCTCACACCTATTTTCAAACCCATTCTCACGATAATGTGTTCCCTTAGCATATTATTTTAAAAAATATCGTCTATTTTCGGTGTGACCTGAATAGGTTATGAGTTAATAAATGTTTAAAGGCTACAGTTAACACATAGGGTGTAATAGATCAAATTAAAGAGGAGAGTCTACAGTTTACATTTTCTATAAAAAAAGTTATGTTAACTACTTTTTTGCAAAAATAATAGAGGTCCACATTTCGTTTGATCAAGTTTCCAAAATACACATTGTGTAATGGGTAATTTGGGTGGTTTTTGATCAAGTTTCCTTGACCCAATTATTTTAGGAGTGATGTTATCTGGAATAGGAATTGCATTCGGCTCTTCATTTTCCATAAGATGCTTCGTGGGTATTTCGGAAACTTCTTTCGGTGCAAGGGGTTACTTACGATCACTTGGGATCTTCAAAGAGTAGGGTATTAGGTTGCGGGTTTTAACTTTGCTTGGATATTTCGTTTTCATTTCCGTAATAGATATTGTAGAACTAGGCTCCAAATTAATCCAGCGACTAACGCTATGGTTATTCCTGTATTGGCGCGGGTTTGAATTTGATGCCTTTTTCTTTCTCTACTTAACTTTACTGAATTCATTTCTCTTTCTAAATCATCTAAGTCTTTACTCTGGCTAATGAGGGCGAAGTTATGATTTCTATGAGTATTTACCTTTAGGCTTGCGTTAGTATTAACTTTGCCTTGTAGCTCGTCATAAAGATCTTGTTTGAACAATACTTTAGGAACATTGTAGATATTGGGTTGGTGTATTGGGGATAATAACTGAAGCAGTTTTCAAAAGGAATTCTATAGTTTTCTAACGTATACGTGTAGGGTTGTCATAAAACGAGGACACTAGTGCTGTTGATGATTTAATGACCAAAATGATTACTGCGGTTAGTTAAATAGCTGCCTCTGAGCAAAATACGAACTGCCAAAAATTTTGCCTTACCGTTTTTGTTATGGTATTGGCAGTATTATTTATTATTCTGTGCTCGCAAAGAGCAGGTTCTCTTAGCGGGTTGTTTAATAAGTTCGCCAGCAGTTGGTTTTGTTAACAATAAGTGTGCTAGGTTGGGCTTATAGCAAATATAGAGTAGCAGTAGAACTTTTGCAGTGTTCTTTAAAGTCTAATGTTGTCATTTCTAAATAGTGTTGGTTTCGAGTGCTGTTCAGGAAATAATTTGCCTCAATTTTGAAAATAGCGGAACTTTTGGGTGAGAAGGGTGTTGGCAATAAGTATTCATAATGGCAGCGTGATACGATTGAAATGTTTGTTCTCTAACTGTATGGAATCAGTTTGAATCATTTGACTGACAGTTTTCAATCCACAAGATGGTTTTCATGCTTCTTTTACTATATATTTGTAACATATCGTAGGCTGTCAAAATCAGAGGGTGTAAGGTATACTGATGTAAGATGTTTATCACCAATAATTCATTTGTTAACCGTTGATCTATTCGTTGAAGCTAATGTTAAATATATGTCAATATTTCATTAATATCTCCTTTAATATTTACGGTTCTTATTTCCGATATTTCCAAATTACATTTTCTACCAACCCATGAAAGCGGTCGTCTAAGTTTTGTTCGTATTCCGTTACGTTCTTAAATGCCTCATTTATTTAATTGAATTTTGACTTGACTTTTTCTATCAAGTGAACATTTTCAGAAGCTTGAGTTAGTTTTGTATACATTTGCTCGGCATCTCTCCATCTCATCCATAGTACCGAATAAAAATTTGCTCACGCTACCTATTCCCTCAACTATTCCCCGCTTACTTCTAACGTGCAAATAGATATTTATATCTACTAGCCTATCCTTAAACTTGTTTATCTGCCTTCGTAACACAGTTTCCCTTGTCTTGCATGATTCGGCTTTTTCATGCTTTAGCTATAGCGTGCACAGAAGTCCTATTGTTTTCTCGCATTTTTCAATAAATCCTAATGCTTCGGTTTCTTGCAGCATCTGGATTTCCATATATATGACCCATATGTCTTATACATGTATGCTGGTGATAACTGTTTGAACATTACACCAGTGGGATTTAGTGGTACTACAACTGCCTGGAGTGCCGCCAGGGTATTATTGCAAAAAACACAGTAGCATAATCTGTATATGATAAATCGAATTTAGTGATGGTCGCCAATAATTAGGCTTTCAGGTAATCGTAAATCTAAAATGTTTTTAATCTATTGTTATGAACTCTTCGCAACTTATGTCTAATATTAAAGTTCAATAGACATCACTATTAACCTCTTTAATCCCATACGGTCCATTCCAAATGGGTGGCAGTTTATGTTTTTTAGTAGGGTTTCTTAAAAGAACTCGGTCACGGACATGAAATTTTACACCTCGTGCATTGCTATCGTAGTTTTCTTTGGATTTTAATTTGCCTTTTGGCAATTATTCTCTTACCCTTTTATGAAGTAGTCGCATTTTTCTTCTTCTCATTCTGACATCATCATCAAAGTTATAGAAAGGTTCAGGTTCTTTTCATAAGTTAGTAGGAGGTGGATCGTAGAATCCCCAATATGCTTACATAGGGGTATGTTTTCCTCCTACGTGTGGTGAATGATTACGCACATATATTGATTCCTCGAGACATTGGTCCCATTCCGTTGTGTCATCATTCACAATGTTCTTCAGATAGTCAACTAAAGGTCCATGTGTTCTTTCCAGAGCACAATTTGCCTGTGGGTGGTAAGCTGTTGCTTGTAATTTATTAACTTTAAATAGTTTGCATAGTTTTTTGAAAAGGTCGCTACTGAAGTTTACGCCGTCTGTGACTACTGCTTTATGTATGTTATATTTCATCATTAGCTTGTAAAAACAGCCAGCTACTGTGATAGCCTTTCCATGTTAGTTTTTGCTGCATGGAACACATTTTTAATATGTTTATGGGTGTCTTTTAGCATACCTTCCTAATTGTAGTTTCTCCTAATGCGTTTGTATGTCTTATAGATTCCCAAGTGCCCTCCGAGGAGGGGTCCCTACTATTGAACATGCCTTTTACGGGCTTATGGTCTGAGTAGATAATGAATCTGTGCCAATATAAATAACATCGGAAATTTCGTGTGGCTCACACTACTGCCAATAATTCTTTTGCGGTAGCAGAGTAATTCCATTCTGCTTTGTTTAAGGTCCCGCTTGCGTAAGCAATAGATTGTTCTTCACCGATCTTTCCTTGAACTAACATCGCATCCAATGCTTCTCTGCTGGCATCTGTCGTTAATATGAAGGGTTTGTCGAAGTCGGGATATATTGGTAAGGGTGGTGAGACAAGCAACTCCTTGAGATTGTTGAAAGCCGCTTCACATTGGTCTAGCCACTTGAATTTAGTATTTTTCCGCAGAAGTTTGTTGAGGGGATCGGAAATTTTAGAAAAATTAGTGATGAATTTTCTATAATAATTTGGTAAACCAAGAAAAGACTGAACTGAACTGAATGTGAAAAAGTGCGAATCGCCTGGGACGATTAAGGGTATCAGTTTTTGTTGTACAGGGTTGGACTTTTTTCATATGTGAGGTACATCCGTCTGTTACCTTCAACTGTCGAAATAAATAGAAATTTCTATCTTGTAGAAGGTAACAGACGGATGTACCTCAAATATGAAAAAAAATCCAACCCTCTGCAACAAAAATTGATACCCTTAATCGCCCCAGGCGATTCGCACTTTTTCACATTTCTTACGTTTTCCCTAATTCCCCATGTTAGTGAATTGGGAATGGAGAATTAGGGAATTGGGAATTCTAAGAAAACGAAATTCTCATCTCCCAAGTTCCGAAATTCTCCGTGCTACAGAATCCGGCCCCTGGTGAGTTACCAACTAAGAAAGCTCCCTAATGTTTTGGCTACAACATGAACTAATTGGGATTGATTAGGTGGACTCAAGGCGAGATTTCTAGACTACTCACTCAAAGCAGCTTCAATCTGTTAATATAAACTTGTTGTCAAACTAACCCACACGAAATACTTACTTATGTTTATGGATGCTTATAAAATGAGAAGAGTGGTGAGGGAAAAGCTTAGCATCAGATAAAATTCATAATTTATTTTTTAATTATTAATTAGTTATTAATTATTTATTAATTTATTAAATAATTAAATAAAAATAAAATGGTTTCTTTCTATGCAAATAAAACACATACACATATTTAAATATACCTTTTGTGGTACCAAAACGAATGTGATCTCCTTTGAATGAAGTTCGCCTCTGGTCTCATCTCTGAAATATTTACGGTGGATGAGTTTTAATCGCCAAACACCTCTATCGCCCACTATACTCCGAAAATTTGCAGAGTAAAATCCCAGATATGCTAGTAAATATCTATATTTTTCTATATATTTAGTAGTACATGCATAGAATGGATACCTACTCTACTACTGCATATCAGCTGCGAAAATATAGTTAATTGTGTACAACTACTGTTACGATCCTGATTCCTTCCGACAATAAGTTTAGGTGCGTGTGAGAGAAATATCTATTAATGTATTTCGCAATATTGCCATTATTTTATGAAATGAACTATTTTAGGTTACATTGTACGCAAAGTTGCGGTTTGGGGATGATTACAACCAACACGAGTGCTTTCCTAATTCAAACATGCTTTTTATTCTAGCACGTATCCTACTATAAAACTGAGAACTTTATTACAATTTTATTTACAACTACTTCTTTAATACTTTGATTTTATTAAATTTAATCAGAGCCCTGACCACTACTGCACACGACTTTCCTTCGCTTGCCAGTAACTTGAGAAGTTCTTCTTCTTCTTATTCTTCGCTGTCAACTTTTGGCGGCACGCTGGTGATTGGTAAGTATAATTCGTACAAGAACGAATAACAATAACAAAGATAAAACTCGGAACTAATTAGTGCAGAGCGCCACATTACCCTCCTTTCAAGCGGGGGGCGCTAGATAATTTAGAAAGATGAACATGAAATAAATGACTGTTAGTTCGGAAAAGCGTCGCTTTCCGTTGTTACTGAAAAATGGACATGCTTACCGTTCGAAAAATTGTTAGACCTATTCGCCGAGTTAATAGTGAAGGCTGGTTTTAAATTATCCACTGAGACGGAAATATTTTTCCCTTTTTCTTCTATGATGAAATATTATCGGAGTCTTTTTAACACTCTGAAAGGACCTGGATAGGCGGGTAGACGATGTCTATGTCGTTCAGAGCGAATAAAAACCCTGTCGCAGTCTTGCAAAGCTTTCGGAATATATACTGGGGAGGAAATTGTTCTTGTGGGTTTGGGTCGGAGCGAGTTCATCCTGTCTTGCAATTTACTGACGAACAGAGGCAAATTTTCATTATCTATATTCGAGTCGATAGGGGAAAAGAAATCTGACGGTAGTCGAAGTGGTTGGGGAAAAACCAATTCAGCTTGAGAACGCTCGAGTTCTGTTTATAGTGCTGCTCTTATTCCTAAAAGAGCGATAGGTAGCTCTTCAGTCCAAGGCACTGTATTCCCTCGACATTTCAAGGCTGTTTTAAGGACGCGATGAAAACGTTCAACAAGACCGTTGGCCTGCGGGTGGTAGGCCGTAGTGCTTTTTCGATGACATCCCAGTAGTTTCGTCAGTTCAGAAAAAAGTTTTGATTCGAACTGGGATCCTTGGTCTGTTGTAATCGTTGAAGGGACTCCGAAACGGCAAATAAATTCTCGCAAAAATGTGTTTGCTATTGTTTCGGTGGTCATATATTTAAGCGGATAAGCCTCTGGCCATCGGGTAAATCGATCCACTATGGTTAGTATATAACTGTACCCGTTGGAAGCATCGATAGGGCCCACGATGTTGATATGAACGTGGTCGAAGCGGTAGCTAGGAACATTAAATGTTTCTAGCGGCGTTCGAGTGTGACGCTGTACATTTGAAACCTGACACTGTATACAGGATTGAACGAAGTTCTTGATATTTGTGTTCATCCACGGCCAGAAATAACGATCAGTAATGAGTTTTCTAGTTCCTCGTATACCTGGATGTGCAAGATAGTGTAATGAATTATATACTGAAAGCCTGAGGTTGGTTGGGATATATGGTCTAGGTTTATTTGTTGAAATTTCACACCAAACCGGCTGTGGGATCATTGGAACAACAACAAATCTGCGTCCTTGTGGAAACGTCTAATCGATAGGTACGCTGCCAAGAATTCCCTGTCGAAAGCAGAGTATGTCGTCTCCGCTGGGCTGAGTTTCTTTAAATAGAAAGCTAATGGTCTCAACATTTTATCTTGAAACTGCTCTAGAACGGATCCGATAGCAAAGTTGGATGCATCAACCGTAAGGCGAGTTGGTGCATCTTCCGAGAGATGAGAAGGGTTGCTGTTGAAAGTGCCCGCTTGATGCTAGTAAATGGATCTGTGCATTCTTGTGGCCATGAGGCTGTATTGTTTTTATTTTTAGCTCCAAGGAGTGTTTTCATATGCGAGTGAATGGGGGCTAAGAGGTGAGCTGGTCCTTGAACGAAGCAGTGGTAGAAATTTACCATACCCACAAACCGTTGGATTTGCCGAAGTGATGAAGGTGTGGGGAATTTTATAATGGCTTCCACTCGTTCATCAGAAGGCAGAATACCATCCTTGGTTAGTTTATGGCCTAAAAACGCACGCGAATTTTTTCCGAATGTGCTATTGTTAGGCTTTATTTTCAGACCGAACTCCACTAATCGTTCGAAGAATTTTGTGAGGTGACGTGTGTGTTCGACAAGATCCTTACTTGCGATTAGGATGTTATCAATTCTCAATTCTCTTGCGACTTCATTCTTAAATCTTTGGAATGCTTGAGCTGCATTTCTGAGACCAAATGACATCCGTGTGAACTAAAACATTCCAATGGGGGTTGTTATGGCCATTTTGAAAACGTCCTCTTCAGCACCGGAATATGGTAGTAAGCTCGAACTAAATCTATTTTAGAAAATATTGTGAACCTTTCAGATTCTGTGAGAAACTATGCAGATGAGGAATTAGATATCTGTCGGGGGTTGTTACTAGGTTCATCTACCGATAATCGCCACAAGGACGCCAATCGTCATGTTCTTTCTTTGCCACCATATGCAAAGGTGTGCATGTTGGTAAGGCGGATGGACCGTAGATTCCCAAGGATTGCATATGGTCGAACTCCGTTCGAGCGATTTTTAGCTTAGTGCTGTCCAAACGCCTAGGACAGCTAACTGGTAGATGACCAGAAGTGACTATGTGATGCACGACATTATGTTTTATAGATTGTGCAAAATTGGGTGTATCAGTCAATGCTGGGAATTCCTTAATTAAGTTGACGAATTCGTCATTGATGATCGAAAGCCGGGGAGATACCGAAACAGCTTTTGTTATAGAGCCCAGACTGGAAAAGTTAGTTATAGGGTCCAGCCGTCGACGGAGTTTTATGTCCACTAGCAAATTAAATTTACCGAGAAAATCCGCTCCGGTAATGGCCCTGGTAACTGTAGCAAGAGTGAAAGGAAATGGGAAATTTCGTTTTAGCCCGAAATCAAGAGTGAGTAATTTAGAGCCAAAGGTTCTTATGGACGAACCATTTGCTGCTGTGAGATCATAGCTAGGTGTTGTACGACATGAATGAAGGAAAAGCTTGTGTGGCAACACCGAAATATCGGCACCTGTGTCCACGAGAAAATCTATTTTGTTAGTTCTGCAATGAACAAAAAGGCGGCAATAATCTTGGCACCGGGAGCTTGCCGCTGATATGCCTGGCTGCCTTAGCTATCCTGGTAGTTGTTTGGCTTTGCTCCTCTATTCTGAAGTGAGCATGGTGTTGTGCACTTCTTCGCGTTTACTCCAAACTTGAAGTGGTACCAACATACTTTCTAACGTATGCTATTGTTTCTTCGCATTTTACTAACGTTACGAGAATTTAAAGATCTACGCGGCGCTGGGCTGTTATCGCGCAGGGATAATCTTTTGAGGGTATCTTTAATTTCGCTGATCCCTTTTTTCAACATGCTCTCAATACTGAGTGTAGAATTTCGACTTGTCGAGGGCTGCTGAAGAGAACTTATGCTAAAAGTTTGGGTAGTCTCCCAGATTGTATCAGCCAACTCTAATCTGTTATGGAACTCTTGACCTTTTGTAACTGCTAAGGGGATGCTGATCTGACTAACGTATAATTTTATTATGGATGCAAGCTCTGATGAAATGCCTAGCTACTTTCGTGACTATAATGGTATACAAGTTGATGAAATGTTGATGGAATCTGCCTCACTTCCTTGGCACGAGATCTATCAATGCGATGATGTTGACGATCAAGTAGATAAATTTGATTACATCATCCAATATCTTCATGATAAGTACGCTCCTCTCCGTCCTAGGCGTACACATAAGCATAGAATTCCTTGGTACTCGGTGGAAATTGAAAACTTGATAGCCGAGCGCGAGTTCCTTTATCGCAAATATAAACATTTAAAAATCAGTGCAATCAAACTCCAATACAAACGCGTCAGAAATTTAGTAACTAGTAAAATAAGAATTGCGAAGCGTAATTATTATGGTGCTGAGCTTGATCCTCAACTCCCAGCTAGCAAGTTTTGGTCCAATCTAAAACGAATGGGTGTTCATGGCGCACGGTCAGCGGGCTGTGATTTTGATCCTAACGACCTAAATGAATATTTCGCATCACCTACAACATTAATATCACCAGTGACTTCTGATATTGAGAGTGTCTCTACTGCATTCGTTTCAAACAATGGTTTCAGCTTTCGCTGTGTTGATTCGGCGGAGGTGTACCATGCTATACTCTCAGTCAAATCGAATGCCTGCGGCCCGGATAACATACCGGGACATTTCCTAAAAATACTTTTACCCGTAATATTACCTGTTGTAGTCCATATCTTTAACGTAGTTTTAACATCCTCTAAATTTCCTACAAATTGGAAAAGAGGTACTGTAATAGCCATTCCAAAAAAGAATTCCCCTAATTGTATGTCTGATTTTCGACCTATCAGCCTGTTGTGCTTCTTATCGAAAGCTCTGGAGAAACTCTTGACTGATCAAATGCTTGAATATATTGAAGGTAATGCTTTATTATCAACGTGGCAGTCTGGATTTCGACGCAGGCACAGCTGCCAAACGGCTTTGTTAAGGGTTACTACTGATATTCGGGAAGCACTTGATAGAGATAACTTGGGTATCCTTGTTTTATTAGACTTCTCAAAAGCCTTTGATAGCATTAACCACTTTAAATTATTGCGTAAATTGGAAGTGCAATTTAGATTTTCCGCTCTCGCTCTATCAGTCATCAAAAGTTTTTTGTTAAGTCGAACGCAGCAGGTGAAAAGTGGCAACCATCTCTCTGACCCGATATGTCTGTACCGTGGTGTACCCCAAGGCTCTATCCTCGGACCACTTCTATTTAGCCTCTATATTAATGACTTACCAGATGTGATACGCAACGCAAACATACTTATGTATGCAGACGATGTTCAAATTTTTCTTTGCTGCCCTGTTGGTCTATCCGAGGATTGTATCCTCAAAATTAACGAGGATCTGCAGCACATTCACGACTGGTCTGTGGTAAATGATCTTGCCCTGAATGCAAGCAAATCAAACTACATGATACTCCATAGGCGAGGCTTGGATCCATCAAACTTTCCCCCAGTTCTCCTAAATAATAATACCCTGCCTCACTTGGAGCGAGTTAGAGATCTTGGGGTAATGCTCAACTCTCGCCTGACCTGCTGCGATTATGTTAACAGTATCCTTGGTAAGGTAAAACTTAAACTTTGGTGCTCAGCAGATTTCCTCTCGGTAGTTACTAAACTCAAAATAGTCAAAGCTCTGGTTGTCCCATTTTTCACCTATGGTAACCTAGTCTTTCCTAGCCTGGATTCTGTCTGCTCGCGGAAGTTGGAGGTGGCTTTTAACAACTGTATTAGATTCGTGTTTGGACTTCGACGCTTTGACCATATATCCCTACACAGAAACTCAATACTTGGCTGCCCCCTTAAAACTTACCTTCTGTACCATTCTCTAACCTTTCTACATCGTCTTATATATACCAACAATCCTGCATACTTGAGCAGCAGTATTAGCTTTTTGCGTAGCTCTAGACACGTCTATATTTTGATCCCTCGTTACCTTACAGTCATGGGCCAACGTTCCTACTTCGTTCACATATCCAGTAAGTGGAACTCACTTCCAGTAGATCTTCAACGCACAGTGCCTGTTGGCGCGTTTAAGAGGCTCTTGTACCGGCATTTAACTGATAGCAGCTAGCCGAACGCATCTAATTCTACACACACTATTAATACTTGTATTTAAATTTAAATGAAATTATAAATTCAATAGATTATATAAACTACTTGCATTGTTAATAGATTGATAGTTATATTTCTTAGTACATCATTTTGTCATCTTACTTTTGTACTTAGTATAAAACTAATGACATTATTGGCATGGCCTATATATGCTGTATACATATTGTAGCTATATTCCTTTTCTTTTTTGTCTCTCAGTAGTTTCCTCCAAATAATATATTTTATACATATTAAAAAGATTAAGTAATCTTGTTGTATAATACCCTTAATAAAGAATTGAATTGAATTGAATTGACTAGGAAGTTTTCGTTCCCACAGTGTTTGTATGAGACTCTCACCTAAGGTCGATATGTTTCCGGCTACAGTTTGCATGTGTCTATAAAGATCCGAAGGCTTTCGGTCACTTAAATTTTCCGATGATAACAATTGTTCCAAACGACGCTCTTCCGAAAGCGTGTGTCTCTTGATGAGAGCTTGTTTTAAATTAAAGTATTTGTTGGACGTTGCAGGGTTTCTTAAAATGTCTATTATATTATTTATTGCCTCCAGTGGAAGGGAGCTAAGGACATGTACGTTTTTCGGTTGGTCCCGCGTTATTTTTTTACTTGAAATTGTGCTTCTACAGCAATAAAACATGCCGCTGGAGCCTTTTCCCAAACTCTAGGCAATTTAACTGTGGAAATTTCGAGATAATCATCTCGATCTTCTCCATCGTGACTGGTTTGTTGCGAAGTCGATAAATCTACTTTTTGTTCCTTAGGGGTTTTGTTATTACTATTTTCTCCCGCGACCGACTAATCACTTTCGGACATGTTGTGTTATGGAGATATTGCGGAATATTTGTACTAAATTGTTAAATTGCAAGACGAAAGTTTGGTCGTGAGTGGTGTGCATGCAATTTTTCAACCTAAATGATTTATATGACGGTACACTGTAAGTTTTTTTTGTGCTTGGAGTGTTCATATAAGTATATAAAATATAAATTTTAATATATAAATTACACGTGATGCATATCGTAAAGCAATATAAATAATATATATTTCGAATTATTTAGTTTAAAAAGAAAAATAATATGTAGGGGAAGCTTGGCACCCTTTGTACACGGGGCACATACGTACAGTAGGCATTACTTAAAACCCTTGCGGAATAGAGATGCCCTGTATCATTGTGTGCATAGTTCTCATGGCCCGACACGCGCCGACGTAATTTGACTACAGTGCGCCCGCAACAAGCGCAGCAGCAAGAACAAACTTGTTCCGGCAATGCTTGGGTAATTTTATTTACGTAGTTTGCTGGGCCTTAAAACCATCTTACATGCTCGTTACCAACAGAAATATTTGTTTTTGAGTAAGTGACAATTGTAAGTAACATTTCGTAATAGTCAGCGTAACATATTTTTTTTATATACATGTGACATATAATTTGTAAGATTGGGCAGGGTTCGTTACAAATTATGGAGCGCATGTACGAATGCGACCCGTAAATATATGGAATTATTTGTTGTTTCTTTTCAGAGACATGGTGCAAAAATATAAGAAGAAGGACACAACAAGCGGTGAAGTGGTTGAAGAGGCAATGTCCTCAGCTTTAAAAGAAGTACTTGAGGGGAAGCAATCTTATAAAAAATCTGGAAATAAATACGGTATTAAGCCATCAACCTTGCAAAGTCGCATTAAAAATATTCGCGGTAAAACCTCTCGTGTAGGCGAAACACATCCCACATTCTAAGTATACGTCTAGTCAGGTTTTTTCAGCTGAGGAGGAGTCTCTTTTGAATAAGTACATTGCGGATTGTTTTAAGATGCATTATGGATTAAAAATTATACCAGTTAGGAAGCTTGCATATGAGTTTGCAAAAAATAAAATTTTAAAATATCCATCACAATGGGATGATATTGATATCGCCGGTATCGATTGGATGCATGACTTCCGAAAACGTAATCCTAACATAAGTTTACGGAAACCTGAGAGCACTAGTTGCGCCAGGTCATTTGCTTTTAATAAGATTGCTGTTTCTGAGTTCTATGAAAATCTTGAGATGCTGTACGTTCGATATAAGTTTACTTCAGATAGAATTTTCAATTTTGATTAATCTAATTAATTATCGACAGTGCTAAGCACTCCAAAGATCCTAGCAGAAAAACTCAAAAACAAGTTGGCCGGTTCGTTTCTGCCGAAAGAGGGGAACTTGTCACATTTGGTGGCATTATATCTGGAAGTGGAAACACAATTCCTCCGTTATTTGTGTCTCCCCGAGTTTTTTACAAAGGTCACTTCTTGGAAGATGCTCCTGAAGGCAGTATGGGCGTTGCTACTAGGAGCGGCTGGATTATTTCTCACATTTTCTTAGATGTCCTAAAACATATACAAAAATTTATATTTTGCTCTAAAGACAAGCCTATTTTATTATTGTGCGACAATCATGAAAGTCATGTGACATTAGAAGCCATCAACTATTGCCGCGAGAATGGTATTGTTTATCTGTCATTTCCACCACACACGTCACAACGTTTCCAACCTATAGACGTTGGGGTATTTGCCCTTTTAAGTCAAAACTGAAGACGGCATCTAACGACTGGCATCTCTCAATTCCGGGTAAAACTGTTAGCATCTATTATATTCCGAAAATTGCTAAAATAGCATATTTTGAAGCATTTACACCAAACAATGTTGGGAGTGGGTTCACAAAATCAGAAATATGGCCTTTTACCAAACTGGTTTTCAGTGAAGATGAGTTTGCTCCTGCACAAGTTTACCAATCTCCTGAGTTTCAATCAGGTACCGCAGAGAGCAATATTTCTGTGGGTCAAATTATGGAGGAAACTACAACAGAAATTTCTATACAATCTCAATGCAATTTACCCCCAATTGTTTATCCATCATTTAATGATCCTGCATCCTTAGGAGCAACCAGTGCTAAAACTCCACCACATTTAAAAGCATCTACATCCAAAACAATAATAACACCAGAAATGGTTCGTCCATATGCGAAGATTGTAAGAAAAATACAAACGAGGAAAGGTAGACAGCGAGGAAGGTCAAGAATCTACATAGGCACTCCTGAAAAAATAGACTTGAAGAGTTGCAAAAAAGGAAAGAAATTAAGAAAATCAGGCAAGAAACGAGCTTAAACGAGAGTTCTACTTCAAATGCCGTCAACTGTGAAGAGAGTGAAAAGGGATACGAAACGAAAATTGACATTACTCCTGGCAATATAAGGGATAACACTTTTGTATTAGTAAATTTTGAAAAAAAAAATCTACTTTATATTATGTGGCGCAAGTGATAAGTCATTACAGCAAGACAGCATATAAGGTCTCATTCTTGAGAAAAAAAGCAGGTTAATGGATATTTGCCTTTCCAAATATTATCGATAAAGCGACGGTTTATATTAGTGATCTGGTTTTGATACTGCCAAATCCAACATCAGCTATGACAGCTAGGACATCTAATGTGCTAAATTTTTCAGTAGATATAACCTCATATAATGTGCAATAATAATTTCTCCACCTAAAGTTTGTGGCGGCTTGACGATGCCAGCTACGTGGCGTTAGCGACCTTGGGCAGTTACATCGCATTTGTAAGGTTATCACTAAGCTCAGCGAAAGCCACCTTGTGAACTAAAAAAGGTATGTGTAAGAAGGCCGCAATTTAAAATGTTCAAAAACAAAAATACTAAAATTAATTAGTTGAGTTTGTTTTTTCATTCGTGACTAGAAGCAGTTTCCCGATAAAAAATAAAGTAAATATAATCACATTCGTTCTTATATTGTATCGCGTCATTATTTATATCAAGAAAACTGTATCACACAACCAATTGCCAACAGGACGTGCTTAAGCAAAATAAAGGATTTATCCGAAGCTACGCCTGAGAATTATGCCTTTTTGTTGCAGGTTATAGAATAGTTCTTTTCAGAGTTCCTGCATCACCTGGGTTGGCACCCTCTGAAACCATTGGGACTTGCCGGTATTTGTACTGCAAGAAGCACTCACCAGGACTCCAGTTCGTGGACATAAAACTGAATAGACCTTGTCGTGTCGACCTAGGGTCGATCCGCAGAGGTTAATTACTTTCCAGTAGCAACTCACTTTGGCTCCAGAAATCAGCATACACGGCGCCAACCCGCAGGTGAGGTTTCAACATTGTCAAGAGCTCACATTAAGGTAAACGCTAACTCCACACTGTCATAGGGACAGTCTGGGCTCCGACGATCAATCAAATCAGAGTGCCCGACGTTGGGTGCCCTCACACGTGGACGCTCGAGTAACATAGTTACTCGAACGAACAGGCCTAGATGGGTTGGTCGTCAGCTACCCGAATTCATGATCACTGTAAAGTGAAAGTTCTTGACTACCGTTGACGTTAAGGATTCTTTCGGAATCAAGTTTGCAACCTCAAGCAGACATCTAATACTACGCTATTTGCATACACGTCTGATCTACTTATTAGGTCTTTTAATAAAGCAGCGACAGCTACCTCCTCAAATTGGTTTAACTACCAAAAGTTAACTGTTGATCTCATGTAGACTAAGTTAAGACAAGACATACTGTTATTTCTAACAATACTTTTTAAGCCAGGAAGATTCTATTTTTTTGTTAAATTTTATTTATTACGAAGAAGACTATATTTTGTTTTGTTTTTTTCTAATTTTCATAATGAATAAATGTTTGGTACCTATTATAATTGTTGTGTTTGAAACTTATGATCGAAACTGCCCCATAGCGTACTTAGGTACCCCTAATCATGAACGGAAGTGTTCTAGTAAGATTTCAGAAAATTTTAACAACTTATTCTGGTAGTATATATAAGCTAATTACATTTACTATTAACTAAATAAAAACTAAATACTATTAAAGAATTTATCATAACTTTATAACGAAAAAAACAAAAACTGTACGAAGGGTCCCGATCTTCTATCTATAAACTCAATATGCGTTGCTGCAAACGAAAAAAGAAACCATCCGTAATGCTATTTATCAAGATTTCTAACAAACTAAATTTAAATGATATCTACATTTAGATAAAATAGACTGCAGTAAAAATTTCTACTGGATATAAATGATAAGAAAAACCTGTGCTCCGCTTCCTGATGAAGTTACTGAAGATATTTTTTTTTGTTTCCACAATACGTTCAATTTCGTCAATTGTTGCATATTTTGTCGTACTTAAGTTGTCTTGAGGATTTGTGTGTTACTAACATGTAATTACCAACGATGATGATAACTGCATCTGCTTGACCGTAATGATGATGATAGCTGTATATGCTTGACCGCTAAAACGGTAATGTTGATGCTAGGTAATAATTTTATCTGCAGCTGCGGGATTGTGTGGCTCCGCACAGGAAAATAAACGATATAACAGCATGTATGTGGTAATTATTTCGAAGAAGTATCTTCTGTTGGATATTATTGCCAAAATAAAGCATGCTGCAGCTCGGGGTCACCAATTGTAGGTTACGTTGTACGCAAAGTGTGCGGTGTGGGGATGGTTAAAACCAACACGAGTGCTTTATTAATTCAAATATGCTTTTTATTCTAGCACGTATCCTACTATAAAACTGAGAACTTTATTAGTATTTTATTTACAACTACTTCTTTAATACATTGATTATATTAAATTTAATCAGAGCCCTGACCACTACCGCACGCGACTTTCCTTCGCATGCCAGCAACTTGAGAAGTTCTTCTTCTTCTTATTATTCGCTGTCAACTTTTGGCGGCGTGCTGGTGGTTGGTAAATATCGTTCGTACAAGAACGAATATCAAAAACAAAGAAAAGGTTCGGAACTATTTCGCGCAGAGCACCACACTATGAATCGCTTCGACCCGGAATTAGTTTTCTGTCCTACATTTCTAGAGTTGTGTTTTTTAAAGTTAACACAGAAATACTATACATGAAATATTCATGCAGGAGACCAACTGTGAATTTCGCAGTAGTTATGGATTAGTTTTTTCTGCCATATATCACTACCAAAAATCTTGTACCAATGGATCAAATGGTAATCCATGGTGTTTTGGCTAAATTATGTAAAGAAAAAACAGTAATAATGAAAATGAACTGTTTAATTGTGGGTACGGGAATTATTAGTTTTATACCATTTTTGAATTGAAGGTATAATATTTAAGTAAATTTAAAATTTAAAATTTCTATTTTTTAATTTTAATTAGATTAAAATTCAAAGAACACTTACTTTTGAAATCCAAGTAAAACGTATTAAAACTTATATCTTTACCTTGTTATCTAAGCTTTGATTCCCTCTATTACGATTAGGCAATGATAAAGTCTGGGTAGGCAGGTAGAATTTTTACCGATCAGATATACCACAAGGATATATTTTGGGTAGCGTATCCAAGCGAGAATCGAGAACTTCAAGTTAAGATAATTGTTTGTCTGAGATTTCCGCTCGAAAGGGTGTATTATTGTCATCTCCAGGGTAAAGCCCGGTATTGTGTTCATTTAGTGGATAAATATTTAGCATGAATTGAACACAGAACTTCTTTTATCGCTAAAATTGTTCTTTGTTTTGAACTATAATATGTGCCTGCTTTGATAATCAGCTATATCGTACATTTCTGATTTTACTTCGTGTTCTTTTGAATTGCTATTGCAATTATTGAAATCACAAAATAGTAAGGAACATTATACTTATACCTACTTTTTTAATTTCCTTTCAAAAGAATTGTTTAAATGACGACCAAGTTTTATGGAAAAAAAATAAATAAAATAAAATGAAATACACTGCCACTCTTGTATTCAACTACAAACGTCAAGATTTTAGCGTGGAAAAAAGATATTGAGCGGACAAATCTGATGCTAACACATATGATTGTTGATGGTACGGCCATCTCCTTGTCAAAAGCAAACAAATTTTTAGCTGATAAAACACAATACCACTTTCCCCAGCGAATTGGCATAATATTTAGCAACTGAATTTCACCGTTAAGTTTCCATACAAAATTTATCCGCTAAATGAACACAATACCAGGCATAATGTTAACCCTTTGGTCTCCCCGCGAAAAGTTTAACGAAAATAAAATTCAAAACAAATTAAAATTATGACGAGTGAAAATAAATACAAAGGGCTTAATATAAAAATCGGGTGATCATCCCTGTTTTTAATTCGCGTAACCTTGCATATTATTATCCCAATTTTAGCGAGTGCAACTCCGTTTCTCGGGGTTTAGTGTGTGATCTATTCTGTCTTTACTAAATACATTTTCAAGCTTCGATTTTAATAGCTCAAAGAACTTTATAAATTATCAACGCCCGTTTTTGTATATATACTAAAGGAATTTATTTCTGCGAATTTCGCTGAAAACCTCCAACGATTGACAGTCAAACAAATCGTTAGAGGCTATGTATTTCAAAAGTTATAGGATGATTCATAAAATATGAAGGAACAATTTTGAACTTACTGTAATTTATGTATATATAAACCTTTCAATTCAAATTTATGTCACCTCAAATAGATAAGATTACATACCAAACCAATGCACTGTAAAGCCATGACCACAGACAAGAAAAATAAACAATTATCGAAACGATAATTAAAAGAAAATAAAAACAAAACAAATTGCGCGACCTTAACAGAAATTTGCAACACACGCAAATTTCGCTATGCAAGCAATTTGTTCAATTGTAATTGTGTCTGCGGTCATCGCTATAACAAATCAATCAATGAATCATAAAGAAGTTCAGTGATCAGAACTGTTGACACTGAAACTATGATTTATAATTTCATTTATTGCAATTTGGCAATAACTCCCCCCTTTTAGAATTATTGAACATATTGATTCCTATGTAAACTAATTGTATAAATAAGCAAGCATGGGTCATTAAAAATCAGAATTAATTTGATCGTTAAAAGTGTCTTTTTAATATCGCACCCAACAGAGGCATACTCTGCCATATAAAAATAAAGCGGCATACTCTGCCTATAATTAAACAGCGGCATACTCTGCCTATAATTAAAAACAGCGGAATACTCTGCCATACTGAAGTAAATCGGCATACTCTGTCTGTAATTAAAAACAGCGGTATTTTCTGCCATCTAAAGTGAGTTCGGCAGCGATCTGCCCTTTTTTCTAATAAACAACAAAATTTTAACAATTCATCTTCATGGATAGGAAATCGCATTCACTTGGAGCAAGCTTACCACATTACTTTGCCGACGTGGCATTTTACTCATTCTCCCTAACAATTGTTTGCCTATTACAACCTTAACTATGAACTTTTCAAACCTAATTATCTTGCACAGAAACTCCTTGTATAATTGTATAATTCGACTTAGAAAGTTTAAAAAAAAAAAAAATTAAAACAATATATATTTTTTTTAAATTACTAAGTTTATTTTATCCGAATTTTTCGAAATCTAAAATACAACTGAAATGCGTAAGAATATCAAAGCAAAAACCTTTTACATTTTATATTTCCCTAATTACTAATAACGTTGACTTAACATATTTTTCGTGGGAACGATGATTTTATGTTAATGGACTGCAACGTGCCGCTGTTGTATTGCATGGTGCGAATTTAATATGATGCTCCTATTTTTCTATGGGAAAGTTATGTTATTGCGTGTTAACTCTTCCCCTTTTAAATTCGAATGTTCTCATTTGATTTTGTTGCTGTTGTCCTTTTCCTTAGAAGAATGGCGTTTCTTAAAACTTCCTTTTGGATATTGGTACCTTTGTTGTTATTTCCTATGCTAGGTTTTCGATCTGGATGCTCCCGTGATGTGATTGATTCGATATGGTGTCTTCGTCTGAATGTTTTATGGTTGATGCATTGCTCTTACCTGCATCACTTCTGTTAACTATGGCGATAGATCCTTTGTTTCTAAGTATGATTACCACGAGGCTGGTCCAGCTGATGCCGTAACTGGTGAGTTGGTAAGTACTTTTCTCATTTTTCAGAAGATCGATTTGTTTGGTTTTATTGACTTGAATGTCCTTCATCATTTGTAATGATACTACTTCTTTAAGTGGGTTGGTTGTAGAATAGCCGGAAGGATTTGGACTGCTGATTGTTCTTTGGAAATGTAGGTTGTACCATTAATTGATAAGCTAGTATTGTGGAATTTGACTAGGTATGTACCAGTGAGATTGTGGTTTTCATCTTCTATGTGAATACTGCCAGTGAATTGATTTAGTAGTAGGAGACCATCCGCTATCTCCTCGATCATTGAAATATGTTGGTTATTCGATTGGTTACAAGTTGAAGGACATCTTTTGCTCATATTTGGTAGGCACGTCGAAGAACTTATGTATGTCTACAATATCGCCTTGTTTGCAAATTAACAGAGAATTAAAGGTTTTACACTTATATTTTATTCCATAAATCTTATCCTAATCCTTTAAAATTTCCTTAAATTTAATCTCATTTATTATACCATTTCTTTTGACTGGTTTTACTAATAATTTTTCATGTTTCTAGGTTTGTCATTCTAATATAAACTATGTAAAGTAAGCAAGAGTTATTCGTTATAATTTTGATGTTTGCGAAGTCTAATGCTTCTTCTGGTGTTTCAAAAGGCAAACTTTCTGCTTCTAATTTATTATTATTTGCTAACTTGATTTCCATATTTGATAAAATGAGTGAATTTATAATTCCTAATTTAATAATTACGATTTCTTCTTTAATTTTTCTAATTTTGTATTGGATACTTAGGCTTGGCTGACCGTTGATTGGACTTTCTATTCCTAATTTCGTTGGCTATTTTCGCAATATTATTTAATCTTTCATTATAAAGTTGATTTGTTATTACCTGTCTGTTATTATTTTCTAAGACATTATTAATTTTGTTCTTTATTATTTCGACATCTTCATGGTCAGGATTACCCGCAATCCATTTCCATGCGCTACCAATAAAGTCTAATGATCGTTTAGTTTTATGAATTTTAATGGCGTCAAGTAGTGTCTGTAATGTGTTAATTCGTGTCTCAAGTAAGGATGTAGAGGACTCCTGTCCGTAATTTAGTTGTCAAGTATTGTTTGTATGTCGTCAATGAATTTTTGATAGTTATCTAATTTTATCACGTGGATAAGTTTGAAATTTCCTTCATGAATTTTAGCTGTACCGGTCCTGATTGAGATGACTTGAGAGTTCGTGTAGTCTAATATTTGAACTTCCGCTGGAATAGTGCTTAAAGCAGCCCTGTAAAATATAGGGTATGTTTTAGTTCCTAATATTGCTTTTATGGATGATTTTTCATGATTTGCTTAAAACGGTTGTATTTCTATTTTCCTTGACTATTTCTGGTTTGTATCGGACAGTGAGTTTGGAGCCTAATCTTTTGTTATATCTGACATAGATAATTTGACCGAGTTCTTAAGTTTTTATCGGTTTTCGTTTTTTGTTGTGATATTTTATGTCTATAGCCTGTTTACTCTTTAATTTCTATACATTACTAAGTCTGATACTTTCAAATTGTTCGGGTTCTACTATAATAAACTTGTACCGGTTTTTTTTTCTGTACTAGAATGAATTGAATGATTATATTCGTTGACTGATCTCTCTGGTAACTCTTCAAATGTCCTTTTTACGTCATCTTTTGATTTAACCGTGCACCTCGCTTTTATTTGGTGGAGCCTTAAAAATGTTGATTTTCAAGGAGTCTTCCATCATTGATACTATAGAATGATAATTTAGAGATTTTTCGTTATCAATAACGACTACTACTGGGACACTCAAGAAATAAAGGATGTCTCTCAAAGGTTGTTTTATATCCTCTATTGGTCTGGATTGTATAGGTTTGCAAAAAGCTAATTTAGTGATTCTGTCGATCGCGGTTAAAATTAATTTGTTCTCGGTTGAATAGATATCGATATGAAGGGTATGCCTGGAGAGTTTGGAATGGGTATGGGTTTTATTATTTGATTGTTGGGATGCCGATCATATTTATTTTCTTTACACGTGGTACAGCGTTTTACTAGGTGCCTGATTTTTTTTGCCATTCTGGGGAAATAGTTTTTTTTCCAGTATTTGTTCTCTGTTCTCTTCAGCGTTGCGATGTGTTCTATGAACAAGAGAGAGCATTTTTCTTCCTGGTCATTTTCGTCAGTGATGTCTTGTACCATCGTTCGCGTGTAACGTTTCTTATAATTTCGGAAGTGAGCTGGATAAATTTCTTGTATTTTTCCCATAATTAGTTCTTTTGTTTGAAGTCCGTTAATAGTGTTTTGGTTAAGGTACCTTTGGAATATGTTTATTATGTCGGTCTCCGAATAATCGGGCTGAATAAAGATATGCCTGGTGTAATTTGGGAAAGGATTAATGATTTAATAGTTGCTTCTGTCTCCTCGTTTCAGTATCATTTGGTTTCGAATGACGTTAATAGGTGTTTCGACTGACGGAATTAAATCGTGAAAGGAGCTTTTGTCGCTATATTGACTGACAGACAATTTGTTTACTTGGGAATTTTTTGGGATTCTGGATAGGGCGTCTGCGATGACATTGGTTTTACCCGGTTTTTATTTTAACTCGTAATTATATTCTTCCAGAACATCTTTTCTTCGTTTCATCTTGGAGTTATTATTTTTATTACTTAGGGCGTATGTCAGGGGTTGGTGGTCTGTAAATATTTTTACTTTTCAGGATCCGTAAAGGAAGTTTTGAAGGGAATTAAGCGACCATATTATTGGAAGCATTTCTTTTTCATTTGTTGCGTAGTTTTCCTCTGTTTTGTAACAGTTCTAGACAAGAATGTAATTGGCTTTCCATCTTGAGCGGAGACTGCTCCTAATGAGAAATTGGATACAACTGTGGTAAGCTCGAATTCCTTATCAAAGTTCGCGAAGAAAAGTAGTTCATCTTCTGAAAGTAGGGAATTCTTTACTTTATTGAAGGCCTCGACTGCTTTGTCGTCTAGTTGGATTGCTTTTGATTTTGAGAGTTGTTTGGACACAGGTCCATCTTCCCCTCTTAAAAGCGCAGTCAAGGCTTTTGCAAGGTTAGCATAATCCTGAAGGAAGAATCGATAGTAACCTGTCAGTCCAAGGAAGGATCGAAGGTCTTTGACAGGTCTAGGGAGTGGAAAGTATGATATTGCCTTTATTTTTTTGGGTTTAGTTGTTATGAAATTTTTGGAAATTACGTTGCCTAAAAATTCCGGAACTCGGGTTTGTCTAGCTGAATTTTCATATTTGCTGTCGATATTGTTTTAAAGGCTATTTCCAGGTTTTTAAAGTACTCTTCCTCTGTCTTTCCGAATATGATATCTTCGCCTATGTAAACATGACAACGTTTTCCAAAAATTATCGCCGCGTATACAAAAAGCACTTGAGACACTTGCCTTATCAGCAGACTCAACCGTGGGACAAGAATTGTCTTGACCATGGGAAAGATTTTGCTGACAAGGCAAGCAAGGAGATTAACAAGAACACGACTCGACCAAATTTGAGTTTGGAGCTAAGCAGTGATCAAGTCGGTCAATTTTTTTGTCGTTCTTTAGTAGAAAGTTGTGTAATTGTGCGTGATCATTTTTGTACATCATTATTAAAGAAAATAAGAACCCTAGTGTTATTGTGCATAATTGTTGCTTGCATTATTATAAATAAAGCAAAAACTCTTGTGTTATTGTGCATCGTCATCTTGTTCATTATTATAAAGAAATTAAAAACTCTCGTGTTATTGCGCATAATTATATTAAAACGAATAAAACTAAATATAATTTCCATTGAATTTATAACGAGTCTTTTAATTTCTCTTTCACCAGTACACAGCTCCATTCTCCTCTTGAGCGTTCTTGCCCAGAAGGGAAGCACGACGGCCCAAGATCATAACAGAGGGAGCACTTTTGAAACCATAGGGTAACCGCGTAAATTATTATTTGCCGTGGTTAATAGAAAATGCTGTTTTTTCTATATCTGTTTGTTGTAATGGAATCTGATGGAAACCGCTCTTTCAATCGATTACCGTGAAGAACTTGTTATTTTCCAGGTTTGCTAAAACGTTTCGTATTTCTGGAATGGGATATTTGTCTGCAACTGTAACTACATTAAGTTTTCTGTAGTCGATAACTAGTCTGTATTTCTTTTTCCCAGATTCGTCGTCCATTTTCGGGACGATCCAAACTGGTGAATTGTAGGGTGATTTAGATGGTCTTATAATGCCATCATCTAATAATTGTTTGGCTTGTTTTTCTACTTCATCTTTAAGGTATAACGGGTAAGGTTCCGATTATGAGTAGACTGGATCAGTGTTATTTGTGCGGATCTCTCCCTTAACTGTTGTAGTGAAAGTTAGTGTTTCATCTGGTTCGGAGAAAAGGTTATGGCAACATTTGATTAATCTATCCAATTTTTCCTTTTGTTCTGTATTTAGGTGAGATGTTCGAAGATTGATGTTATTTACGGAGTCGGAAATATATTATTTTAAAGGGATATTTAAGTTTGAGTGAATTGTCATAAATCCTTTGTTCGTATGAATGGTTGCTCCAAGTTGTTTGAGGCTGTCATTACCAATTATCCCATCGAAAGATTTTAAACAGGGAAGCATGAAGAGCTTCAGTTTTCGATTCGGTCTGTTATGTATACCTAAATTACACAAAAAATCTAAAAAAATATCTGAAAAATGGTATTTAAATAAAAAAATTTAATAAATATATTCCTATAAGCTAATCATGCTTAAAAACATGATTAGCTTATCACACAAATAGGTGAAGAAAATTGCATCAGCAATGTTCTTCACATTCCACACATTTCATAAAAATATTCCCATAAAACGACTTGGGAATAAGAAAAGTTTCAGTTTTCAACCAAGTCGTTTTAATAAAAAGAATTTGCCTTCAGCAAAATTTGTCATCACAAATAATTTAAAGTAAAAAATAATGTAATAAAATGTACATCGTACATACATACTGCGAAAAAGGCTTTCGCGATAAGAAGTGCACTCCGCGAAAATACTTTATATGTATACGCGCGCCGCAATTTCAATAGACGGTGGCTGATGTTTATAAAAACATCAAATTTCAAACCACCGTCGAACGAAAAATATTCTGGACTTGTTTAAACAAGTCCAGAATAAATGAAAATTTTCTCAGGGTAAAAATGCAACTATGCATTTTCTACCCTGAACGAGAGCTCTTGACCGCGACCAAAGTGATCAAGAACCGAGTTGTATTTTAAATTTTGTACTAGTGAGTTGATTTTTGAACGTGAAGGGTTGTACTTCGGTTTTCTTGTAGAACGGTGGCGCGTGCTCTGAGCAAAAGGAGTGAGATCTGAAGAAGCAACGGAAAAGTAAAAAAATAGTTGGTTGAAATTTAAAGTAGTGAAAAACAAAAAAAAAAGGTTAGATCCCACAAAAAAGATCTGGTGTGGCTCGGCGGTTCGGCAGGGCTAAAAGTGTGAATTTGTAAAAAAAAAAGTGAGACGTGAATGCGTACCGATAAAATAAGGGGCCCAAGTGGATTAAGTGTAAATAGTGAAATTATAACCCACGAGAAAAAATGAAAGAACATTGTAAAAAGGAAAGGAACAAGTGTTATTAATTCAGTTAAGTGATAAGCCCTACAGGAATACCCGAAGCAAAGGAGTACACGTAAAAAGGTATTTAACAATTGGCGCAGCCGTCGGATAGAGCAAGCTTACTTTGAAAAACACCAAAAGTATAAGCGCTTGAAAACCCTCTATCCACCAACGAACAAAAAGGAGTTAAGGACGGGATCGAATACTAGGCAAGACACCATACCCTCCGCCTGGAGTTGAGTCTGGCTTCAGGAGTATTACCATCTTGTCGACTCCCAACGCTCGGGGTCGGACAGCTTTAACTGCCTCTGTTTGAAAAACACGCAGCCACCCCCTCATCAAAGCACGGAGTGCCAACGTGGAAAAATAGCGGGCTTCATCCCAGCCCAGGGAAAATAGAAGAGGAAAGTTCCAACGCGACACCTGAAGGAAGATCAGATACACTCCAATCTGCGATCCGGAGCTCAAAGGGACTTCTAAGTAGGCAACGCGCCCCCCTTTCTGCTTTTATCCAGGGGAATTTAAGAAGGCCACGGGCCTCCGGCAGCAAATTAACTTGAAGCGACACAACCAGCGCTCCTGAACTGAGAGGGACCTCGAAGAAGGTAATAAGCGCCCCTCTCAATTTGAACCAAGGGAATTAAGACGGCAGAAGCCCCCCAGCTGCACATTTTACACACGGTGGTCCATGAGCGACGAAAGCTCCCACCAGGAAATGCCGCCGGAAATCTTACCACTTCAACCAACTCCACAACAATCGTCCTCACCGGGCGACGCACAGGAAGTTCCGTCCCGGTACGAAGGAGGGAGCGCGGGAGCAACATCCGCAACAGATGGTACTAATACAACACCCCCACCAAACTCACCGAGTAGAGGAGCCACGCTAAGGAGCGGGACAATCCTAACAGGTCCCCACCAAGTAAGACCTTCTAATTTAAATTTAGAAAAATATTTAAAGTATTTAGAGGGGAAAGTGCGAGTCTCCTCCGAAACAGATTGCCAAGTCTCGGGAACGAAGGCTTGAGCAAATCGCAAAATTTAAAGAAAGCCCTCAAAGAGACCCTGAAGGAGTTTGGAGAACTCTCGCACTCGCTCGAAGTCACAAATAAAAATAATAGTGTAGATTTAAGTGAAAGTGCCAACGACAGTGTCTGTGAGATCTAGTCTCGAGCGTAAGGGAGGGTGCCGGTTTTAAAATGGATAACTCAGCTTTGATTCAGTTCAAATATTTAATTTTTATTCAAAATAATTCATATACTAAATCTAATATCACAAATTCAATAACTTCAATTCAAATAACCACTTACAATCTAATAAAACTACTAATACTATTAAAAAATTCAACTAAAATTCAATTAAAATCCAACAGTGACGACAATTAAAAATCCAAAATAATTTCAATATTTAAAAAAAAAACGATATCCAGCAACAATGCTCCAAATGGATTTTTTCCCGAAACGTTCTCCTTATTTCTGAAATGAACGAGAAGAGAATAACTTTTAATTTATTGGAGTTAAACTTCCACAAATCAAATATAGAGTAAAATTCTCTGAGGGCAAGAGCAACGATGTAGCAGAATTAGACTTCGACTGCAACGTGCTGAAGCGTGTAAGCAGAATTAAACTTCTGTTACAGCGAATGTCAAAACGTATGCGCAGAACTATACTTCAATCGCAACGTCCTGGAGCGTGTAAGCAGAATTAAACTTCCGTCACACGATTGGGGAACAAATGTCAGATTTTGGGAGAGCGGATTTTAATAGAATTAGACTTCTATATGAAGGATAGAGCAAAATTATACTTTTGCTCCTAGGATGGGATTCAGATTAGACTCTGATGGAGGATATTTTCAGATTAAACTCTGAAATTATAATATGGTGCAAAATTGGATGTTGGATATAAGTAGAATTATACTTCTACAATAATAGAATTAAACTTCTATATGAAGGAATAAACAAAATTATACTTTTGTTCAAAGGATAGGAAACAGATTAGACTCTGGTGGAGAATGCTTTCAGATTAGACTCTGAAACCGAATGGTGATTTTGCTGCGGCTCGCCGCCTTTTTATAGCCGCCGTGAACAGCTATGTCCCAGCTTCATAATATGTTGCCCTGGCAACGCTTGGTTCGATGGTCCAAATTTGATTGTGGCGACACCAGCTGTTTGACGTAATGTCATTAGATGACATTACAAAAATGTAAACATTTGGAGGGAAGTGGAATTTTATGTAAGTTTGAGCTATTTTTATTTATTCTATATATTATTAATGTACTTTCTATTTAATTTCAGCTTAAACTTATATTGGACAGCTGTAGGCAGGATTGGGATGGGATTTGGTGGAATAATTAGATAAGTATATTGTGTTATATTGATTGGGAACATGATGCTTTGTGTTTCTTTTTTTATATATTTTTAGGACAATCTAATTTCATCGAGGGATAACATTTGATGGCGGAATTGCGACGAGGGATTTATAAATGTGTATGTGGACTGAACATCCTCCACTCTCACAAAAAAAAAATAAAATCTTAGAAGTAAATAGAAAGAGAATATTTTGAATAAATGATTTGTTTTGGATCAACTTACTGTGTTCTGCTTGATGACGTAAAGTGTGTCTCTCTTCCTTTTTACTTTTAAGAATGCGCCGCCAGGGATAGGACAGCGGAAGAAGGTTTTTGCCCTTCGTATTCTATCCCATGGTATGGTGCAGGTTTCCATTATTTTTAGAATGTCAGGGCTGGCCTTTATAATATTTTTAATATCTGCTGGTATCCCTGGTTTTAATGGTTTCGATGGTTCTATGTTTGTTGTTTGGTCTTGAAATTCCATTGGAGGAGTGACTGGCAAGTCCATAAACGATATTGGTGGATCCTTGATTGTGTCCTGAGTTATCACGTTGTTGCTTTTTATTAGTGCCGTTGCTTTGATGGTAGTTTCTAAGCGTGCTGCGTTATTAGTGGAACTTTCTGTATTAATTGGTTCCATTGTTGTGCTTAAATCTGGCATACTAAGTGGCATAGTACGAGATGCTGTAAGCAGCTGTGGCTGAGTGTTAACCTGAACACCTGGGCAGCGTTTCCTTAAACTTGGCTTCATTTTTGTTATGGAGATGGAGTCCATTGGTTTGTTGCGTATTGTCATATGCAAGTCTGCCATATTTAGTGGCGTATTTTTTGCCGATTTCTGTTCAGGACGTCGGGGCTGAGTTGGAACTCGAATTCCTGGACAATAGTTTTTTGGCCTGGGTCTAAATTTTAGGCAGTCGTTCGCTTTGCGTTCTCTTTTAAGCCTTTTTACTTCAGATGAAGCTGGCCTTGCTTCAAACGGCCTGAAGAGCTTGGTCACAGGTAGAACCTTGTGTGGTGGTGGCCGTACAATGGCTGACTTTATGTTGGGAGCCTTTTTTGGTGTTGGTGGCAGCGGACTCACAGGCTTAATTGGCTTAAATGAAGCCAAAAGTTCTGGTGGTGTGGGAGGTAGACCAGCATCCACAGAATCCAAAGACTCTGAATTAAAAATCTCCAACAGTTCTTCCATGGCAAAAAAAAAATAAAAACTAAAAAAAAAAAAATAAAATAATAAAAACGAAAAAACTGAAACTAAACCGCACTTGATTTTCACTTGTCAACTTTCAAATTTGAAGTGATTTTTGGCGGATTGTGGATTTATTTATATTCAAATAAAACGGTAGTTTTTGAATTTTTTGTACTGCCACAGAGTGTTAGATATTGGTGGGGATTTTGAATTACTGGTGAGAGATATCTGTTGAAGGGAGAGGGCACACCTTTGCAATAGGACGGGTGAGAGTTGTTTTCGGTATTTTAATGGTAACTGCTCGCACTAAATCATTATGACCAGTATGAATTTCAATGATTCGTCCTAATGCCCATTTTCCTATGGGGATTTGGTCTTCTTTTATTAAAACGAGAGTTCCAATTTTTATATTTTCCCTTTCAGTCTGCCATTTATGTCGTTGATGTAAAGTATGGAGATAATCTCTCGACCACTGTTTCCAAAAGGTGTAGGAGAGGAATTGAATGTGTTGCCATCTCTTGAGAGGATGTTGGAGAGGATTGAGTGGGGGAGGTTCACATGTAGTGAGGAGATGACGACCTGTTAGGAAGTGTCCGGGAGTGAGGATATTATAGTCAGTTGCGTCATTGGACAGAGGGGAAAGAGGTCGGGCATTTAAACATGCCTCAATTTGGACTAAGACTGTGTAGAGTTCTTCGTATGTGAGTTTTGTGTCTTTAATGGTTTTGTAGAGATGGCGCTTAGTGGATTTTACACCAGCTTCCCATAGGCCTCCAAAGTGAGGTGCTGCAGGAGGGTTAAAGTGCCAAGTTATACCTTGGTTAGCAATTTCGTTAGCTAGATCGACTTCGATTGTTTTGATTGATTTTTCTAGATTTGACTGCAAAAGTCGATTGGCTCCAACGAAATTAGTACCTCGGTCAGAATAAACGTGTGAGGAGAGGCCTCTTCGTGCAACAAATCGTTTGAGGGCGGCTAGGAAGGCTGGTGTGGACAAATCAGAAACGAGCTCTATATGTATAGCCTTAGTGGCTAAACAGACGAATAAGCAGATGTATGCTTTTGTTATCTTCGTTCCTCTTAGTGTTGATGTTTCCGTATCAAGCGGGCCTGCATAGTCTACCCCAGTGTGTTGCAAGGGTAAAGATATGTTGACTCTAGCTGAGGGTAGAGAACTCATCAACTGAGTATTAGGCCTTGCATTGAACCGAAAGCAATCAACACATTTGTGGATGCGATGTCTAATAGTATTGCGGGCGTTTAGTAACCAATAGTGATTCCTTATAGTGCTTAATATTATTTGGGTGCCTCCATGTAACGTGTAATGGTGGATGTGATCTATAAGGATATTGGTTATATGATGGTTATTAGGGAGTATTATAGGATGTTGTTGGTCGTAATTTAATTGAGATTTTGTAAGACGACCTCCAACTCGGAGAATGTTGGCAGAGTCGAGCTGGGGATTGAGGGATAGAAGTCGACTCTTTTTAGGAAGGGAAAGATTTTTTAGTAAGTGGGAGATTTCGTTGGGGAATGTAATATTTTGGAGCAATTTAATTAGACATCGTTCCGCAATTTTTAATTCGTGTACTGATAGGAATTGAGAAGTCGGATGTAGTTTGCGTACACTATTTATGAATCGGAGACAGTAGGCGGTTATTCTTATCGTTTTTTGATATGATGAATATTTGTGAAGCAAAGGAATTTGTTCATCGATTGTAGTAGTGAGAACCTTTGATTTCCTTTTATACTCTAATTGAGTGTGCCCTTCTGGCGTTTTTTGAGGCCAGAATTGCTCATCTTGATATAACCAGTCTGGACCATTCCACCATATTGATGCTGTAGCTAAGGTATTTGGTGGAATTCCTCTAGATGCTATATCAGCTGGATTGCATTTTGAAGGAACGTGTTTCCATATGGCTAGTGGACTGTTTTCATGTATTTCGGAGACACGGTTAGCCACGAACGTTTTCCAGGTGGAGGGGTGTTTTTGTAACCAAGCTAGAACTATATTAGAGTCTGTCCATGCTGTAATTTTAATTTTTTCAAGCTCTAAATCAGTGACAACTTGTTTAATCAGTCGGGAGAGCAGGACAGCACCACATAGCTCTAGTCGAGGTAGTGAGACTGGTTTGATGGGAGCTACTTTGGTTTTTGCTGTCATGATTTGTACTCTGGAGTTCTCATTAAGATGTATTTTGAGATATAAAACTGCTGAGTAAGCATGATTGGAGGCATCGCAAAAACCATGTAGTTCCATCTCGCGTATGTTAGGCTGGTAGCCTAGCCAGCGTGGAATCTGAATATCCTGAATGGTAGGTAGTTGATCTTTGAAATGATTCCATTCTTTTAAAACTTCTGTGGATACAGAGTCATCCCAGTCGCATTTAGAGAGCCAGAGTTTCTGAATTAAAATTTTGGCTGTAATAATGCATGGCGCTAACCAGCCTAGTGGGTCGAACAGAGACGACACTTCAGACAGTATTATTCGTTTGGTGTATGTGGTTTTTGGTTCGGGAGTGTTGACTTTGAAAGAGAAGAAATCTGTTGTTGGGTGCCAGCGAATGCCGAGATTTTTTATCGATTCGTGTTCTGAAAATTCCAAATTCGTTTTTAACTCTCGATGTTCTAATGGAATATTTTTTAGTATGTCATGATGGTTGGCTGTCCATTTCCTTAGGTTAAATGTTGCTGAGGCTTGAGCTTCAATAAGTTCTTGTTGTATTTGTTGTGCTTCGCTTAAGCTGTGTGCTCCCGAAACCAAGTCATCCACATAAAAATCTCTCATGATGCTTTTTGCTGCGAGTGGATAACTGCTAGCTTCATCCTTTGCTAACTGCTGCAAAGTTTTAATGGCGAGATATGGTGCTGTTGCTGTGCCAAAGGTGTCTGTAGTTAGGACGTAATCTTTTATTTCTTCCTTTGGTGTATTTCTCCAGATTATTCTCTGGTACTGTTGGTGTTTAGGTGTCATCTGAATCATCCTGTACATCTTCTCAATATCTGCAGTAAATGCAAATCTGTACAGTCGCCATCTCAATAAGGTGGTCCAAAGTGTTGGTTGGATTGTAGGTCCAATCAGTAATTGTTCATTCAATGATCTACCATTTGAGGTGCGCGCTGATGCATTGAATACAATTCGAAGCTTAGTGGTAGTGCTCTCTTTAAACACTGCATGATGCGGTAAGTAATAGAATGAAGTGTTATCACATGATTTGTTTTCTAATAATAATTGTGTCGGTGGAATAGGCTTCATGTGTCCAAGATGAGTGTACTCATCGATACAAGCTCTGTATAGTTTATACAATTCTGGATTGTTAGATAGTCTTTTCTCTAGCTGCAAGAATTGTTTGACAGC